>VXAY01004762.1:0-131282 GCA_013399855.1 Oxyruncus cristatus | reverse complement strand
GGATAAAAAAAAAAAAAGCATTGTGTGTACCAGGAAATTGCTTCTTTTTCAAGTGAAAATAGACCTGTAGATCAGCTGAAAAAGCTTTAACGCCGTAACCAGCTACTCGTGGTGAAGTCGGTAACATCTGTCTCTTTGGCCTCCTCCTCCTTGATAAAGTAGCTTGCTATAAATAAATGGGAAAACTTCTTTGGAACAAGTGACCTGTAATTCTGCATTCAGTTAGGGATTGCTTGCTGAGCATTGAAACCCCCCCCCCCCCACTCCCCCGGCCTCATCCGTAGCTGTTGTGTTGTGGGTTTGAAGGGCAGCGTTTGCTTTTACACTTAATTTCTGCAGTTGGCACGCCCTCCGGTGGGATTCCCCCCGCGCCGTGTCCGTGGGCTGTCCCGCTGGTGGTGGGGAAGGTGTTTGAGAACCAAACCAACCAAAACACTAGTGTAGGGAAGGACCAGATTCGCGGTGTTCAGTGGCACAGAAAGCAGGTAAGTGAAGCACAGTGTTACGATTGCGAAGTTTCGACTCTTACACAGACACACACACACACAGACACCGACACAGCTTGCCTGACTTGCTCAGTTGACGTAGTTCTGCAAAGGAAAGGTGACAGCGTTTTACACGACCGGGCTATTTATTCTAATTGGAACTTTGCTTCAGATTGGACAGATCGAAAATTTGGCAACAGCTTCCGTGAGTTTATTTCCACTGAGATGTTTCACCTGCCTTACCAAGATCATTCTCAGTCTACTTTTTTAAGCTCTACCATAAACTTAAATTATTGAAAAATTTATTAATTGCTGACTATATAATAACCTTTGCTTGTATGTAACCGAATGGTTTTAAGAGCCAACATTTAGAGTATGACAATGGAGCTGAACAGTTTTTAATGCGCAAGCAGTTCTGTTCTTGTGTATGACTTGTAACCTTAATTTACTGTGTAAAGATGGTTACATTATTTCCTTAGCTTTGTTTGTTGGAGACAAATATAGAATGCTTGTTTAAGTATGTCAAAACATAATCTTATCTTGTGGATTTTTATGTTAATGTATTATACGAGCTATATTTTTCATTTGCCCAGAAAGACAGCTTGTATAACGCTTCTGAAAGTTTTTCCGCTCTGTAAAGTCTTTAGAGCTGACAGTCCTGTTAGGTTTGTTTTAATCTTCATGCTAAAGTGTCAATGGTGGTTTTGTGAACTGGTCAGAAATTCACAGGTCTTAAATGTTTTTGGGAAATTTATATTGGACACTGCTCTTTGTCTAGCAAATAAAAGATGTTAATATATTCCTGTTACTGGCATGTGCACGACTGTTATTAGAAGCCACTTTATCATTTTCCTGCTTTAAATAGAAATGTCTATTTATGAATTCTGCTTGTAGTTTTTTCACAAATAAAATAGTAAAATTTAATTAAATCTGAAAGCTCTCTTTTTTGGGAGATGCCAGTATTCAGAAAAGGTGGAGAACTCCTGCTGTTGGAGCAGCTTGTCAGTCTGTACATGTTGACCAGGAGCCGCAGCTCGAGCACCCACTTCTGCAAACACAGGTTGTGCACATGGAGAACCTCAGTCAAGCAAGTAAATCCAGTTTGGGGACTCACGACGTGCAGAGAGTTTGTGGTGGATGTGTGTGCAGAATTTGGGTTTCCGGTTCTTGGAAATAATCATTTTTCCCCTTTCTGTAACTGCAGGAGCAGCAAGGCTTTAGTGCAGAGGATTTAGTGAGAGCCCTTGGGAGTTCCTTTGGCTGCCTTGTGCTAACAAACTCCCAGGAGTAAATTCAATAAAATGTAATCGAGAGCCTAATTGTATTTTTGTAGTGTAAAAATACTGGTATTTTGTAAGCAGTATTTTGGTCTGCCTAGGAAACAAGGATGATAGGAATTATTGTGCTCTTTCTAGTTCATGTTTCCCCTCCACCACCTGAGGTGGGAGATGTGTGATGTAACTGTTCAAATACGAAGTTGAAATTTGAAAATGAAGCAATAGGTAAAATACAAAGGGGACAAAATCTTACTCTAGAGCTTTTTTTCTCAGGAATATATATGAGGGTAGTTCCTAAATGAAAAGTAGTTTGGATACTTCAGTGGATGGTGGGGGAAGTGTGTGTTAAAAGTAGAGGTCGCTTTAAAAAAACCCGTGTGCAAACAGACTTAAATGCTTTTAACCTCAGTTGGAAGCGATTCAGATGCCTTTGTGCCAAGAATAAGAAGAAACAGGAAAGGTAGTGGTTGTTCTACAGACCTGAAAAGCACTTGCTTGGCATGCTGAGGGCTGAGCAGAGAAACAGTCCTTGCTTCCAAGAGCCTGCAGTCCCCATCCTCCACCTGTGACCAGCTGAAGGTGCCAGAGCTGCTGCTGGGGCAAAATGAAAGAGCTGCAGGGAGTGGAGGAGACAGGCTTCATCCTCACCGCCTTGATGCCTGAATGAAGGCTTGAATGGAGCCAGCAAGATTTCCTTAGCAGTGCTGTCCCCGCCCCCAGGTCACCCCTTCACTGGCATTTTGGGTGACCGGTCTCCTGGAAATCCCTTGCCTTGGAGCCACCTCCAATGCTGGAGCTGCAGAGCTGGCCCTGCCTCAGGAGAAGGGGGTTGAAGGCTGCAGAAAAAAGGGCACCCGAGCCTGCTGCAAGGTATGTTCTAGACTTCAGTGTTGTGTTGAAAGGTTTGTGTTTGTTGCCTGTCGGGAGTTTCAAGGCCAGGTTGTCCTGGTCTAGTTGGCAGCCTGGTCTAGTGGAAGGTGTCCTTGCCCATGGCAGAGGGTTGGAACAAGATGATCTTTAAGGTCCCTTCCAATCCCAACCGTTCTATGATTCTAAGTAACAAGGGGGTGGGGGATTCTTTTCATGGCTCCTTAGGGTTTTGTAAACTTCTGGGACAGTCAGTTGTTTTAAGATCTGTAAGCGTTATAAAAAACAGCACCAACTCGCGTGACTGGGAGAGAGAAGAAAACCCTCTCCTCTGTAAGGTTCACTTGTCAGCTAATTTTTGAAACTATTTTTGTTTAAATCTGACCGTGCCCCCTTCACACAGCAGTTTGGTGGCAATTCAAATATGAAGATGGAACACCCTGCAGTCAGGAAGGAGTTTAGGAATCTGTACCTGTTCCTTTCCTGCCCAAAGTGCAGCCCCCAGAGTGAGGAGCTGTGTATCTGGCAGCATTTAGGTCACAGTGGGAGTTTCCAGGGGCCAAAGCAAAAGCTGTCTGCGAAAGGCACGATGGATGTGATGAACAGTCATGCTGGACCAGCTGTATCCCGTGGGAATGTGCTTCCCGTTCTGAGTCAGCAAAGCACCCTGAGACATGGCTTGTGTTTGGATCCCAGCTGCAGGCAAAGTCTTTCCATCACATGGAGGCAGCTGCGTCAAGAAGACGTTGCAGTTGTGTGGCAGAGCTACTGCCCATCTTTCCTTCTTTGCATGACCAAAAGGGAAAAACAACTCCCAAAACCTGGCTGGAAAACTGGGTGCAACTTACTGCAGAAGATGGGTATGAAAAGCATAAACTGCTGTGCTCTTGGGTTTGTGGAACCCTCTGGGGTGCACATGTTCAGCTTCAGGCAGGTGTCTTGCCTTGCAGAGGGTTGGATGGACTGCTGGAGCCCCATTTATTTGGTTGTTTAAAGGCAAACCTGATTCTATGATGCTTTAGAGAGGGCAGAGCTATGAAACTTGTGATTCACAAATGGAAAAGTTCAAAAAAGACCCAAACTGATCCTGATCACTTATGGGGAACCAGCAGGACTGAAAGGAAGAGGGAGAACAGCTGCAGTTTGTAACACCTGGATGCCCTCATGGCTTTTGTAGTTGTAACAAGGAGAGGGAAATGTCAGGTCTTTCTGCCTGCCTTTCTCTAGGCTGTTTCTGGAATATTTACGTGCCTATGTTGTGCTTGTCTTTGCTCCTGCTGTCAGCAGACACGGCGAGGTTTGTTTGCTGTTTCCTCCCTTACAGTGATGGATTGCTTGATATTTGTATGGAGCCTCTTTCCAGACAGGGTTGGGGCTGATGCTGATCCCGGCTGAACCCATCTAACTGGAAACTTCAGACGTGTTTTCTCATTGTTTATTCTCAGCAGAGAAAAACCCGCATGCAGAGATCACCAGCAACATCAAAGGCTGTTTCAGAAATTCCTAATCAAAGCACTTCACACCACTGCAATTATCCCACTTGCAAAGCTTCCCCATGGCAGAGCATGGAAGCCTGTGACAGTGAAGAGTTCTCTATACCTAGCTCTGGTCTTCAGTTAATATTAAAACTAGAAAATCATGTCTTCCTGCAGCCAGTGCTGCTCTTCTCCCAGCACTTGCCTCAAGTCCCCTGTTGCTCCTTAAACGGGGATCACTCCTCACACAGCAGTAACTGATCTGGCAGCTCTGGCTGTGCAGGGAACACGGGAGGCATGAGCCAGTTGTGCTTCTTAGCTGAGGAATCAAGAAACAGGTACTCCTTTGTTCTCTTCTATGTCTCCAGACAAAAACAAAAGAGAAATTGCTCTCCACCATGACTATTTATTATTCCCAGGATCCTGAATATTTCATTTTCTAACACTCTTAATTTTTTTCAACTTCTTCTTTTTTTTTCATCGTTAGGAGTTGTCAAAGCTGTTCCGACCTCCTTGAGAGGCTGTTCCATCACACTTCTCTGAAAACATTCTGAGGAAGACTTAAAACTGCGCAGCAACAACTAGAGAGTCCCAGTGTGAGAATCCCTGTTGCTCTTCATCCCCGCCTTGGCAACCCTCCCCTCCTCCTGCCAGCAGGTGAGGCAGAGCCGTTCCAAGCCTGTAATGCCCATATTCAGTTAAATACCATGAAATTCTCAGTGTAATACACACTTGATAACAGCACATCAAAGGCTTTTAGGACGCATTAATTGGCCACAGCTACTGGATCTGGCCGGAGTTGGAGTGAGAGGTCTGAAGTGTTCGAGCTGCTCTAAGTTGCTCTCAAGTGTTGGGGAAAAAAAACAAGCTGGGGAGCTGAATTTGAGTACAAAATATCCCTTGAGCAGGAGGAGCCTGGAAGGCTGCAGAAACAGCACGTGGTGGCTGGCCCAGGTAAGAAGAATGGGAATGGATAAAGCTGATTTTTGTTCCTCTTCAAGCTGTGCTGTCTGATTCATGTTGCCCAGGAGGTTTGGTGTGCAGCTGGCAGGAGGAGTTTTCCATATTTGTGTGTGTATTTCAGGAGGGATTAAAGCTCAGAGTGAAGAAGCAGAACAACTGAGATTTTAATTCTGCCTTCACCCAGAAAGTAATACCTCTTTAATACTTATAATCGTCAATATAGATGGTAGATTTTTACATAGGTTGTAGAGATATTCTATGTAACAGGCTAAAGATGTGGGGAAGTTTAAAAGCATGACTTGTCAGAAGTTGTCTCTAATGGGGGTTTACTCTTTTTTTGACTCTCTGGAGGAATCACCAGCATGAGCCAAGTATAAATAAGGCCAACAATCCCTCCCACCACCTTTTGGGTGGTTATAACTGTCTTACTCTGCAAATTGGCTTCTGCAGCAAGTAGGCTGTCTCTGATCATATGCTTTACTTCCCTATGGGGTTTATAAAAATGAGATGAAGAAAGGGCAAGAAAAAAGTAGCTGTCCATTAAATTAATTTCTTTCTGATCCAACAAAGACAAAATCAGGAGCGGTGGAAGGAACTGGTTAGGGCTCAAGGCTGATGCTACTCTCTGGGAGGGTTAATTTATTCATACATCCAGATTTTTTTTTCCCAGATTTGAGGTGTCCATCAGCATCCCAGCTGAGACTGAGAAACTGCCCCATGCCTGGGGGAAGCCCAGTGGGTGCCTCTGCCCAGGAGAAAACGACTTTAAACGCGTCTTTAAACCTTTCTCGCGTGTCCCTGTTCTTCATTCCCAGCAAGGAGAATCCTCTGAAATCTCAAAATCTCTCTACTCAGCCTTTGTGAGAGGTTGAGGCTTTGGCTGAGGGTTAGAGCTGCATCCAGGCATTAACAGACCTGACAGGAGAGAGCCTGTGGAAGCCTGGCAGCATCCCTGCGCCCCCGGGATTTGTGCTTGCTACCAGGAGACAGGGGATGGAAATGCGTTTAGCTGCTCCCATTGTTCTCCTTATTCAGCCGAAGTTTTGTTGGTGCGGAGTTAAGGAAGGAAAATGTGGACTGGAGTTGCGGAAACGTCCCCTGGAAAAGGAAGACGGTGATTCCTGGCGAGTTGAATTGTTGCGGCAGCGCAGGGTTTGATGGGTGTGTGACAGCCTCTGACAGGGATCGAACTGGGAGTCGCTGTGGTACAATGGCACAGGGAGAATGAATGATGGGAACCTCCCCTGACTGGAGAGCTCCCGAATTGTGATGACACTCAGAGGGAGAGAAAGCCTGGAGGGGGGCGGGAGGGGCTGACAGAGGTTGCCAGGTTTTGGGAATTGCGTGCAGGCTGGTGGCTCTGACTCAGCTGTGGCTGCTGTCTGTGTTGGCTGCTTCCACCTTCCCACTGCTCCCAGGAGGGTCTGCCATCCCCCTGGCTTTTGCGGAGTCTGCCACCCCCCTTCCATCCCCCTGTCATCCTCCTCTCTGGCCTTGGCAGCAGAAACTGGGCACCTGCAGCAGCCACAGGAGAGGAGCCCAAGTTCAGTTTCTCCATGCTGCCATGCTGCTCCAGCAATCCTGGAGCAGGTGTGGGGAGATGGCCCCTCTGGACAGCCCTCATCCATAGTTTTATCACCCCTTACATTCATATCCTGCATCAGTTTATCTCACCGAGCAGGACCAGCTATGATTTCGGGTCCTTACTGACCCATCTATCCCCTGCAAGTCCTATTAGAGATGCCAATCATCATTTTCCTTCTGTGCCAAGTTATAAATCCTGCAGATTTATATATCCAGAGTCTCCATCAATCAAAAGATTGAGTTAAAGGTGATGAGTTAGAACAACTGGGAGGTGACTCCACCAAGAGCAGTGACTAGCCAATACACACTCTTGTAGAGCTGGTGATTTCTCAGAGCTCGTGTAGCGGGCTCACTGCTCTCCCTACCAGCCAGACTGCTTAAATAGTGGAGAAGAGGGTTTTACCTGAAGGACTTCATCCAAGTGGTCCCTTTCCACCCCATATCCACACACAGTCTGAGGAGCAGGAGCTGGAAGGAGCAGGACATGAAGCTTTTTTAGCCCCCTGTTCTCCTGGCTGAAAGCAGGAAAAGCCAGACCACCATCCCTCCTAGTCTTGA
The DNA here is from genome assembly GCA_013399855.1 of Oxyruncus cristatus. NCBI lineage: Eukaryota > Metazoa > Chordata > Aves > Passeriformes > Cotingidae > Oxyruncus > Oxyruncus cristatus. The sequence goes on along the minus strand of VXAY01004762.1, from coordinate 124,073 downwards.
GGAGGAGCCTGCATTGAGTCACTGGAGCCATTCCTGCTGATGTGTTGGTTGTTGTATTTTGCACACAGCTGGGACTTACTCTCTGTGCAGGAAGGGGGTCTGTGCCTTGCCCGGCTGGACATCAGAAGATGTTTTCCAACAGCAGATTATCACTTTAATTGTAGTGGATTAATGACTCTTATGGTGCTTAATAGGTTCTCCTGCAAGTTGGATTTGCCAAAAAGGTGTTGGCATTCCTGAAACCTGGGACAGTGGAGCGGATTTCAAACAGCACTGAAATCCAGTGATGCTTTTCTTTTTTGTTGCCTTTATGTAGCACTAACAATACTCTCAACATCTGGACTCGGGTAAATGGTGAGGATTTTTTTACTTTATCTCTGCATTTGGATTATTTCCAAGTTGCTGTCAGAGCTGAAGGTAATGTGTTCCTACAGGGACAGGGACTTGGAAGCCTGGAGCTGGTGACACACCGAAGTGGGGGGTGAACTGGGGAGGTTGCCACTCTGCTCTGGTCACCCCTGGCTTGTCATGTGTGTTTGGAGGCTGAGATGCTCCTGCTGAGGAATTCACAAGTTCTGTTTTGTGATTTTGGCCAGTGCAAGTAATTCCACTTGGGAATCTTAAAACTGTGCTGTCCGGGGAGGAGGGGGAGGCAGAGCTCAGCCGGCAGCTCTGTGTGCAAGGAACCTTGCTATTCCAGAGATTTAAAAAAATAATAGAATAAACACTGGTGCTCTTACCTCGGGCTATCCATTAGGAGTGTGATTTAGTGCAGGGAGGGCTATAAAGGCAGTTGATAAAACTTCCATGCAGCACAAATAAAATCTCTTGCGGGAGGAGAAGGGGCCTTGGATAACAGAGGGAGGAGGAAACAGCCCCTGCCCCCTTGTCTAATTAGGCTGTCCAGGAGGAGTTAATATAAAATAATGGAGCTGGGAAGCCCAGATTTTCACAGCCTTAGGAAGGACTTCATCCCCTTAAATTACGAGGCTAAGACCTCCTTCAGCGATGCTTTGAGGGAGATCAGCTGGCAGCGCTATTCACGGCGGCGGAGGGCCCGGGCTCGGGCGCTGCGTGATTGCGGCGTCTTCTGAAGACAAGAGCTCTCTCCTATTCCCATTGAATGCTACTATTTTTATCCTCCTTAAATTCTAGAAGGCATTTCCAAGTGGGAAGCAGAGCAGAGAATAGCAGATCTTAACTCTGCCCCACGTAACAATTTCTGTAAAAAGGAGGGAGGAACGTTTAAAATAGCTTATGTCTATTTTTGGTGCCACCCATGCGGTAACAAAAGCACCTGGAGGAGCCTGAAGCCCTTGGCACCCTAAGGGTGATGGGATACGGGGCATGGGGGGTCACTGCTGGCCCTTTCTCCCATGGGGTTCACAGGCTCCTTCCTCTCTACTGGGAGCTGAAGTACTTTGGGATGTCTCAGAGGGGCCGCAGGGGAAGGGCAATGCTGGCGGGGGAAAGGAGGGAGTCTCTGGCTTGACTGTATCCCCCTCCCAGCCCAGGAGTCCCCTCCTGTCTCACCCCTCCTGGGGCCCCCCTCGCCTTTGCAGTGCAGTGGGGAGAGCTTTGATCCTTTCCCCATATGGGAGACAGAAGCACAGAGGGACTTCATTAGGTGCAGTTACCTCACCCTCTGCCTCCATAGCTGCCAGGGCAGTTGGCATAAGGTCAAAGAGGAAATGCAGGGCCCACCAGGGCCAAAGGAGGAGCTGTGCCTTGGCCCTTGTGCTCTCTCCTGTTGAGCTACACAAGTCTCAAAGTCTTCCAGCATCCCAGAAAGGAGAGCTGAGGACTGAACATCACTGACCCCTGGATCACTGTTGGAGCTGTGGGGTGAGGGGAGCAGTTTGCGCAAAAGGTGAGAATGGGTGGACCCAAGCTGAAAACACAGCCTGAGACTGAGCATTGGGCAAGGGGGGCAAACAGGGACAGGGATTTGTGAGTCCCTGTTTTGGTTTGTGACCCTGGCCATGTAGTTTTGTATGTATAAGAGGGCTTTTATCTTGTGGTTACTCCCTTCTGCAGCCTCAGCTTTTGCCTCTGTGCATGCCCAGGCTCTCTGAAGCTGCCGAGCACAGCACTGGTATACACAGCTCTTATGCTGGGCAGAAGCATCCTGCTTCACTTGAACATGAAATATAAATCAGAGATCAAGTGAATTATTGTGCCATGCTGCTGCTGGGGCAATAGGGAGTCTTTAAATCAATCAGGCCCCAAATAAATAAATAAACGTACAGCAGACATGCTGGAGTGCATGTCTGATTCCTATCAGAGGCAGTAATTCAAGGCAGATGTTTGCAGTTGCTCTGCTTCCCACTCTGTTACCTGGGCTGCTGGAGTCACAGGAGACAGAAAGCAAATTTTTTTCTAAGCTTTCATTATTGTTGCCAAAGAAACCATTTCATTTGGTTGCCACGTGTGCAGCAAATCTGGTTCAATCCAAGAGGATGTTGAGGGCTGAAGGGAAAAGGCTTTGTGGAGGGAGTGCAGCCACCTCAAAGCCTGTGATGAGCTGTGACCCTGTGGATGGGGTGGGAGCTGGAGGAGGGAGAGTGAGTACTGTTCCTTGAAGAGGCTGAAAGGCTCCCACTTCAAGAGTTCGACCTGGATGAGCATTCCCACAGCAGTGTGGACACCTGGGTGAGCTGAAGGAGTTCCTCATCCCTCAAGGACCCTCCAGACATCACCCCAGGGAGCTGCGAGTGCCTGCCTGGAAGATCCTTCTACCCTCCAGCACTTAGGACTTCACTAGTTTTCCTCTCAGCACACACTGGCACTAGAGAGAGAAACGTTTGAAGCATTTGATCTGTCTGGGCTGCCATCTCCTCTCCCTCCTGCAGGCGCTGGGCTGGGAGTGCAGCTCCCTGGGGCTCCGTGTCCGATGGGCATCATCCCGCTCCCTCCCGGGCAGGCTCCCTGCAGGGCAGGGAGGGTGGTGGGTGCTCTGGGCGACTGTCCCGATTGCTGTCCAGCCCTGGGGGTGGCTCCAACACCAGCAAAGAGTTTGGGCAGCCGAACCTGGGCTGGGAGCCAGCTGAAAGTCACAGAGGGGATCAGGGTGACAAGAGCTGTGCTAGCCAGGGAGAGCTGTGTGGCAGCTGTGGTGTCCCAGGAGGGTGGCACTGGGGATTTAGTCCCTTTTACAGGGACTTTGATCACTTGCAGGTGGTCCTGGGCCCCTCTTACAGGGCTGGAGGTGCATATTTGGATTTCACTGGCACTTTGCTTGCAGTTGCAGCACTCTGCCCTTGTGTGTGCCGATGGACGCCAGTATTTTATAAAGGTAAACGAGCCCTGACACTCAGGCTGCTGGCACAGCAGGGCTTTTTCTTGCACCACTTCATCTGTCCTAAGCAGACCTGGCAGCATCAGTCCAAGGTGATGATATTTCACTAAGTCAGGTCCTCCTCTTCCTTGAGTTACTCCAGGAGTGTGTTGAAAGTGAACCTTGAACCAGTGGAGGTGATGCTTTCCAGACACCTTGTGATAAAAGATAAAGCAGTTGCAACACTGGCGATTCAGCCTGGATTTCTGAAGCTTTAACCCTGGGGGAGAGCTGAGCATATGCATTGATAAGTTTTCTTCTCCTAAAACTCCACTAAAACCCCAGAAGAATAAAGGTCAACCAGTTAAACCCACTCAGCACATAATCCCATGCCCTTCTGAGTTAACACAATCTACGTACACAGTCATGCTGGATATACACTGTGTATCCCAGAGCAAGTCCACCCCTCAGCTCTGTGTGCCATTTTTGGTGTGTTCCCACTCCAGCAGCACATCCCAGCCCTGGACAGCAGCGTAAATCCTTCTTTGCAAATCATTGACCCAATAGGTCATAAAAGTTCCTTTATGGCCTGTCAAGACAAGCGAGGTTCTTTACATATGCACCCTAAGTCAGCACAGTAAAACTTTTATGGTGTTTTCAATAACAAGTGCTACTGCACATGAACAGCAACTAATTTTTAAAGCCTTGGTATTTCAGCTGAGATGAGGGTTTTTTTCCTCTCCTGTGTTGGAAAAGCACTTCAGTCAGTGGCTTAAGCAGTCAGTGCCTGGCGCTGACCTCCCTCTATTCCTGACATGGTGCTCCAACTTTTGCAAATACTGAGAACCCCTGGAAAGGAACTTCTGCAAACTAGGCTGCTCTTCTGGTAGCATCTGTGCAAATGGAGAAGCTGAACTCCAGGTTCACATTTTTAAAATATTTGGACCTTAAGCTGTGCTGTGACGTTATGGTTTAAGAAAATTAAATTCTTGTTTGGTTGCAAAATCGTCTTGAGGGTTAATGTGTATTTATTTAGTAAAAAATTGGTGTAAGATGAACCAAAAGCCTTCCTTTGTCTGTAATTTAAATTAATACACCCACTTTACCCAGTCCCATCCTCTCCTAACCCTCAGGGACCCCGTTGCAGACCTGGAGCCTCCATCCCCAGGCTGCACCTTCTGTCTGCATTTTGAGCATTAAGCCGAAGCAATGTGACACAAAGCACCTCTTCCAGTATGGCTCTGGCTGTGTTTTCTCAGCTCTGCCTTGGGCTGCCAAGAGGAGAAGGGGAATAATGAGAAGCTGAAAGCATTGTGACAGGGTCTGGGTTACCCTGGCCCCTCTGCCTGTCCCTGTGGCCCTGCCTAACCCCTGGTGATGCCAGCAAACCTCTCTGGTTACATGTGGCATCTTTCTGACACCTCAGGCTTGGCACCGGCCCTGTGTCCACCACTGCCTGACCCCAGGGTCCAGTCTGGGCAGAGACACTGGGATTTACTGGACAAGAGAACTGCTTGGGGTTTTGTTGTTGGGTTTTGTTGGTTTGGGGTTTTTTGTTTGTTCTTTTTTTTCCTAAGAAAATGACGTTCTCCTCCTCTGAGCTCTGCCAGATTTGAGCTGTCCTGGCTCTGCACCTGACCCGGGCAGTCCTCAGACAAGGTGTGATGGATGCTGTCCCCGTGCCCTTTAATTACATGTCAGGAATGACTGTGCCCCAAATTCACACCCCAGCAGCCAGGGGTTGTTTCTTTCCTCTTTTGCACTGGAGCCTCAGCCACTTCATTGCCTCTCTTCACTCGTGTGCCCCCAGTTACAGCCTTTGCCTCTTCAGAGTTTAGTTTGCTCAAAGATGTGCTGCCCCTGGCCCCAGTCTGGGGGTCTGACCCCAGCTGGTGGCAGGGCCGTGGGGTCTGTGGTCCCATCCAAGCAGGGTCCCTGCTGGCTGGAGCTCTCACCCTTAGTGATGTTTCTGCATGATGAGCAGATCAGTTCCAGGCACAAGGGTGGGAATTGATTCTGGGATAGTTGGCACTGATTTTCCAGCCCTGACAGCAGCAGGGAGAAGAAGGTGAGGGGGCCCTGCTGTTGGGGTTTGATTTGGAGAGATCTTACCATGTTTTCACAGATCAACTCTCTAGGTTTTCTTTCTTCTTTTTTAAAAAATCCCCCTTCCCAGAAACATGCAAACATTCCTCTCTCAGATCTGTCCCTGGACAGGGGAGTGAGGCAGCTCAGGGGAGACGGGTGCTACACTAGAGCCAAAACCAGGATCTGGGATGCTGGGATGAAGGGGATGCTCCTGGTCCTTGTCCCAGCTACCAGTGGATGTCCATCTGTGCTCTCAGCTGGGTACAGCTGGGCCTCCAGTGGAGCAACTGGAGAGCTGGATCCAGTGCAGCTGCTCCAGTTCTGTGCAAGATTTGGCCTTTTTCCCCGTGCTGGGAACAACGGTGATGCTGGAGCGATGGCACAGCAAAGGGAACGGTGCTGATGCTGGAGCAGCAGCACAGCAAAGGCTGGGAATGCTCAGGGGAGCTTCAGGGAGGAACTGTTGCTGTCGATCTGTTAATTAAGATTAATGTGCTAGCTGATAAGGATGACTCTGCGCCAATTGCTATTACGAGCCAAGATCCTGCAAGGCAGTAAGCAGCACATTCCTGCTTCCTCAGCAGCTGGAGGTCTCTGCCACTCAGCCTGAGGATCAGGGCAGAAAGAGGGATGCTGAGCAGGTCCCCAAATACTTGAGGGGCATATGGGGACACTTACCCTGCTGGTGGGATGCTCAAGAGCTCAGTTTTGCACTCACTTGGCAAAGAAACTGTTTTAGCTTTTCAGAGGGTTTTAAGGCAGAGCTTTGCATCCTCTCCTTCTAGGCACTGGTGTCAGAATTTCTCCACCCAGAAAGTGCATGAAATGAGGTACATCGTTGAAAAATATGTGGGTACATAATATATTTTTTGCCCTCTCAGATGGGGTCTCTGAGGAATCTGGATGTGCCCTCTAGGGTAGGATGTGATCCATTAGGACTTGGTTTGCCTTGCCACAGTAACTGAAGCCTGATTTTGAAGTGGAGGCCACTCGCTGAGCACCACAGCACCCCAGTCCATTGTGAGAAAAACCTGTTGAATCAACTTCTCTACAGCCCCTGATGGAACTGAAACTGGAACAGCTGCAGGTGAGAACGTGCTCAAGACTTTGGAGCATTGCAGCTTGTCAAGGGGCTGGTTTTAATGTCTTAACTGCCTTAACTCTTGCCTTAACTGCCTCCTCACTCCACTTGGTTTCTGTGTCTGGTACCAGCTGCATCCAAGGGTGACATTTGTGTAGTCCCTGGCCAGCCTCATTAAAGCAAACATGTTTGTCAAAGCCTCAAAGTTCACCTTTTTTGGATAGCATCATTTTATTAGCGAAAGGCGGAATTCAGAGGAGTGCTCCCAAATCCCAGCTGAAATCCCCCCTGCTCAGTCAGCTCCTGCCTTCTCCCCTTCCAGCCCTGGCTGCTCCAGTAGCTGTTTTCACTTCCCTGCTGTTCCCAGCGAAGGCCTTTGGCACCAGCCCTAATGAGTAAGTGCTAATTAACCTGTAGCACCTTCCAGCGCCTGGCAGCATTGCAGGGCACAGGGACAGTGGCCACCCTGCCCTGCTGCCAGGAGGTGCAGCACTGGTGCAGCCAGGTGGGGACAATTGGCCCCCAATATTTGGGGCATCACTGTGGGTCATGGACAGTATGTGCTGTCAGGCAGAACAAAGATTTTGCTCAAATAACACTTCCCAGGGGGAGGAAAAGCTTTTTTCCCTGCCGGAAGAGCAAATCACCTTACATCAAAGGTGGGAGTTTGTTTGGTTTTTTGTTTGTTTTTTTAACTTAGGAGTGGGATCTGATTTGGGGGCCTCTGTTGTCCCCCAATTTGTTTCTCCTTGTGGGCACTGGTCCATGGCCTCACCAGCACCCCCTTACCACCCTGCTCCTGAGCTCCATCCGTTTCAAAGTTGAGCCAAAGTCTTTTTGCCCCGAGAGGCTGGAGTGAAGCTCAGATCACTTATGCAGAAGGAGAAAACCTTGTCTCTGCATCCTGCACCCATCAGTAGCTCCTGTGACTGTCAGCTCCTTGCAGACAGAGGAATCTCCTAGCAACCTTATACCAGCTCTTTGGATGCAGCCTAATTCAGTTTCTGGTCATCCAGAACAAAGCCTTGTGAAGGCATCTGGCAAACTGAGCAATGGACAGGCCATGGTGGGCTGCTGGAGCATCTGGCACGATGAATATTTCAGCAAAATCTGTGCTCATGGTTGATTTTGAGGCCTTTATGATGATCCTGAGTATAACATTCAGGTGAGGGCCCTGCAGCATCTTGTTCTGCCTGCCCTGCTGAGTGCTGGATGCAGCTCAGAGGAGTGATCCTGGTGCTGGTGTGGGTGCTCCTGCTCCTCTCACTTTCATCCTTGTTTTCTGGTAAAAGGAATGAGAGACTGTGCTCTTGGTTGTGATGGCAGCAAAAAAATAAAAAGGAAAGGATGACAGAAAAAGAGAGGAGAAGCGAGGAAAGAGTGACATTTCTCTAGCCCAGGGGAACAACATTCCGAGATCAAAAATTTGAAGAATTTGGCAGTTTTCCACTGCCAGTAGATTCTTTTGCAATCACAGCAGTGAAAGGATTTTAGCCACATCTGCTCTCATGGCTATAGGTGACTCACAGTGATGCCCAATAACATGCTTGGCACTGGGAACTGCTTTAGTGGAAAGTTTGAGCACTGCTGTCTTGTAGTGCCAAGCTCTGACTTGGCAGGATGGGCTATGAAACCTTATTTCTGGCATTCACTGACTGGGGAGCATTTGGCTTTGGGATCTGAGTACTGGTCCTCACCCGTGCTTCCTGTGCAGAATCCGTACAGGCAAAGCACTCAGTCTTTCTGAAATAAATTAAATGCTGATGCTCACTTAGGGAGGATTTATAGGAGGCAGTGTGTAGCTCAAGCTGGCAATGCAGGAATGGGAAATGGAGTGTGAGGCAGGGATGGGAGCAGGACCTGGGGCTGCAGTTTGCTGGAGGGTCGCTGCAGCTGGAGGGTGGCTCTGTGCCTGCACCCCACGGTGGCTGCAGGGACGCCTCTGTCTCATCCTGCAGGTTACCGTGTTTCTGTTAATGATGCTCAGCATCTCCCAGGTCCCTGGGAACTGGCTGGAGTTAAGTGTGGTCAGTGACCTCAAGCGCTCAGTCTGGGGATGTTAAAATTTAAGTGCAAGCCCTTTCGTGCGGAGGGGTGAGAGCCCTTTACTGCTGTCACTGAGCTCACTGACTCCCACCAGGGATGGCTCGTGCCACTGTTTTCACTCCCAATCTGGAAACTCCCCAGAGATGTCCTAATCCCAGACTTGGAGCCAGCCCTCTGATCCAGCACCAGCTGAAGATCTGAATTTAAATCCAGACTAAAATTTGGGGGTGAGATGACTGAGGGGTTTCCTTTGGGATCTTCCCAAACTGAAACCTGCAACCAGGATTTCCCCACCCCGTGCTGGATGTCTGGAGAGCTTTGTGCCACCCTCTCTGCCCGAGCTCTCCCATCTCCTCCGTGCAGCAGCTCCGGGTCCAATCCTGCACACATGGAAACCTCTGGCACAGGCTGGTTCTCCGGAGCTCTGCAAGGGAGGGTTTTCCGTGCACAGGGCTGTGTTCCAGCACAGTTTATTCCCTTGGCATCTGGTTTTACCCTGCCCTGGCTGCTCACAGAGGGTTTCAGAGAACAAGGGGCCAGTTTCAGATCTTGCCATTACAACCTCACATTCAAGAATTACTACTACTATTATTTCCAAGGAAACAGGGACTCGCGCTCGTATCTTTGATGTGATTTCTCGCATCCGGAGGTTCTCACGTGACTTTGCTGCCTATTTTTAGCTCCTCAAACATCTCTGCCAGGATGAAAGCTTTAAAGAAAACCCTCCCTCGAAAAGGATGAAACGGGCATTTGCTTTAATGGTAAATTTGTGACTGTGACCCCCAAATCCCTACATTTCAGCAGCCTGGGGAGAGCAGGCAGGAACCCCAGGCTGTAGTTAACTGTTTCTGTGTTTGCTGTTACACCCTCCTTCCTCAAACAGCAAAGTCTTGTTGTAAAACAGAGCTGTTTCTAGAACCAGATCCACCTACAAGTCATTTAAAAGCCTCCTACCTCAATTTTGCAGGTAAAATGTTAGTCTAGCAGGAATTGAGAGGAGGGATTTTCCCCTCCATCTGCTCCTTGGCTGGTTTGTGCGAGGAAAAAAAGCCACCCTGGCTGTTTTGTCTTGCACCACCCACCTCGGGGTGGGATGGGGAGGATGGGGCCTGTCTGTCCCTGTGGGCTCAGGGGGCTGTGGGCACCCAGTTGGCCCTGCCCTGCCTTGGTCCACGCCAGCACAGGGGATGCAAAATGTGGCATCTCCGCCGGATGCCTCACAGAAAGCATCTGTATTTGAAAAAACAGCCACAAATAACACATGGTTGTATCCAGCTATTAGAGTGAGAGGAAAAACTGTTCACATTTCCACAAGATTCCATTTCCATTTTTGTCTCAATTTCAGCTTCATTAACACGTGCTGACCCGCTGCATCAATTACAGCTATTTCGAGTGCGGGCATTTTGGTAATTGGCATCAAAATGGCAGGACAGCCAGTTGGAGCTCTCTGGGTACAGAAACCTCAGCGATGCCTCTCGCTGATTACAAGCTTCAGTAATTAGTGATCAGCCTGGTTCCACCCTCCCTGCCACAGCTGCAAAACCACCGTGGTACCACCCTGGGAGCAGGAGATGGGCAAAGCCCCAGCTCAGTGCTCCCTCCTGGGAGATGATGGGTCACTGAGCACAGAGTGGCTTGGCAGTCAAACCCTCCCCAATCCCCCGGAGCTACGCAGAGCTGTGCACCTCCGACAAGCCCCACTGAAGGTGGCAAATATATCCTGGATGAGTCAGGGCTAAATTTGTTCTCCTTCCCTGAGCTCGCCTTGCAGCGTGCAGCCCATGGATTTACTCCGGCTTTGCCTTCCCTGTTTTCTGCCTCTGGATTTAGGGTCAGAGCCATGGAGCTCTCTGAGCTGTTGGGGTAAGTTAATACTCCTCCATCACTCCGGTGATGGAGAAGGAGGTACGGAGGGGTTCAGCATTCCGACAGGCAGTAGGCTGGGGTTGCTGCGCTGTAGGAGGGATAAGCTGAGAGCTGGAAGAAGCTGCTGCCAGACAAGTAACTGGGGCTGCTCCAGCAGTGGGAGGCAGAGATTTTACAGGTCCTCTTGGTATTTGGTTTCCTTTTAAATGCTGGTCTCCAGGGCAGAGGCTCCGTTGTCTGCAGAAAACACTACAAAATGTGAGGAGCAAGATTTGGACCTGCCTGTCTGCAGCATCTCAGTGACAGGGCTGCAGTTAAGGGCTGTCACTGGATGTGGCCCAGGCAGGTCACTGCTGAGTGTCGCCTCTGCCAAACTGCCTTTCTGTCAGGGTAGCTGGAATGAGGAGAGGCTTCTGTCTTTATCTGAGGGGCACCCACCACTCCATGCCCCTGCTCTAGGGCCGGTCCCTTGCAGGGAAGGGGCAGCTCCAAGCCCTGCTGGGGCCTGCAGATGTGTTTACCTTTCCACGCTAAACCTACAAAGCTGTGAAGACCTGGTGACCCCGTGTGACACCCGGAGGTACAGAGCTAATTGAGATGTGACAGCCTGCAAAAGCAAACTGCTCCTTGGAGGCCAAGAAAACAAAGCTGATGAACAGACGCGAAACCTGATGCTTCAAGAAGCTCCTGGAAAAGCATCATGAGCAGGTGAAGGGGCATCCCAGCCATGGCCTCACTGGTGCTTCTGTGTGCAAACAGGAAATTTGGGCAAATGCCTGACAGTGCCCTGGGGTTTTGGGTGGCTTGGTGCTGTGGTGGTGTGGGAGGGCTGGTTCCTGGGAGAAGGCACTGAGGGCACTGAAGGGCTGCAGGGACACACTGGCTGTGGTGAGCGGATAACTTGGCACCTACATCATCAGGTTATTTGGGAGGGAAAGATGAGTGGGTGATGGGAGAGCAATCCTGAATACCCAGAGAAACAGTGAACTCCTCATGTCTGAGGTAAATTAAAACTGACTGGGAACTGCCTAGCTGAGACGGATGAAGTGTGTACCCCTTGACAGGGCTGCATACAGTCCGTTTCTCTCTTCAGGAGAGAAAAATAAGCACAAAAAAATAAGCTAACCAAGAGCTCCCAACATTTTAAAACTAGGTAAGGCTGTAGTTCTTCACACCCCCCCGATCCACGGGGTGCAGAGGGACCCTGTGCCAGCTGCCCTCTCCCATCAGTACCAGCAGTCAGCGAGCACAGCAGCAACCCAGCGTGTGCCTGTGACACGCCAGCAGCCTGTTATCAGGGTGACATCCTGAAGATAAATGAGTCCTATTATTGCCTTCATTCCCAGGCAGCCCCCTGAGGCCCCTGTGCAGCTCTGGCGGCCCCAGCAGCGCGGTGGCCGAGGTGCTCAGGGCTCTGCATAGCAGAGGCTCTGCCTGGTCATGAAGGTGGTGCTTGCAGGGGCCCTGAACCTGTTCTTGCTCCTGAAATCTGTGCCTGTGCTTTGGGAGAGTGCTGAGGCTGCTTGTCCTACCAAGAACAAGCCTCCTGCAATTGTCTCCTGGTTTGGGAGATGGCATCTTCTGCGGCTGGACCTTCTGGAGGTGTTTTGGGTGGCATTGCCTTCTAACTTAAATTTTACAGCTGGGGGAGCAGAGACAGGCAGTGAAATACCATGGCGTGCTGTGGGTGTACTGCAGCCATCAGAAACGTGCCTGATGCTCTGTTTTAATCATTTCCCCTGTTATTTGCCTTCATTCCCCCCCCTTGTCTTTCTGTTTGCAGGGCAGGGGAGAGCTGTGCCTCACAAGCATCCTTCTCGCCCTCTGGAATGAGAGCTGGTAAAACTGGCCCCTCTGCAAGCCACAGCAAAAGGCATGGCAGAGTTTGGGCTTGTTACCACCAGCACGAGTGGAAAATGGCTTTGGGGTTAAATCATCCTCACAATGATCAAGTTTCACAAATATTCAGTTGTGCCTGGAACTCACATGAATTAATTTGTGCAGGAGAAGTCCTTTAGGGAAGTAGGTGCTGCCTTGTCTTTCTAGAAATAGAGATGGTTCCTGCACAAATGTGGGTGCAGAGATCCTGACTTTCTGATCTCTCCCCAGCCCCAAGAGACCCCACAACAGGCTGTACACGAGCAGCCCAGGCTCAGAGCCAGCACCCAATTCAGCTGCCAGCTGGGGGTACGGGGCTCAGCTCCCCACGCCAGGGGCTGGCCCCACATCTGGGGGATGCTGAGTTCTCAGAGATGTGATCTGAGTCATTTAATTCTAATACTCAGGAGCTCTGAATAGCTGCTTTAGACACCCCTGACCTCCTGCTGCAGAGCAGATCAAAGCAAATCTCTCTGCAGTGATATACTTTATCTGATTCAAAGGGGAAGCATCCAATGAAGCGCTTGTTTTGAAAACATTATTTTACCTTGTGCCCCATTAAATTGTTGACATGTTGCCCTCTGGCTGTTTGGCATTAGTTATACTCAAACGCTATCTACAGCCCTAATCTAATTTTGCCTTTCCTCGTCTTTATTCCTTGATCTTCATATTACACTGCTTAACAAATCTGTTCAAGGACGAAATTGTTTCAAGAAGGAAGGTTTTGATAAGCTGGTGCAAAGGACTGCAGAGCCAGGCAGGAATTGTGTCTTGGGCCCCAGGCACTGGAATTCAGAGCAGCCAGAGGGGACCTGGTTTGTCTAAACTTTGCTCCTTCCCTCCATGAATTCAGGGTTCTCTTGGTCACGAGCGGTGCCAGGAGGGGTTTGTGGTTGGTGCTGTTGATGGATATGTGACTTTTGGGGTGGGTTTTCACACCCCCTCCCGTTGAGGGGCTGCAGAAGGGGTGCAGCCAGCGTGGGCACTTGGCAGACACTGAGCCCTGTGGGTGCAGTGGGACAGGCAGGGACAGCTCTGTCCCCTGTCCCCATGGGTGGCATTGCTCCATGGATGATTGCTACAGCTCTGGCTGAATCCCCTGCAAATTTCAACAAATGCCCTGATGGTTCAGGGGTATTGGTTGTGCTCATCACCCCTCCTGAGCCCTCCCAGTCCTGTATTCTGGTGATATTTTGCTGGGCTGCTTCTGAAGTCATTTCTTCAGCAGGACTGGACCCCAACTGCCATCTCATTTGGTGTAAATCCATTAGGAAATCAGCAGGGAGAAAGAGGTTCCAGTGTCTTCCAGCCACTGAACCACCAGTCTGGAGGGAAGGCCTTTTGCTACCACCCCTCCAAACTGCTCCATGCTCCTGTGTTGTCTATTGAGTCGTATTTATTCTGTGCTCCTTTGTGATCAGCCACAGGATTTGGTGGGGAACTTGGGAAAAGTGAGCCCTGCTGTGCTGGAAGTGTGCTGGATGCTCTTGCTCTCTGCATTGCAAATCTAGATTGGAACCAGGTGAAAAAACGTGCTCACAAAGCAGCCAGTGGAAAAAAAAAAAAAAGCTTGATTTTAAAAGTGTTTCATTTTGCAAAGGGGAAGAAAACCTAAACAATCAGTGCTGTTAAAATTTTCCATCACTATCTTTCTGTGCAATATGAGGGTTTTTTCCCCCCTGTGCTTACCAAAACCTCAGCTTCCAGCAGCAACACGTGGCTCCCAGGAACCAGCTTCCATTAGGGCAGCATGGAAAAGCTCCACAGAAGTGGACCAGAGGTTTACAAAATGGAAACAAGAATTTTCATTCAATCTTTTTCCAAGTTCGTAGTGTTTTCTGGTGGACCCTCTCAGTGCTGGTCCCTGCAGGAGCAGAACATGCAGCAACCGAGTCATCATCCCCAAAAGAGCCACAACTGACGGTATCTGCACGTGGAGTTCTCCAAATGACAACCTGACGACCCTGTCAGTCCCTCCGAGAGCTGTAGACAAGGATCCTACAATTTTCCTAGGAGTGAAATACGTATTTATACTTTCTGTTGCTACTGAACTGTCATGTGAATAAAAAAAACATAATAGCCCCTGACAAGATGGGAAGACTCAAGGTTTTGAAAAATCCTTCGGTGACACAAAGAGCTGAATGAAACCCCAACGAGCTGGGCATGTTTAGTACCAGCCCATCTCTTTCTGACGTGCAAGCAGTTGGAAATACAGATGTAATTAAAAGGATTTGCAAAGCCAGCATAACACTACAAAGACTATTTTACATTATTTTTATAATGAACTTTAGTATTTATACAATTGCAGCAGGAATCCAAATAAAAGTTCATGGTTTATCTCTTTTCTGCCTCCAGTACATTGACTTTGGCTAAACAGCTATATTTATCAGTGCTGTGCTGGCTATAAAAGTGAAAGGAACAAACTATAAAATGTACAGTGAAGCTGAGTATTTCTTTAGGTGAGGGGGTACATGGACAGTTCATGGTTCTGGGGGTGGTACCCACCTGTATTGCACATGAACAATGTCATTTACAGTTCCAGATTTAGGTGAGGGTGTACATGGACAGTTCATGGTTCTGGGGGTGGTACCCACCTGTATTGCACATGAACAATGTCATTTACAGTTCCAGATTTACAAAGCTTTTTAAGACTCAAAAGCAATAGGTGTGCATTTATCAGGATTGTAAAATGGTTTGGGTTGGAAGGGACCTTGAACACTATCTAGTTCCAACCCCCCTGCCACAGGCAGGGATGCCACTCACTGCACCAAAGCTGCTTGGGAAACCCTTTCCTCCCTGTCTGGAGAGGACAAACTTTGGGAGGTAAGTTTGACCAGATTTCTGGGTTACCCCACCCTTCTAGTGTGAAAGAACAACATGAGTCTGAATGTAACTCTGCATTTTAAAGGTTAAGTTATTCATTTGATGCAAAGGGGGAAATGATGCTGTAGAGGCAAGAATGAAGATCAGCTTCAAAACTAACAAACAAGCAAAAAGACCCCAAAAGAAGGAGTAAGGAGCCAGATCCCAAAAGGACATGATGGTTTAGATAGTCTTCAGCTCCACAGGTTTCTCTACACAGTAGAGTGCCAGAAAACAAAAGGTATGTGGTAAGGATCATTCTTCATTCCTTATTCTTCCTGATTCTGTAATGGCCCATGGTGAATGGTCCATCGCTCTGCTCTCAAAGTGCTGGTCCTGGCTGGGATTGAACACCATTTGCTCTCATCCAGCAGTTCCTCTGGAACTGCAGACCTGGAGGGTCCCCATTACAGGTTTGCAGGAGCCAGTCTACACACCAGGAGCAGAGCAGAGTCCAGGCTCTTCCAGGGCTGTGTGAGCAAACAAACACGTGTTTTTTTGGAAAGAAAAAAAAAACAAGTAAAAAAATAATTGTAGTAGAGTGCCTGGTTGAGTTACAGTAAATCTTAGGAAGCGGGAGCAGAGGGCAGCTCCTTACATCTGGGTTAAAGCTAATTGATCGCTTTCCCTGAGCACACAGACCTGTCTTTATATTGAGCCCGTAAAGAAAAGTTCCCTGAAAGTCACTGGAGACAAATAATCCTTCAGGAGTCACTGCTGACACGGAATTACATTTTCAGTCATTTTTCAGTTGTATGCGTCTCCATCCTGTCACATTAGTTTGCTAACACATCCAATGCAACAATGAGACAAACAGAGCATTGTGCTGGTCCAAGCCAAACATTCATCTCTGCTTGGCACCGGTTCAACAGGCCTGTCAAAACTCCTGGCGAGCTGGCCAAAGCTCATTAAGTGGTTGGATGCATATTTAGCATGGAAAAGAGCTTTACCCAGGGCTCTGAGTAATGTGCGGACTGAGCAGGCAGGAAAGAGGAGGGATGGTAGGAAGCAGAGAGCGGGATGTATTCCTTGTGGATTGTACCCAACGTTGGAATAAAAGGATAATGTAAATATCTATTGAGGGAACATATTTCAAGGCAGAACAGAAGTGAATTGCAAAATCCCTGGGCCCAAGGCCAACCTTAAATGTGTCTCAGAAGAGACATCGATGTTATCGCTCCTCAATGCGCACAAACTTACAAGGTTGGTCTCCCTGGAATGTGAGCAGATCCGCTGACTTGAGCTTTCCTTCCAGCCAGACCTTGGAGTGATTTGACCAGAGGCTTCTCTTGCACATTGACTTCGCTGAAGTCCATGGTAGGATCTGATTTTTGGGAGTCCAGCACAAGCCCATGTAAAGCATCCTGAGGTGCTGGCACGAGGCTGGCTCAGCCCTGGCAGTCTGACATAGCTGTTACAGCTGGTGAGGCATTCCATCAACAGGAGAGAGAGATTTAATTGCAGAGCCTGAACGTTTGTCTTGCCTTCTGGTGTTGAGCTGATGTCAAGGAAAGAATGATCAGTGTACGAGTGACACTTCCCAACTCATCCATATTCCCATGCCTTTCCTTTCTGGACTGCTCAGTTCCAGTCCATCTCTGCAGCAGTCTTCTCCACCTCCAGGAATACTGCTGATTTTCACAGGCAAATGGTCAAATATTAAAGAAACATACCTCCAAATGCATATACACAAGACAGAAGAAATCCTTTCCTATTTCAGTATCCATGCTTATATACCAGTGTTCTCATAATTTCGAATTTCCTAAATTCCTGTCTAAAACTCCCAGCACTGTTCCAGTAACTATTCACTCTTGGACAAGGAACAATGAACAAAAAAGCCTACATGTTGTAGGAAAAAAGTAAAAAGGGAAAAAACTTGCTACTTAAGAAAGATATTTTTCTGTCTGCACTGAGATGATTCAATATGAAGGCAAATAATTAAGATGCTGGAATTGAGAAATCCTTTAATACAGATGATGAAAGAAGCCATTCATGGACTAATTAACAGAATGCTTGAAGCAAATGTTAACAATTAACTGATTGAGTATTTAAAGGTGTGGTTCATTTTAAACCTGGCACCTCTATTGCTTACTTACTTACACAGAGCAAACAATTGCTCTGTTCATTCAGTTTGTCTTCTTCCCCCACCTCTTTTTTGCTCTAAATGTAAGTTCTTGCAGGCCCTTAGAAGGGGTCCTTTAATTTACAGTGATGCCTATCCTGCTTTGTGCAAGAAATTCAGGATTATCCAGGACTGTGGTGTTTGTGCCAGGATCCACCTTTGCCAAGGTGAGCATCTCCTGAGATCTCTTTGGAAGGTTCTGAGAGGTTATTGCTGCTGGGTTTTGTCATAACTGTCAATCGACTATGAATTGTTGAGCTTCAGTGTCTGTGATTTTAAAATGGAAGTTAATTATGCTTAAAAGTGTACAGAACTACCAGAACTGATTTAAAGTCTGTGGAAGTGGAAGGAGTTCAATCTTCCTTATTTAAGTAAAGAGCTTAATGAGCATATCTGGGAGCAAGGTAATGTCCTGGATAAATGTGATGGCTTCTGGTGGATGGGTTGACTTTCTGGCTGAAACAGGAGATGAGGAGGTCACGTTTCCCTGAATGTTATCAATCTTTCCCATGTCTGATTCACCCACGGGCAGGGTGGGTAGTCTGAGCTCATTGCTTCAAGTCTGGCTGGGAATGGGTGTGTGGCTTCAGATGAGCACAGTCACGTGAAGATAGGATTTTTTTTTTTCTCCCCACGGAATCACACCACAATGGAGATGTCCTGGATTTCACCTAGTTCAACCACACTTCAAACCTAGAGCAGATAGTTTTGCAATCTTCCCCCTGTAAAGCCCCTTTTCTGCTGAGGGCTAAGTTCACATCCTGCTCCAGGCTTTGGGGAGTTAACAGGCTGCAATATTTCATTTCCACAAACCGGAGACATGAGAGCTGAGAAGACATCCAGAGCAGGATTTGCTTTATCTCTCTGGCCTTTGGGTGACTTATTTTCTCTCTATGGTGAGCATTGTTTCCTTTGCATGTAGTTACCTGACACACTTACCTGACACCTAATCACCGCTGCCTGGGGCTGCTGCTTTGCTGGGTGTGTGCAGCGAAGAGTGCCTTGGGGGCAGCAGTGTCTGGCGAGGGTAAAACTCCCCTCTGAGCTCGGGTTTGGAAAACGCTTTTCTTGCCCCCGCTTCTCCAGAGCTTATTATCGAAGGATTCAGGGCTCAATTAGACCATAAAAGCTGCCTGACATTGTGATTTATGAGATCTTAAAGGCGAGTGGTGCTTATCTGCCACGGAGCACAGCGAGGGGCCCCGTGTGTCAGTGCCGCTCCCGCGGGATGGAGCGCGGCTCGGGAATTCTGATGTGGGAAAGGTCCGGGCACCCCAAGGACTGGACCACGCAGGGCAGGAGGGAGCGAGCGAGGATGCAGCCACTGATGGACTGTACCTGGCACTGCTGCTGCCGGTGCATCCACAAGGAAGGGTTTCAGAGGTGCCCAGCTCCACACGCTCTTTCCCAGCTCAGGACGCGCTTCTCAGGAGTATTTTTCCATTTGGAGCGTTCGGGAGTCTCTTCATTTCTAAAGGCTCTGTTTGTCTGGAGTGACTGGGAAAGCATGGCCCCATCACAAAAATCCTAGTTACGGTGTGTTTGAATTTTTCTCCAGCTGACAGAATGGCTGACACGCGTCCCTTCTCAAAGCTGGCCAGAAACCGAGTCCACTAAATTATTGTGGTTTTTTGTAAAAAATCAGCTTCTTCAAACCAATTGCTTTTCTGGAATCATGGGTGTCTCTGGCGCTCCTTTCCAGCATGTGCAGAAGCTGCAGCCCGTGCTCAGTCACAGCTGGCACAGTGGGACACAGCAGTCGCAGCCTGCCGGGAGCTGTGCCTGTATTCCTGCCCGTCCCTGCTCTGGCTCGCTCCTCCGGACATCCCTCTGCTCTGGCTGCGTGGCCAGAGGGAGGTGACGTTATTGCTGTGACTCACAGCATTCCCTCTCTGGCTTCCCCAGCCAGGACTGGGTTTCTCAGCCCGTGGCGAGGCAGGAAGGTGTTTGACAGATCTGTAGTTAGATGCCTTTGTCACAAGCCCATTTTTAGCAGCTCCAGGTCAAGGTTGCTTTTGAAAGTGTCATAAATTAAATTATTTCTTTTTTTCCCCCCCTGGTGTTCAAGCATCTTAATGTGCTATGAAAGAAATGCCTCATGACTAAAGACTGTTCTTCCACAATGGATGCCATAGCATGGAGCTGCTGGCTCCAGTACGACATCTGTTAAGCATCTAGTGGTTATACTAATGGGATTTTTCACCTTAAATGAGGTTTCTGTGAACAAATCTGCATAGTTCTGTTTGTGGTCCTCCAGGTGATGAGGGAAAATGTAGCTGCAAGACTTTGATCTCCAGCTACTCTTATCCCAAATAACTGTTGAGAATCTTAATTGTACAGGATGCAAAATAAAAGCTCTGTTAAAGCAGCACATAGGTTTTTAAGGAACTTAGATTTGCAGTTAAGAGAACAAAGTACGAAGGATACCAAAAGGTAAGGCTCTGACTGTTGCTTGATTGTGTTGTGTGCCCTGTATATTTTTTAGGATGTGAACCCTGATGCACGCATTTTACCAAAAAACCCCGTGTTTAATATTGTAAAAATACATTCCATAACGTGAGCACCGTGCAGCCTGGCTGGCAGGGAGCACGAAGCCAGTGGCTGTGGCACTGAGCTGACTGAGCATCCCTGGCCTTGCATGGCCACATGTGGTGGACTTGACCCCTTTCCATGCCCTGTGGGAGGCAGAGCCCCAGCAGCTCATTTTGGAAGCACCCACTGAGCCAGGATGTTCCCTCCTTCCAGCAGGCGTCTGTGGGCAGGTGCTATTTGGCTTTGATGCCTTCTTTTCATCCCTCCATCTGCCTACAGAAATGCATCAGATTTGGCTGGGTTTGGTATTCCAACCCCTTGTCTTCACCATTTCACTGTTCTAAAGCACTAAACCCATGTTTTGTAACACCACAGCCTGGGGCATGAAGTCCTGTCCCCAAAGAATTTCGGATGTCTCCATGCTAGAGGGTTTAATCTGATAGTTCATAACCAAAGCACAGGGATATTTTTCTGTGTATGTATGTTCTGGGTTGGGTTTGGTTTTGTTGGAAAGTAGGGTAAAAGGAACCCCAGGTGATGACTGAAGTTAGAGTATCCTTGAGGAGCAGAGAGATGTGGCCCCGCTCAGATGCAAGGGGAAGGGAGTGCTGGCAGGTGACAGGGGGAGACAAAGTAGGCGATGCTGGGGACAGTCTGATCACAGGGGCTGTTGTGGACAGACACAGAATAAAGCAATGAGATGTAGAACAGCACAGGGGTAAAACTTTTTCTCTGGCAATAAGATTTGTATTGGGGAAAGGGAACAGCAATAAAGAGTTTTTTTAAGAGTTGCTATGAAACTTAAGGGTTTCTTAAAATCTATTACCTCGTCCTTCAAAGAGACCGAGTTAATTTTATTTTTATTTTTCTTTAATAATGCAACAATCAATAATAGATTAAATCTCCATTCCATCACAAATCATTTTGCACAGTAACAGCAAGGCCAAAGTCTCTGGTGGTACACAGAACATGTAATTCGAACTCAGACCTGGCTGGAGTGTGCTTTGTTCCAGGGCTAGCAAGACTGTCTGCCCATATCTTTCCCTTTTACAGTCTGTGCCTTTGATGAAGGCCTGTCTGGAAAGCCATAGCCTGTGAGTGTTACCCAGCCCCCTTGCTAGATTCAGCCCTGCAATAAGTGCTTGGAAACTTCAGTGCCTGTAAATCAATTTTCAAAGTCTCCCCAGCCTCTGAGACGGGCTTTGCTGCCAGTAGGCACAGCTTGGCCTGCTCCTGGGGTGCCAAGGATGCCCTGCAGGAGAGGGGGGTCAGACTGCTGATTTGGCATGGCCAGAAAGGCAATGGACCACTGTAGGTCCCAGCCTGAGAGGTCCTGGAAGTCCTGTGGGTCTTTCAGATCCAATGGGTTTTTTTCTTTTAGCTTCTTGCCTCCCCCCTGCCAGGGAACTTCCAAGCGCTGGAGCTGCTCTGGCTGCTGCCCTGGGAGTCCTGTAAGACCTGAATAGGAGCTTTCTATCCATGCAGGATGGCTCAGAGGGTGAGAAGGGTGAAGGAGAGTTGCCTCCTCCATCAGCACAGGCTCAGTGGGACTGTGAGAGAAAAAAGAGCTGTCTGCTCTATCTCTGTGAGGCTTTCCTTGGCAATTATCCCAGGACACCCCATGAGCAAGTCTGCTGGTGTGGAATATGCTATCTCCTCTGAAAGTAGAAACTTCCACTCTCCCATGCTGTCTGACTTGCATCTCTCGTGGGTATTAACATTACCTCTTGAAGAAGTGTTTGTGAAGGGGAATTTAAGTGCAAAAACCGCTTACTTGGCAAAATGCATAAAAAACACAGGGGAAGGAGGAAGCGCTTTTGTCAACCTTGAGCTTCTGACACACAGTGAGCTAAAGCACATGTGTGAAGTGTCTCTTCCACTGACAAAAATGCCGAGTCAGCACAGGCCAGGATGCAGATAAGTGTGGGGCTGATGAATGCTTGGGTGGGGGAGGCGTACCTGGCAACCATATGGCCAAAAAAAGGTGCAGATGGAGGGCGCTGCATTCAGGTATTCTCCAGCAAAACTCTCTGTTAACCTGGGATTTTGCTGCTTGGTCATTGGAATGGAGATGACTCCCAGGTGTAGGTGACAGGTACCATCCAACCAGGCCAGCCCCGGCTAAGCTGCCTCTGTCCTGTAACCAGGATGTTCTGGAACACAGAGCAGCTTGTTCAAACCTCACCTGGCTTAACTTCACATCAGCGTCCGGTGATCATGATATCTCTTATCAGTGACATCAAACAAGAGTGATTGTCCTTCAGCAATGTGTGTGAACTGCCTTGCACAAAGTCCTGAGCATCAGCTGTATGACTGAGGATGCTGTTTTCCAGGAGATGTGTACGCTTGTGCCCTCCTGGATGTGGAGGTTGACAAGTCCCATTAAGCACAAAATGTTTTATCAATCACCAGAATAAGCTAACACACAAAACCTACTGGTTGGCAGGAAGGCAGGTCACTGCTGCCCAAGTCTGGGGGAATTTTTCCTCCTTTATTTTCTCAAACTGTGTTTTCCTGCAACTCTGCAGGATATAAAATCCTTTGGGAAAGGGTGTGTGTGTTTGCATGTGCACACGTGTGCATGGAGTCCAAGCCTGGATTCTTTGAAGCGCCTTGTTTAGTGGGTCCCTGTGGTGCCTGTGCTGAAGGAGGAGCTGAATTTAACATCTGTCTGGCTGTGACACAAGGTTTCCATGTGAAAGTGCATCCAGCAAAGCAGAGAGCAGGGTGGAATTCCTGCCCTCAGTGAAGTCAATGCGAGTTCTGCCACTGACCTCAATGGATCCAGGCTTTCATCCCTGACTACACAGTAGCTGATCCATCTCCGTTGTCCATCAATCTCACGGAAGCAAGTGCTGCTATAAATTGCTCCCTGAAAGAAGAATGGACATGGTTTCAAAGTCTCCCCTCACAGTCCTGTCCCTCAGAGGCTGGTCCGATGCGGCTTCCGATAGAGCCGAAGTGCTCGGTATCAACTCACAGGGATTTTCATCCACCAGCAAGAAATGGGGAACTTATGGGGCAGCTTTTACTGCCCATTTGACTGGCTGGTAAATTGAGGCACTACTCGGAAAAGAGATACGTCACGTTTTTCACACAGCTGTGAAGTAATAGGTCTGTCAGAGCGCTCTCAGGTGCCCAGAGGATCCAGCAGGTTATGGAATGAGCTTTGGAGCATCCCACTGGTTTGCACTGAGCGAGGAGCAACCTGTGGGATTTTTCAATAGGCATTTGTTTGTTGGCTTAGTCAAAATCTTGTTTGTTAAATGGATGTTTTATTCAGACAAGATGTTTGCTCTGCCCCAAGAACTTGTTTGGTATCACCTGGCCAAAGGGAAAACACTGCAGGGCAACTGAGAGTGCAGCTGCCCTGGAGTTATTTTGGAGTAGAAGGGGATGCAGACCCCATATAGGACATGAGCTGCTGGGGACAGCAGCAGCTCAACCCACCAGGCAAGGGCTGCCTTTGCAAAATACCATAGTGATTTGCAGATCTGAGGAAACAAAGAAAGGACCCCAATGACAAGGAAGGTTGTTCTCACTTCGCAAAGCTTTCTCCCAGCTCTCACAACATCCTCAGGGTTGCTGGAGCTTTTTTTCCCCCATCATGAGCCGCCACTGACTTGTGGGCCTCTCGCTGGCAATTTGGGCAGAATCTGCTTTGTTAGATGGCCTCCTGCTGCTCTTTTCTTTCCTTCTCTCTCCACCCCTTTCTCTTTTCTTTAAAAGCTTTATTGCAAAGCAATAAGTCGTTTCCCACTTCCCTGCCTCTCCCCTCTCAGACCACTTTCCTAAGCCACTGGAGTTTTTTTCACCTATATATGTAAGTTGACTCAAATAGTATTCACCCTACTGTCAGTTCTCAGCTAATAAAATAAACAGATTGTTATGAAAGTCAGAAGTTTAAGAAGTTGTGGTTTTGGGTTCCTCTACCATCTATGTTTTGTGAGGGGTCTCGTGCTGCTGTGTGTGATGATTGAGAGAGAAGATGGATGCTCAGGTCCTGGCAGCCCCTCTCAGAACCCAGACAGCGCTTAGACAGAGTTAATTAAAATAATAATCCAAGTTTGCACAGCAGCTGAAATATCTGTAGTCTGACCATACCCTTCTGGAGGCTCAGGTACTTCCCTGGGTGAACACAGGAACATTTACCACCTCCCCAAGCATGAACAGTGGGTGTTCTGCTCTCATCTGCTCGTATCCCCAAATGCCTTCATTTTAGAAGCTCTAATGGAATAAATTAGTCACTTTGGATGGAGCTGCAGAAGCACTCACTCTACTGCCAGTGCTGGGTGCCTGTAGGATGGAGCGGGAACATGTCTGGCACCCAGCAGTGCTTTGTCTCAGGGAATCAGGCAGAGCTATAGTAGGGCTGTGTGATAACAAGAAGGCAAAAGCTGGTGGGATTTGGGCCCACGTTGCCTTCTCTCAAGGGCCACCCTTGGCTCGGTCACAGACCTGATGTTTGTAGACCATCCAGGGCGGTGTGAGACCCTTCAGCTCATCGAGGTGACCCATCAGTCCCCACACTGTGGGCAGAGCCTCGGTGTAATAAGGCTTTGTGTGAATTTCTGTGGAATAAATGGGCCACTGGAGTAAAAGAATGTGAGAGCAGCTTTGCAGAGCAAAACAGTGACACGAGGTCCAGGACAAAAGCCCCAAGAGCTTCACTTGCCTCTTCCCAGAGTAACAGCTGCCATTATAAATAATTTGCTCCTTTCATTAAAGCTCCAGTAAAAAGAAAATTGGCTTCAAAATTTCAGATGTAAAGTACTAAATTGGAGGAGAGGTTAGCTGGAGAAAGGTCAGCTTTTCCAAAGGACCCTTTTTGGGCAGCCCTTCAGATGGCATTAACTGTCATCTTCAGGGAAGAACTCACCTAGGGCCTGTCTGATCAAAGCCCTGAATTGTGTCATTTAGGACAAAACAGTACAAGCCTCCAGAATTCAAGGGAAAGAATTAAAACAGGCAATGCAGTTTCCACCTCCCCCTCTCTTCAGCTCGGAAAGGCTGTTAGCAGACCAGAGGCACCTTTATTATTCCATCCATGCTGAGGTCCTACTGCAGACACAGGAATGATGTTCCAGTCTCCCTCTGTTTTGCAGGCAGAGCTTTTGTATCAGCTTTGGGTGCTCTTATAAAGATATTGATCTTTTTCTTGGGCTGATTCAACCTGTTTTCCATTTTTATCCTTTCCCGTATCAGTCCAAGGGGCACTGCTGCTGCCACAGACAGCACAGAGACAAGCCCCTCCTGGGAAATCTCTGCTGGCTTCAGATAGACCTTAATTTATTTGGTAAAGGCCAAACTGTAAACAACCTAATCTCCCCCTCAGGCCTCAGAAGTCCTTCTAATTATTAGCACCAGAAGGAAGCTGAGTTAGATTCCTTCTCCATTGAGCTGGAGGGATTATAGCCACTTCCAGGCCTCTCTTTAATTTTTTAACAGCAGCATGTTTGGGTCTATTCTGGTAACCAACAATAAATTCTGAGTCTTTGATGGGTGCTCTTAATTTGCTGGGTCTGTGAGCACGACAGACTTATTTTGATGCTTTGTGGAACCATGTCCTGGACCAGGGTTTTGTGATTTACCACTTTCATTGCAGCTCAGGGAACATAAAGGATGCAAAGAAGGTATGTGGAGAAACACCGGGTTTTTTTGTGCCCTCCCATTTCTCTTGTTCGTTCCTCACAGGTAAAGAGTTCTCTTTCTTCCCAGCCTCTTTTTATCTCAGAAGCTATAATATTCACAACTGAAAAAAATTAAAAAAAAAAAAAAAGAAAAAGGTAAATGTAAAGGGGTAAATCTCCAAAGTCTGGAGACCACAGAGCTTCTGAATAAGACGGAGCTGCGTGAAGGTAATTGCAGGGGGATAAAGGATGTCTGCATCCTCGTTGTAGGACATGGTTATCAGATACAATCCTTCTATATTTTGTGACACTTCAAGATATTCACAGTGTGTTTTGTCAGTCAGCTGGAGCTGCAGGGTGTGTGTAAACCAGCTGTGAGTGTTTCGGGAATTCAGTTGTCTGGACCCACAGATCTGCATTTTTTCTCCAAAACGAAAGGCAAAAGGTGCGTTTCCCCTTATATACCTGCAGGTGGGTCTTTTGTTTGCTCCTGTGTCTCCAAAGCTGCCAGGTACTTTTAAAATCAGCACTGGATTTGCATTCCAATTTGCAGCTTTTAAAATGTGACTATGGCAAATCAGAGAGTCTTGAGCAACCATACAACTCAGGTGAGGACAGCCTTATCCCACTCTGTGAAAAATATTCCTTCCTCATCCAATATTTGCACAGACTTCCCCCTCCCTCCGTTCTCTCCTCCTCAGCTGCTTAAGAGTGTTCCCGCTCTTTTCTATCCTTTTTCTCACTTGCACTTTCCCTCCTTCCCTTGGGTCCACTTTGGATTTCTTCTGAAGTAACTTTTTTTGGAGCGGGGTTTCCTTCACAGTGGGTTTTACACCAGTGCATTGCTTTGATCCCGAGGTGATTTCCTCACGGGCTCTCAGCCACCCACTGCTCCCATTCAGCATCAGTGAAAAGAAATGTCTCGAGGTCCCAGCCAGCCCCACTCACCCCTTGTGCTGCTGCTGGCAGGGACCAAAGCCAGTTCCTCCGTGCCAGCCTTGGCTCTGCCCACTCCAGCCGGTAGCCATCCGTGCCGCTGGCTGCAGAGCTTGGCAGCTTCCGAGCTGCTGGAGGCAGAAACATCTCCATATTTTGGAGGTCTGAGGCTCTAGAGCTCAGGGGGTGAAGGGAGCAGCCTGTCTTCTGGCAGAGAGGGCAAGCTCCTGGAGCATCACTGCAGGGAAGGAGCCACCAGAACTGTCCCTATCCCCAGGCTGGATGGTGACTTTTACCCAAGCCCTTTTTCTGATGGTGAAGGAGAGGGAGAAAAGCATTTAGGACTTAGTGAAACTTTTCCTTTTTAAAAATGTCCATTTTCATCTGAAAGGCCCACTCCAGATCTCCTCTATGTAGTACACAAGCAGGTTTCCTCTCCCCACCCCTTTCCAGTACAGAGTTCAGCCTCCAAAGAGGGATGCTGACAGAAGTCCATGTGTTTCCTGGAAAGGACTAAGGAAGTTGTACCCCTTACATGTCTTTCCTTTGGTGTACATGATGGACATACAAGAGGTGTACCATTCACACCTCCAGCACAGAGGAGGTACAATTTTTGCCCTTGTTGCCCTTCCTCCACACTGGTGGCTGAAGATGCTGTTGGCTGAGCTTTAAAACCGTCTCCAAAGTTCTGTGTAACCTGGAAGTGGGATCAGTGCAAAGGCAGCACCAGCATGTGAGCACATAGAGAAGTTTTGGAGGACGAAATGAGGAGCCCTGGGATGTCCCTTCACTTCCCCCCCAAGGAAGACCCCACACTTGTTCACATGGGCTGCTGTGAGCAGTGAGCAATGCCAGCCCAAGACAGCAGTGCTGGATGTGGCTGCCCCAGGTCACCTCCTGCATGGGAAAGGCTGAGGATGTGTGACACTCGTCACCATCCTCACAGTGGTGAGAGGACTCCTTGGGCAGCTGGTGGGACTTGAAAGGTGATGGTTTGCACTGCATTTGCATTCTGGGGTTTGCATTCTTTGCTGTTCCTGTGAGGAAAGCACAGATGTATTTTTCCCTCCCTTAGCTTTTAGTTCAGAAAGATTTTGTTTGGCTTTTCCCTAAAGCATTGGAGACTGACGGCAGCTAAAGACTGGTGCTGGGCAGTGAGTTTGCTCCTGATCTATGAACATCTCTCCTGTGCCTCCCTGGTGTTCTGCTCAGGGGCTCACAGGCAGATTTGAAAGCTCGTGACACTTCCCTCCCTGCCCCAAACTGAGCTGTCAGGGCAGTGTTTGCCTTCTTTACTAGAGGCTGTTTCTTGGCACTAGCTGAGAGGGTCAGGGCACTGCCAGCAGTCTCCATCTCTTCTCTTTCTGGTGGTCTTTTAGTATTTAATTATTTTACGTATGACCTTTCCTAGATCAGCTGTTTGCTGGAGGCTGTCAGAGCTATTGGAGGTGGTGGATGCTTCTTTAAACACCCCAGTCCCAGTCCCCTCATGATTAGACTCAAGGCCAGCTGGCTGCTCACTCCTGCCTTTGCCTGAAGGGATCAGCCTGGAGACTATGGACACATGGACACTTCACAGAGGTGGTTAAGCACATGTAACTTACTTCTGTGCCTGTCCTTGCTGGTCCCTTCAGGAGACTCCTTTGTTTGGAGCTGCTGGAAACCAAGCATTCCTAAGTATGCAACTTATTTCAGTGTTGTTCCAAAGGCTGCTGGAATGCAAGAGACTTCTAGAGTATTTTAATAAATATAAAAATGTAAAACAAGTGCAGACGTGCTGGTTCCTGCCAACTCTCCTTCCTTTCCCATTCGGGGTGTGTGTGGCGTTACTTTTTTCTTAAAGCACCAGCTGAGGAAAGAGAGAGGCTGCAACAGTGCAGGAGAAAAAAACATCACTGCCCTGCTCCTCCTTTTCTCCCGACCTCTCTGAATAGCTCGTCCCGTGACGCTCTGTCCCCCTCCAAGCAACCAACCAAGTTTTCCCACAGGAAGAGTCTCTGGGATTAGAAAGCCGAGATTTCTATGTGGAGTGTGTTTGTTTCTCTGATCAGGCAGGAATATAATGGGCGAGTCAATCACTTGTCAGCGAGGGCTCATTACAGCAGCCGGAGGGCAGGCTGTGCCCAGCGGGGTGTGTGGCACGGGCGGCTCGCTCTCTTTGCCCCCGCACTGCTCCATTCTCTCTCCCGATGCCGACGGAGGACGGGTCATGGGGGCTGGCGGCTGCCCCCGGCCGAGCCCCCCGGCCGGGCTGCGGGCACGGAGGATGCTCAGCCGCGCACCCGTCGCTGTCGCTGCGGTGGCCGGGTCCCAGGGGCTGCTCCGCGGACATGTGCCACCCGCGGTGACCGTGGACGGGGCTGGGAAGCCCATCCCACACCTCTCCTGCTGCACATCTGCTCCTCCCCGTTCCCTCTTCGCTTCCCGACCCGCCACGAGGCTCAGCGCTCTGCCTGGCTCCCGAAATCGCTGCGAAATGAGGGCAACGCTAATTAGTGCAATTAGTCCTTTGCTCTTTCCCTGATGGAAAATGAAGGCAGCGGTCGTCCCGCTGCAGCCAGGCGCAGCTTTGCCCGGGGCTGCCGGGTTGTGCGCAGCGGAGACGTGCTAGCACCTCCCCGTGCCTGCCGAGCTGACCTGGGGTTAATTGAGAGGAGGTCTCTTAACCCATTTTGCGAAGATAAATTTGTTGCCTGTGTCCCTCCCGGCTGTGGGGTTACGGCTTTCTCGCCTTGCTGGTGTCCCGCCAGCTCCAGGAGACGATCCGTGGGTTCTCTCGCCTGGAAACAGGATGAGGCAGCAGGAACATCCCCAAGCCAGAAGCTAATCCTGCTCCACGCGACCAGAAACTTATGCTTTGTAGCCACAGAAATTAGCTTCCCCCCACCATTCCGGAGTTAATCCTGCCCAGAGCTGGTTTAGCACAGTCTCGCCTCCCCGGTATCTACAGGCATGGAAACTCAGCCATTTTGACATTTCTGGCTGCGAATCCTGCCCTCAGCAAACACACTTGATGCTGATACAAGGTCTCTTGGCTGCCTGCGCTCGTACCCATCTGTCGCGGTGGCACCGTGCCTGTGAGCAAGATGCTCTGCTATATTTGCTGCAGCATAGGTGCCAAGCAGACCAGATGTTTTCAGCAGGAAAGTGAAATGGGAGACAGGGTCCTTTTTTAAAACTCCTGGCTCTCCTGGCAGCGCTGTGGGGCCAAAGTGCGTGACAGCTCTTTGCCTGCCCCTGCTGCCCCCCAGCCACACGCCCCAGCTCCTCGAGGGTGTTTGCTGAGCCAGACTCACTCCTGCTGCTTGCACAGGGACAGGCACACGCTGCCTTCAGCTACTTGAGGTGGCTGGAGGCAGGAGGTCCCCATCCTCTGCCAGGCTGTCCCTGGGGACAGACGGGAGGACCAGCTCATGCTGGTGCTGGTACCGGTGCCAGTACAGGTGCAGGTACCGGTGTGGGGCTCTGCCAACGCTGAGGAGCTCGTGACGATCCTCACAGCTGGGTTTTGCATTTCGGCACCTCTCCACAGCCTGTGAGTCAGCACTTGCTCAGCCCTCAGACGAGTCCCAGGAGAGACAGTAAATAAGATGTTATTTTCCTCTCCGGCTGAGCGGTAATTTTCTGCCAGCCCACACGAGCAGGGAATTGCGGTGCCTAATCGCAGCCCCTTATCCCCTTGGCAGTGCTGCTCAGCCCCGGGAGAGCAAGGCAGCAGGGCAGGAGCAGGCAGGGCAGAGCCAGAGAGACGGTACAAACCGCAGATCAGGGAAAGGAGGATGCTCTGTGTGCATCTGGAGTCTCCTCTAGCAGATGGGCTGCACCCAACTGTGCCTTTTGGGGCAAAGCACTGTGCAGGCTTGTGCCCCTCCAGTGTGGGCAGTAGCCTTCCCAAAGCAGGGGAGAAAGGAGTGGGTGGGAGCACCTGGCTCTCTGAAGAGCTTGAAGTTTTTCAAGCAAGGAAAAAAAAAAAGCATCAGTAGCAGTTGTGAGTGTTACAGGAAACAACTGGTCGGTATCTGTTCTCACCAGCAAGAGAAAAATCAACCCTATAGGATTACAGCCTGCTTAAATCCATGAATAAAGGATGTTTGAAGTCCCTCTATATTAACAAAACCCCTGGAGTTTTTTTCTTGGTATCGTTGTCAGGGAAATGTTGAGGTTGCAGATATCTGCCCCGTATGTATGCTGGCTCTCCTGTCAGATGGGAGAGCTGGAAGAAATGTGTGTGTGGGAGCTTTTTTCCCCAGTGCTGAGACCACTGAATGAGACAAATCCCAGGTAAGCTGGAGTGGCCACTTAAAGAAATGCCACATGGCAGAAGGAGAAACGTGATTCTTCAGGGTTGCTTACTAACAAAGCAGAAAAACTGCATTTAAAACACAAAGGAAATAAAAAGTTTGATTAACCCTTGTGAAAATCTGTTGGTTCTATATTTGTTGTTCTGATTGACTTAAAAACTGAACTGCATCTCTGTTATTCTAATGAAGCAGCTCAGTGCTTCTGCAGTGTCGTAGTGAGCCTCTTGTCATGCAGTCAAACTCTGGAAAATAGTTTGAAGGCTCCCGAGACCAAAATGTGTATTTTTATTGCTTTTGGCTGATGATGTTTGTGGAAGTTGGAGCAATGACCTGATAATTTGCCAATCACCATGAAACATGTGCTGTTAAACTTCTCTCCTGGGTGTCCCATGTGAAATCTCGGCTGCTTTAGATGCATTATGAAATGCAACTGAGCTTTTATAATTTATGGGGAGTTGTGATAGACCTGGGAAGCTGATGCTGCTGGCTTTCAAACAGATGAATCTGTCTTTCTTCAGTGCAGAAAATTGAACTTCTTGCTCTTTGTATTAGCTTGTGCCTATGAGGACTAAGCCAATTTGCTGAGCCAACTCCAGAGCTTGCAGCATTTGTTTGTTTTAAAGTAGTGCTGGCCAGAAAACAAAGATCCTGTAATACTACTGTAGTGAAGCCTTGCGTTTCCTTACCTTTAATTACGAAACCTTGGAATTTTTTTTCCTGCAATTAAAAACTGTTGAGAGACAGAAATTCATCTACTGTGGACAACAAACGCCTACGGAAGAGCCACTGCCTGCTACTGCTGCTGGAGACCCTCGTCAGAAATCCTGTTCATCAGAGCTGATGTGGTTCCCAAAAAACAAGCTGGTTTCAGTAGATCAGCGCACTTTTTTTGGCCCCTTTCAAATCCAGCATGCAGCAGGAATCAGAGCAGCTTCTGACCTGCCCAAAGTAGAGAAAAACAAGCCCTTGTGAAGCCTGTTCCTGGTGCAGGGAGGCTGGAGCAAGGTTAAAGGCAAGAAAAAGACTCCTCTTGGCAAAATTACTTTAAGACTCGAGGTGTATTTAATGAGATTAAAGTTCCCTGGCCGCTCTCTCTTGCTCTCTTCCTGTCCTATTAAATTTCCACTTGAAGTCCCCACCCAAGCCACCAGAGTCTCTGGGGATGCCCGTGGGAGCCCTGACAGGCTGGAGGGGTGGCTGTGCCCCTGCAGCACTCAGGGGTGTCAGTGTGGGACCCCAGGGTGTCTGCAGGCAGGGCACCCAGTGTGATGGAGCCTCCTTCTCCCCGCAGCACTCTGCGGTGCCCCAGGGACACAGAGCACCCCAGGAGGGGAGCAGGGCTTTGGACACAGCCACAGGATGAGACATGGAAGCACTCCAGTACTTGTCCTCTTGTCTGCGGCTAGTTTCGTCAGGAGTCAGTACTTTGGAGCAGAGGGAATAACTTGTGATTATTTCTTCCCCCCACCACTTGATCTCCAGTCCCTCCCCACCTCACACCTACATTAAGATGTTTTGATGGAGCTGCTGATCCATTTCTGGGACCTTTTCCATGCCTTCCAACATACCTGGGGAAGGTCTCTGGCAGCACTGCACATTTTCTCCCCGCATGCTGTGGATGCCCAGGGAGGTGGGCAAGGAGGATTCACCCTGCAGGGCCGTGCCAGGGCTGGGGAGCAGCTGTTACCCTGGATCCTGTGCTGGCAGCCCTGGAGCAGAGGATAAAGGAGAAGTGCCCTCATAGGAGGGGATTTGCTTCTTGAGGCAAATGAAAGAGAGAGGGTAATGAACGAGATATCAGTTGAATCCCCATCCCAAGGGGCAGGCAGGGTGCTTCTGGGCCCTTCCCACCTCCCTTCTGCCAAGGGCTGCTCTTGGATGAGACTTTCCAATCTGCTTTTCCCCACTTCCCTCCCGGCTCTCCAAAGCAGGGGAGAGCTTGCTCTAGTCTCCTGCCAAGGCTCCTGCCCTCTGCTCAACACACCCATCACTGCAGCACTCAGGCAGCAGCTGCCTGGGGGTCTCTCCACCCGCCAGACCTGTGGGGTCACCCTGGCTGGTCGGTCCCTAAACCCTTCAGGAAACTTGGGATCTGCGAGGCCATGGCTCAGGATCGAGCCCCCGGCGTGTTAAATCATTGGGAGCAGTTGGAAAAACCCCAATGCAACCCTGGAGCTGCCTGCCAGGTACCATGCCCTGCCCTGCCCTGCCCTGCCCTGCCCTGCCCTGCCCTGCCCTGCCCTGCCCTGGCTGCCCGCCTGGCAGTGCAGGACTGTGGGGTATCTTCTGGCAGACGGGCTGTGCCATCGCTTGCTCCAGACCTGAAGTCCCAAATCTCCCCCATGAGCAATCCCTCTCCTCAGGCATCCCCTTGCCCAGGGATGCTCTCCCTGCATCCCAGTTGCCCCTGGAGCTGCTGAAGGAGAAGCCACCACCGAAGGGTATTTTTAACATCACCTTGGTGAAACGTAAAGGCTCAAAGTCTGTTGGCAGACAGAGAGCTATTCTTCTCATTCTGATGAAGAAACTATTTCCTTGTACATCTGGTTCATATTTTTCTTTAGGTTTCTGCCAGAAACAATTCTGAAAACAAAACGCAGAGCCGAGTGGAGTGAATGTATACATTCCTGAAAGATTCCTTCACCGCTCCTCTCAGACCCAAACCTACCAGTCCTCTCCACAAACCTTCCCTTTTTTTTTCCCTTTCCATTTTTCATTTCTTTTTAATTAGTTTTCTTTTCAAAATGTGAAAACATATGGCCTGATTAGCTCTGGAACACTGCTGCCTGCATCGTATAAAATGATCTACATTTAGAAAATAATTACACCGAATAGGAGGGGAAAATACTCTGCCACAGAGATTTTTTAAAGTGGGTTTTTTTTTCTTTTTCTAATTGTTTAAGCCTATTATCTCTCCAGTCAGATTTGTCTGGAAAGCCTTATTAATGACTGTGTGACATGAGCCTCACGCTGGGGCCTTGTGGCTCAGAGATTTTGTGTTTTTCTTCGAAATCCAGGTTTCGGACTAGAAGAGGGGAAGTGGCAGTGAGTGGCGTTCGAGGCCACGCTGGGCTGCAGAGCATCCTGCTTTGGTCCACTGCCACAAGCACATGTGGGCAAAGGGCCAGGGTGGCTTTGCTGGGTGGGTAGGACAGTGAAAAAACAGGAAAAAAAGGGGGAAAAAAAGGGTTAGTGACATTCCAGACGCAGTCTACTTAAGCCCCAGTAATTGGGAGGGAGGGGACGGGGAGGCCACGGGCGGGTGCACCCGAAGGCTGCCTGTGCCACCGGTGAGATGGATGGCACCCACAGTGTTGTCATAGCACCACACTCCTGCTCCTGTATCCGCTGCTGAGGGAGCACAGCAGCTGAAAGCCACCGGCTTTGCCTAATTGGGAGCAGAGGCAACGCGTTGGGAGAGAAACGTGTGGCCCCAAATTATTTATGTTCCTGGTGGGAGTAGTGCAGTTGCTGTGTGACAGTCTCCACTCCCTCACCGAGGTATCCAAGTGCTGCCTGAGCTGGAAGACTGCGCGTTTTGCAGGGGATGCTGTGGAAATGCTTGCAAACAATTTACTGAGAGAGGTTTGTGTTGTGAGAAAAAAAAAAATCAGGGTTGCAGGTAGGACCCCCTTTACTTCCAGATTTTCATTTCTGGCTTAGTGAGGCTGAGGTTCTGGGTGAGGACAGAGGTGAGTGGTGGTGGCTGGGAGACAACCTGCAAACCACTCCGAACATCTTGACTTGCCCTTTAACCTGATACAGATGCTTTTTAAATGCCTGTGGAAGTGCAGGGAGTCCTCTTTGCAGCAGAAATGGGGGGACACCTCTGCTCAACCGCTCCACAAGATGCTGTGTGGAGCAGTGAGGGGAGGGATGCGAATCCTGGCAGGGGTGGGAACCAGAGCCTGCTCCTTCCCTGCAGGGAGTTGCTTGCTTTCACTCCAGTAATTGCTGCGTGCTTGGAAACGCTCCTGCTAAAAGACCAAAATGACTGATTACAAAAATTGGAAAGGATTAAAATCTCTAAAACAATGCAAAGGGAAGAAAATAGATGAACTAGCGAGGGAATGGGCTTATCACTTCTTGAGCAAACAAACAAGTGAAAGCTAATTTTCTGAGCTGGCAAATGAATGATTAATGAACCAGCCCATGATTAACCCTTCATCATGAGCTCACCTCCTCGGGTGACTGCTCTGCCCGGCTATCGCTCTGTTTCACACTGGAATAAAGACACAGTTTGATGGTCATAAATCTGTTGTGCAGGCTGTATTTCAAAGGGTTTTGACGTAGCAGGTATATCTGGGGAAGGACGAAAACATGGTTTAAAGATGTTCCAGATGTACAGTGTTCTGGCGGTGGTGGTGTTTCAAGAGCCACCCATCTGTGTGTTTCTCCCAGCACGGCAATAAACGAACCCCCTTGACACGGGCACAACATATTTTAAAATATGGACTTGTCTTTTTAATCGCATTTTGTTAAATGATTAATTTGCCTTATATTAACTTAAAATGAGCTCATTAAAAGATTTCTTTTTTTCTTTGAAAGCGCTGCTCATTATATTATCATTTTAAGTAATTAAATCAGAATAAATGGCTCTGTGAAGCTATTTTAATGTAACATCTAATTATATCTGACCTAGACACTGAACTATAATCATTAACTACATGAACTGTGTAATGTTCTGCAGACTCTTTAATAATTTATACAGGCTGAATTCAGCTGCTTGGAGTTGTAAGCTAAGGCAGTTAGATGCCATGCACCTGTAGTGGTGTGGGACAGCTGAAGGGAGTTTGCCTCTCAGGCTATTTTCATCCTTGCCTTGGGTCTGAGAAGCTTTTCCTGTGGAGCTGTGCCTGCCACTGGCTTGGTTCGACCTGGCTGGGGTTGCTTCTACTTTATTGTGCACGCAGTGGTTTGATGTTTTCCTCAGTGGGATACTCGTGTCAAGGTAAGGTATTTATACAATATATTTAAACTGTGTTAGACTGTGACTTCTTAGGCATTTTCACATGAGTGTCCAGCCTCAGTTACAAGAAATTTGGGCTTTGCTGTGTTAAATTGTAGCCTGTGTTTCCATTGTAAACAATTTTTTCTCATGCATTTGCATACGGATTCCAGACTCATATTCCTTGAAAGACTCACTCAAATTAGATCTAATCCTGAGATAAGTTTGTTTGGATAAGGAAAAATTGGCCTGTGGGAGTTTTAACCTTGCCCTAACTCAAAGGAAAAAGAGAGGGGCTGGATGCTGCCATTGCAATAGCTGGTCCATCCATCTTCCCTGCAATGCCACGGGCTGGCTGCCTTGTGGCAAGGGAACAGATGTACCATGTTGTAGCACTTCCAAAAATTGCTGGTGCCACCTATTGGTGGAAAACTGCAGATTAAAACGTGATTAATGTGCATTATTATGCCCTCTGCTTATCTGTCTCCAGCTGACAGGTGGGTCGAACCAGTTTTACTGTTAGTTTTAGTATCAGTTACTGCTGGCAAACGTTGTTTGCATTCCTCGTGTATTGGGGGCGTGATTTGCAAACAGGAGGGTTTGCCGTGGGCAGGCAGCTCCTGGTGGATACGTGTAGCCCCAGGGATGCATTTGTGGAGAGGGCAGGTAGGCAGACCTGCTCCCAGAGAGCAGTGGAGGGCAGACTGGAAGGCCAGGTCTGTGTGAATGCTGCTACTGGATGTGTCAATAAACCCACTGGATTTAGGATAAATGTTGGATATTCCCACAGGGCTGCCCACAGCCGCGGTTGGAATGAGGAGGGAGGGGTGGTGTATCCCACATGGGTGGTGATGCAGTGCTGCTCTGGGGCACCCACACTGTGCACAGAGATGGATGATTTCGCCAGCCAAAGGAGATATGGATACAAGTGAAAGGCTTTGCTGTGTAGCCTCTGCTTCATGCATTTTTCCAGCCTCATGGGGTTACCCAGCCTTGCAAAGGAGGTGAAGGAAAGCTGAACCCCTCCCTAGAGCCCTGCTTCCTCCTGCCTTGTTGCAGGAGACCTTTAGCCAAGCCCTGATAGCCACAAAAAGCCCTGCTGGCCTCCTGCCTGGTATGCTTAACCAGTTTTATAGCTGTCATATAGAACAGCCCTATATTAGCATCAGGTTTAATACTCCCAGGAAACATCCAGCCACAGCACTGACATCATGGACTAAAGGCTCCAAAGGTTCACTTGCTTAAGTGGCTATTTGTAATAGAGTCTTTTAATAAAATCCCATTAAAGGAGAGCTCCTGCCTGAGCCTGGTTCCTGAGATTGCTGGAACAGAGCACCAAGGCCAGCCTTGAGCTGCTGCAAGAGGCAGGGGAGAGTAAAGGGGGCCCTGCAAGGGCCTGGTGAGGGCTGGAGGGAAGTGCCTGCTGTTTGTACATGATGCTCCTGTCCAGACCCAGAGGAGTAAAAGAGCCTTGTAGGCTGCAGAGCAAAGGATGAGCAGTATAGAGGGAAAGGGAGAGATACTCCTGGCTTTTGCACGAGGACCACCCCACCCAGGAAGGACTGGTGGGACACAAGAGAGCCTCAGACTTGTCTCCAGTTTTTCCCTCCCACCAGAAGCTCAGAAATGCTGATCATTTCAGCCCCTAAGCAAGGGGCAGAGGATGCAGGTTGTTCCTGGGTCAAAATACTGAGTTTGGTGGTTTGGTGTTCCCAGGACTTTCTTTACGTTTCCTGTCACAGTTTGGCTGAACCTTTTTTTACTGTGTGCTTGAAGAATAATCTGAATTCCAGGGAAGAGTTTTCTAAACACTTGTCTCCTCTGTAATTTTTCTGTCATGTCATAGAGAGGAGCTGCTTGAAAGACTTCAGGAAAGAAATTATTCTCTGCTTCAATCTTAGGGGGTTTTTGTTGTTTTTTTTTCCCCTTCTTTTTTAAATACCTAAAAAATTACTCTTTGATGGGAAAATTATATGCACTTAGAGATATGCTAATATGAAAATGATTGGAGAAACGTTGAACATGGAGAACAGCTCATTTCCAGGCACTTTCCTTCACCACCTGCTTTTCTGACAACCTTAGTCCCGTCCTTCTGTACACAGGTCTCTCCTAAAGCCATGTTATTTACATTGTAAAAACTGCTCCTTTTTTAAATGGGTTCAAAAGCAGATCCTTTGTGGTTTTATTGGGGGAATTTTTAAAAAAAATTATTTTTCAAGTGAAGGATTTTATGCCCATTCTGTGGTGTCGTCAGAATGATGGTGGTGAGGTTGCCGCTCAGGAGATGCCTAGGGACCAGCAGTGCTTTCCCAGACCTGGCCTGGGCTGTGACTCAATCCCAAAGCCATCACCAACTGTGGCAGAGCTAAAGCTTTTCAGCAGATCCTCCTGATCCTTAGTGCCAGAAGTGGTCCCTAGCCTCCCTGCTTTAGGCACGGATTGGAAACTTGCTGCTGACTGAATGAAAACTGCCTGTGCTGGCCACAGATTTTGAGGGGAAGTTGTGGTGTCTGTTCACTTTCAGAGATGTCCTGCCTGTAGTTCTTTACATATGCAAAATGAGATAAGCCAGAGGAAAAAAGGGATGGTTGTAGAGTAGCAGCAGGATTGTATCTTCATGTTTTCTTTCCTTGCTGTCTTCAAAAGCAGAATTTAGAGTCAACAAAGGCAGAGCCAGTATCGTCACAGCTGAGGATGATTTTATTTATAGTGGATGCACTGCTGCATGCCTGGTGTGCTGCCGGAGATAGGAAAAGCTCTTAGAGAGCCTGAAAAGCAGGAGGTGTGTCCTGTCTGTGAAGTGGGATGATGGCTACCAAGCGCTGAGGTTTAATATGCCTCTGCTGTAATGTTCTGCCCCTTCAGTGTCCCAGGTTAGTTCCTTGTGGCTGCAGTCCCAGTGGCATTGCTGTGGATGTCAGGGCAGCAGCTCCTCGTGCAGTGGGGTGATGCTCAGTGCCATTAACACAGAAATTTGAGCAACTGCAGGGTTTTTTTCAGAGACCAACGCAGTGGTAAACCTAAAACTTCCAGTGAGCAGCTTCTGCCTGTGCTCACAGTCTGAAACGGGCAGGGAAGGCACACTTTCGCTCATTAGCTCTAATTCCCCTGCTGGGGAATATCCTGACTTACTTTATTAGTGGTTTTCCAGGTGGAATTCTTGGTAGATAATATGCCTTTGAGCTGTTAGCATAAGGCAGAGGCTGCTGTCACAGTCTTCCCTCAGTGTGCATTCCTA
The DNA here is from genome assembly GCA_013399855.1 of Oxyruncus cristatus. NCBI lineage: Eukaryota > Metazoa > Chordata > Aves > Passeriformes > Cotingidae > Oxyruncus > Oxyruncus cristatus. Next base: position 85,268 of record VXAY01004762.1, on the reverse strand, counting down.
GTGGGTCCCTTTCCAGGCTCACCCTGTGGGGAGCCTTCCTGCACCACCAAATCTTTCCCAGATGCCCTCCTGTGTGTGGGCGGTGACCAGCAGCCTCCAGCACATCCCAGTTTCCTGGAAATCTTTGTCCTTGTGTTGTCTTTCCCCTCCTGTTGGAGTCTGGGGGAAGGGGGAAATGCTCTTCTTGTGTCTCCCTTTTCCTGCTTGTTTCTCCAAATGACCATCTGTTGAACCATAGGTAGTCATTCCAGGGGGGGAAAAAAAAAACCCTCTTCAAAACAAGCCTGATACACTGAGTTTCCATTTGTTTTACAGGGCTGCTGCAAATCCATTGGTTGCATTAATTAATTAAAACAACTTTGATTTCAAGCGTCCCCAGAGTTTATACCCAAATTCCACCAAAACTTGCAAATCCCTTGTCATATCTGTTGCCTTTGCTCATGCATTATTTGGTTCCATATATTTTCCTAGTTGAGAGAGGCATTAAAAATATCTACGAAATGTGAAACACACATTACAAGAGGTGTAGTACATTTGGCACCCAGGGAAGTCCGAACATAAGAGTGCACGTGCACCCACCACATCTGTTCCAAGGAAAACTGCTGCTGAATGCTGTAGGGTTGGTACCAGTGCTCAGCATCATGTCACACACTCATCTCAGTCCAACAAGAGCTGAAGTCTGGTATTTTGGGGTGGAGACTCTCTTCATGCCTGGTTTCCTTTGGCTCGTTTTGTTTCTGGCAGGAGCACAGTGGGCTCTCTGTTTGCCTGGGCCCTGGTCCTGCGGCACAGCTCAGATCCCCAGCCTGCAGCTCGGGCTTTGCTTTGCATCGGCCTTAAACAGGTCATTTAATTTAGGACTCCCATCTGGATTTGAGGGCCTGGGTATAGGCAAAAAAAGAATCTGCTTTCAGTCCTAAATTCAAATCACTCGAAGGCACATGGGCAACTTTTTAACCTTGCCCATGGGCAGAGGCAGAGGAGTGGGTGAAATTTCCCTGCTAGCAAGGCCAGCTTTGGGCGGGCTAGGCTTATTTGGGGGGTAAATAACATCCCAATTTTTAGATATATATACATAAAACATATGAAAATATATTTTTATAAAATATCTACATAATATATTTATATTATATAAGGCACTGGAGAAACAAGCCCTATCTATGAAGCCTTATATTAAATAAATCAGTTGTAACAAGTTCTGACTTTCCCATAAATGTGACAAACTATGAAGCATCTTACATTGGGTTGCACAAGTTTAGCATTAGTCGTCACGTGTCAGCAGTTTTGATCCCAGGATGCTCGGGTTTCACCTAGAAATGGAGATGTTCTGGCTCTGGTGAGGCTATTAGAGGAAAGATATTTTAGATGGTGAAGACGTGTGTGTTGTGAGTGTATTTAGAACTGCAGGTACTTGGAGCCTGGTACTTCTGCAGCAATGAATCAAAATAAATAAATGCAAATGTCCAGAAGAACAAAAGGAACATTAAACAGATAACAACCGCTTCGCTGGGAAACAGCAAAGTTTCAGAGTCCATAAATAAAACCTCCTAATCTAATAAATGTTCTGGAGATAACTGGGAAAAATACTGAAATGGTCACTTGGTTGTTAGGGAGCATATTTCACTTCTGCCTAGCAAAAGGACTTGAAGCCTCTGCAGTTGAGTTGATTCATAGCCCTCTGTAATGTCCCGGTTATCCCCAATCGCAGCAGGTTTCCTGCAGCAAGTACTCCAGTATGTCAATGTCTAGTTAATATTTTAAGGAGAAGAGAGAACAACCAGATTGTGGCTTGCTGATGGGGTTTTTCCTTTTTTTTTCTCCCCCCTTTTCTTGTTTTTAGGAAATGGACTAGCGATAAGAGCAGAAGCTGGACAGAAACAACTGCCTGATGTGCTAATCACAGAGAAGATTCAACTTCCTTTGAACTCCCCAGGAAGAGAAGAAGCGGGAGGTGAGTCACGGGGAGCTGAATGGATGGTCTGAACGTGTGCCAGGATGGAGCAAAACATACCCGCTCCTGTGGGACTCCTGCTAAAATGCTGTGCCAAACTGGTGTAAAACCGCTGGTGTTCTTGCTGCTTGGTAAGGTTCTGATGTGTGCAGAAGAATTGGAAACTGGTTTGCTTGTCCCTTTTGTTGTGGGAGTTTCTTCTCATCTTTCTACTTGGAGCCAACACAACCTTGTGTCCTTGTATTTCACAAAAGGGCCCAAGGATCCCTGAGGTGTGCTGGGACAGGCAATAACACCTTGTTTTCACCCAAACTGTGCTGAGAGGGTCATGTGTACTCTGCTCCCTTCGCAGCTCCCTCTTGCTCAGCATCTTTTCTGTTCACAAGCAACGGCATCTGATGCTGGTGTGACCCTGGAGGTGGTGCACATCTCCATCAGTGAGAAACACAGATGCTGCTCGTGGGCTTTTTCATCCCAAATCTGCCAGGAGCCCTGTGGGATGGTTGCTGGTGGTGAGGAAGGACGTGTTGGGTATTTTGTTTTGTTTGGATTCTTTTTATGCTGAGCTGAGGAAGGCTAAATTTGGTGCATGGTCTGTGCTTTTCCATGAGGAAATCCTTTCAGTGTTCCATATCTATTCTGGCCCTCATGTTTAACCAGAGAAGGATGGTTGCTGGTGTCTCTCTAGGATGTTTTTAGGTTGTATGAACAGCAGCACTCAGTGTACATCTAGTGCCTTCACCTGGTGCCAAATCTGTCATATTATGCTGTAAGGGCTGTATTTCCTGCTGCTGCCTCTGTGCTCCTTTCTGGGCACAACTCCCTGGAGAATGTGCTTGGCTGGGTGATTAGAGGGGGAAAAAATCATCAGAAACGGGTGAGTGGTGTGTGGCAGGAGCAAGGACATGCTGCGTACCTACAGGTGTGTTCCTGCCCCTTTCAAAGGGGGACAAGGCCCTTTGGGGACAGGGGGAGGTGGCAGACAGGGGACTTGCCTGGCAGAGCTCTCCAGCTGGCTGGGACTGTGCTGGTCTGGGCTCTGCTGCCTCTCCGTGCCTACCGCTGAGTTTCAAAGCTGTCTGCGCGTACCGCTCATGCTGTGCTCTCAAGTTACCGTGTCTGAACTGAAGATACTCCTCAGAAGTCTATATTAAGCAACATTAAAAGCTGAAACAGGCTGCTCAGGCATGTGCTTTGATAGATTTTCTGACTGTGTGTAGCGTAACGTACAGCAGGGAAAGAAGTCCCAGCCTTGGCTGGTTTTCCCGCTTCGCTCTGAGCGTGTGTTTTGCCATGAGTGACAGGGATGGCGTGGCTGAGACAAGCTTGTGCAGACTTGCAGCAGCCCTGTGTGAACACAAAACCCTCCATTAACCCCTCTGGATTGCCTGTATCAACAGAACATCCATGGCTCGTGCCATCTCGGGCAGATCAAAATGGGGAACTTGGATGAAGGGTATGGTCGGATAATAAATTTCAATTACAAATACTTCTGTTCATCCTCGTCAGATAATGCTGATTACATTATTTGTAGATATTTTGAGTTTGTTTTGGTAGAGGTGATGCAAGTTCTATGGATTCTGCCTTTCTTCAAGTAGTCGTCCAAGAGCATGAAAGTGCATACCTGTGTAAATGCAATTTAACAGTATTTTAGCATATTAATGGTGACTTAGGTGGGATTTTTTTGAATATTCAGGGGAGGAAAGTCTTTTTTTTCCTCAAAGAACTCAAGTGCACAAACAAAATGATGTGATTTCAGAGCACCAATGCTTTTCCAGGGCTGTTTGTCAGAGTCTAAGCTTGTTTAAACATTGGGTGTGGGGAAGGAGTTTGGGAGCTGGGCACCTGGAAAAGACATCGGAGCAGAGACCAGCTAAGTGAGAAATTGTGAGGTGTTGGTTTTGGCAGGGCTGTCTTGTGCTCTTGGGGGCTTTTTAGAGCCTGTATTTCCATTTTTTTTGTTTTTTTGGGAGGCCTGTCCCTGGCTGAATACCTTATGCCCAGAGATACTCTTTCTTGTGCTGCCTGTTGTCAGGGCTACAGAGACTTGCAGATGTGTGTGTGAGAAATGCTCAGTAAACAGCAAGAGACTTTAGGTGGAGGGTTTTAGGAGCATCACGTCCCATCGCTGCACGCTCGTCGCCTTCACTGATGCAGTGGTCGGTGATAGCTGGCTGGAGCAGGGATCATTTATCCCTCTGGGTGACCAGCCAGCTCCCCGCATGCTCACACGGGCAGGTCCCAGCTCTCTGCCCGTGCTGTGACCCAGCACCCCTCCATGTGTGCCATGCGGGGTACCTGACCTGGTTTATCTCCCACCTCCTGTCAAAGGGCCCTTTCTCCCTTCACACGCCATCCTGAATCCCTTGTTTAGCTCTCTGCCTTCTCAGCCTTTCAGCGTCCAGGTGGCAACACCTGGTCAAGCACCGAAAGGGGAACAGCACTTGTAGGGGATCACTGGGAAAAAGATGAAACTCCGGGTCCACCAAGTAGGAGCCAACAATTAAGCTCCTTCTTTCAAATAGTGTTTTTTGAGTCGGTGATAATCACTGGGCCTTTACTGATTAATTAAAAGGCTTTATAAAGCAAGTGATGTGGGCAACAGGCAGCCTGGGAGAGCAGTGAGTAGGAGATGCTGTTGGTGTCCGCGTGGTTTTCATCTCGTCTCACAGTCTGTCTTGGTGGGAGGAAAGGGGAAGGAAAGTTCATTCCTGGGAAACAGCTTGGGCCCTTTCCCCTTGTGATTTGGGAGGGGGAAAGAGGATTTTGGAAGGTGGAAATTGGGTAAAACACTATGTAACTCGTTAAAAATTCAGCCTGTAGTGGAGAAGCTAACTGCAGTCGTGCTGCTCCTACCAGTGCAGTGGGAAGCAAGGTTGTGTCTTCTTCAAATATTAATGTATGACCTCCAGATGAAGCTTCAGAAATGTACACTGATGCTCTTCATGTTTCTTTAAAATCCATGGGAGCTCTGCTACTAAATTCTATGAGAAAAAGACGATATTCCAAGATTTCTGATTCCAAAACTTTTCACCAGGAGCACTACAAAATGAAAAATAAAAAAATTAAAGCTGTAATTATTGCGAGCATCAAACTTGTTTTTGAGGAGGCTTCTTTGGTGATGCTTGTCCTCCTGTGTGTAAGAAGCACAGGTTAATTCTGAGCCTGCTTTCCACAGTGCTTTTTACCATCTGTCTTCAGCCTCTCTCCAAGGAGGCTCGGCCCCTTGGATTAAGGGTCTTCCTGGGTGTAATTTTAGTTCTTTAAAATTCCAGCATCCCTGCTAACCTTTTGTGGTTGGACTTGATGATCTTAAAGGTATTTTCCAACCTAAATGGCTCTATGATTCTACCTGGTAAATTATCTAGTCTGGAGGTCTGATTGAGAAGCAAGACTACATGCAAGAGGACCTTTGTAAGAGGAAAACTTTATTTTCCAGGATGGGATCGTATTATCTACCTTTAATCTTTAATCCATGTTTGGTGCCTAGGTGAATATAGCAGCGCTAGTAATTAGTGTACACTGGCCAAGGAGGATTGTTTGACACTGAGCTCTTAGATTAAGACTGCAGGAAGCATGCCTGGACTCTCAGCACGGATATGATCAGATCCATATGAGGACAGGGATATCAAATTCCCCAGCTCCCCACAAAAAAATGTTGTGATTAATCACGCTGAGAGTTGCAATTAGACCAAATAAAAGCAGCATGTTAAAGAAGCTAAGAAGGAGGTGATGTGAATGTTATTAACGAGCAGGAGGTTTTGGCTTTGTGGGGCTTGCCTGAAATGTGTCAAACAAATAGAACCGAGATAAATGTAAAATCAGCTGACTGCATATTACCCTCGAGAATTTGAAATGAGTGTCGGGGAGGGGAAGAAAGATCATAATTACCCAGAGGAAAAGGACTAAATCTATGGAGTGGAATAGTTATTCATGTTAATTGTGTCATCATTGCACAGATGCTGAGGGCGATGCCTGGTGAGGTTTTGCGTGCATTTTGTACCAGAGGAAGGCTGATGGGATGGGGATGGGCATTTACATTCTCCTTAAAGGAGATGGGCCCATCAGACCCCTTCCAAATGTGCATCCCTAGTAGAGGAGAGGTGTACAGGGATGTGGGAGATGAGGAGAGGGGAAATCTCAGCCGTTAGTACAGCACCATTTTTGCAAAAAAATTCCCCAAATCAGCTTGTCCTCTTCTGAAACTTTTCCATCAGTAGAGTGATACATCATTGATTAAGATCTATTGTGGTTTAATTAAGCTATCATAAAACATCTTCTCTGAGACTTAAACTTTGACAGCAATGCTTAATCTGGCTTTCTCTCTCTCCTCTTCCTTTGGTTATAATCCTTGTATTGGGTGGGTTTTATATTGGTTCTTTCCAGCATGTTTTATGGCTATACAGCTTTTCTTATCTGTTTTTGTGCTGGGTGCTTGCAGAGATTTATGGGCTGAAGTATTAGATGCAGAGCAGAAAAGGAGGAAACGGAGCTAAAGCCATTAAAATCCTGGAATCCAAGCACTGAAGGCATTAAGTCTCTTAAAGAAATGAGAGGGAAACCTGAACTAAAACATGTATATGAAATCCCTGTGCCCTGGCCTCTGAAAAAGAGCAGACTGGGACTGCCATTCATGTCCTGTGGTTCAGGCTGGAGAAATCAGAAGACTTACAGTAGGGGATATGCAAGTGGGTGTTGAAATAAAATGGTCTTTAAAGTCTTTTCCAACCCAAATCATTCTGTGGTTCTGTGACTTTCCATAGGCCCAGATCCACCCCCTTGTGATGGGTTCACAAGGCTGAAGTTCTGTCTCAGACAAAAGGTTTAGTCTTTACCTATCTGGCCCACTGATATGGAGCACCGGTGGGTGACAGGAGTAATTGCTTCTGGCTGGACACATCCAGAGGAACAAACCCACTCTGGGCTTTGAGGATGAGCTGTGCTGCTGCCCTGCCCTGACTGCCTCAGTTGTTGTTCAGTGCTCGCCCTCAGGAAACTCCCTGCCTGCTTTTACATCCCCTTTGCCTCAGCCACATGAGTGGCTTCCTCCTGCTTCCTCGGCCTCAAGGTCAAGTCAGCTCTTCTTGGTCTAATGGCTTTTTTGTCATATTTATTAGGTGTTTGCATATATATTACCCCTCAGCCTTTGAAGCTGTTCTCTCCCCTACCTGAGTCTTGTTCATTCACCTGCACATTTACTGGTTGTATTTGGGTATTATCTGAGCCTGAACGGTGTAGTTACTAATTTGGGCTCTTTTAACAGGGCTTTAAAAATGAACTCAGATATTGCAGAGCATTGAGGCAAGCCAGGGCTGAGTACAGCAGCTCATGACCCCTTCCCAGACAGGCTGAGCTGGCAAAAGTTTTAACCACAGAGAGTAAGTCATGTGCACTGTTATCCTGCCATGAAAACAAAGGACTCTTCCTTCCAAGCTATAAAACCTGGGTTTCACTGTTTCTAAGCAGACCAACAATTTTCAGCCTCTTTATTCCAGTTCTTCAAAACTCTTGCAATTCCTCACTACTCAGCATTTTGCTGCAGTGATTGTAACCTATGCTGCTGACCTGAGCCATTGCTGCTCTCCGTGTGCCCTGACAGAGTCCACAATGTGCTCTGGTGATTATCCTGGGAATGGGACTGACTTTATCCAGCTTGACAAGTGTCTCCACATCTGCTTACCAGTGCCTCTTCCTTATGCTTGGGTGCAGTCACTTACCTGCTTAAATATCTCCCAAATGCTCATTGTAAGTAAAATAATGTTAATACAGAGCAGATGCCTAAGTGCATCTTGGAGAAAACTGCTCGTGACTGCAGACCTGTCACCGCTCTGCTCGCGGACACGTTTCTGCTTGCTCATATGGTGACCACCTGTAGCTGGTGGTAACACGCCGAGGACTTCCACCTCCAAAATCCAATCTCTGTCTTTGTTCTCCGCCTCGTGAGGTTTCTCCCCGTGTTTCTGGAGCCTCACGTGTGCATGGAGGCCATACAGACCCACCTCCCCATGTTTCTTTGCCTCAGTGCCAGAGTAAACCTGAGCGACTCCTTTCTGCCTAACAAATGTGTTACGGCAAGGTTTTGTTGGCTGTGTCTGCAGCAGCACTTGCTGCTGCCCTACTGACTCTCACCTCAACAGAGCTGACCTCCAGCATGTTGACTCACCCATCTCTCAGCACCCCCATCCTGAAAAAGCTATAATTTCTTGTGTGGTACTTAGCTTTGTACCTCTTCCTCAAAGTTCAGCTTCTGACATGGTCCTTCCTTGCCTGTGCAGCTCTGAGGATCGCTGGTGTATGTGAAATTTCACCCAGTGTCACGGAACAGACTCGAAGGAAGGAGGGAAGCCACACAATGTAACAGCTTGGGAATAGCTTTTCAAAAGATGCAGGTGGGAATCCAGGCCCAGGAGCAAATGGGAGATGTTGAGAGCTGCTTTTTACAAAATGAGCCAGCTTTTATTTATTCTTATGGCTGCTGTGAGTCAAGGGGAAGGCCTTGAGTTTTTAATCAATATACTGGTTTGCTGCATTGCCCTGTGCAGTCCCATGAGGAGAGTGGAGCTCCCTGCTCCATACTGATGGCTCTGCTGTCTCAGCAGTGATTAGATTCTTCCCTGAAGAAAGCAGACGAAGTTGGCTTTAAATGGAAACACCTCTTCCCATTCAAATTTGGGGGCGGGGGGCAGGAAAGGGAGAAATTGGCTGCAACAAAGATGTCTCAGGATCGTGAGAGACTATTCTGATGAAGATTCCATGTCGGAGTTGTGGTTTTGTCCTGCATGAACTTCTGTGATGCAGTTGAGTGTGGTGTGTCTTTCTTGGAAATATCAGTGTCCCAGCATCTCAGGGAAGTGCTAATATCAAGAGATGTGGGTAGATGGTTTTTTTTTTTTTTTTTTTTTTAGACCTTCCTTTAGAGTCAGAAGTCCAAGAAAAGCCAAGCTTTGGGGGCAGAAGCAGAAGTCTGAGGCTTTCCCAGCTCCATGTCCAGCAGGATGTGGGGGAACTTCAAAGCAGACTAATAAGGCAGCTAAGTGATCCCAGCTTGTTATTGGGAATCCAGTACCCAGTGATCTGCACATCTACTGGAAAAATTCTAAGAGCCCACAAAAATTCAAGAGAAGCTCAAACCCCACCTGTAAGATGCATAACTTCATTATTCTAAATTCATAGGTGATTCATAGGCTGTCTCAGCCAAGCCAGTTTGGGTGTGGGATATATTCAGAGTCATCTTTACCCAAAGAAACACTGGTGCTCTCACTTTGGGCAGAATTTCATTTCATGCCCTCCTCTGTGGTCTCCTGATGAAGCGCCTGATTGATGCCTGCGACCCCTTAGTCACAGGTACCGTGTCCTTGATGAATGCAGCTCCTTGATGAATGCCAGCAAGTGTCACATGAGACTTGAGTGCAGTGAAGAAAAAAGTGCAACTGGACAACAAGCCTCAGGAAGGAGACTCTGCTGGAGCTCTCTGGCTGGGTCACCTCCCCAGCTCTAAGCAGCTGCTCTTTGTTAGCATCACTTTCCAACCCTCTCCTCTGTGCTAATTTGCAGCCCTGTTGGCTCCATCTTTGCACACACGATCCCACAGCAGCCTTGATTTTCCTCTGACTCATCATATGGGATAAATTTAAGATAGCTCAAGTGGACTTTGTTTATTTTTTCTGTGCCTTGGCCATTAGAGACTGCCAGTCTCGTGGTGCGAATCACAGTAAAATAAATAAATGTACTAATTGCTGCTGCTTTATATTGGAAATCATTCTTACTTAGGAAAACATCTCAAAAGGTGTAGAAAGCAGACACATAAGGGCCAGACAGGCAAATCAACTGTCTTAATGAACCATTAACACAGTCTGCTAAAAAGCCCACACTGAATCCAGATGAAATTTTCGTGTTGGCCTCTGAGCTTTGGGTAAAGCTTGTGATGTTCATCTTATTGCAAGCACAGGAGTGTTGGTGAAATAGTGTGTATAGAAAAGGAGGCACAGCAAAGTGAGGCAGAGGTAAATCAGGTTCATGCCGTGAAGGAATTCACACCCACTAGAGTTGTGTGCATGGCTGTAACCACGTTCTGCTGCAGCCCGTGAGCCAAAAAATTGACACACACAGAAAAAAAAAAGTGATGGGGGGGAAATGCTAATCACCATCTTTCCTTTCATATAAATGTGTTAATGGTTTAGTAAGTGTTTCCAAAAATGTCTGTGTGGGATTAAAATAGAAACCATGGCCAAGTTTAAAATGAGCTCTTGGATGGGGAGCAGACAGTAGTGTATATCCTGGTGGATACTGTCCTCTCCCAGGCACTGGGGAATGTGCAAATGCATGTCCAGGACAGTAGGATAGAGATGGTGGAGTGTTTGTGTCGGGAGCTTTCTGCTGGCTGTTGGGGGAGCTTGGTCATCCCAGTAAGTGGGAACAGTGTTCCACATAAGCAAAAAGTACCACACAGTGAAGCATGTGAGGGTTGCCATGGAAATCAGGAGTTGTTACTGAGAGAGCAGGAAAAACATGAATGATCTAGAAAACCATGGATTGTTGGACTTTCCTCTCCTCTGCTATGTAAAACCCTTCCCCAGACTGTTTAATTCTTTCCTGGGAAGGTGTTTGCCCCTGCTACTGCTGCAGCTGCACGGAACAGCAGGTACTCACCTGTACAGGTGTTCATGGGGGGCACGTAACCCACGCTCTCCATTGCAGCTCTTGGCTTGGGCCTGGCTGGTCCAGAGGAGTTAGGAACCATAACCAGGACGTGGAAATTAGCTGGGAAGCCTCTGATATGAGTCAGAGCAGAGCGTGGCAAACCCCAGGTGGGAAAGATCCCACATTATTCATGAGTATTCCATCTAGAAGGCTTTTCCATGTCGGTTCCCAGGGAACAGAGTGAACCAGGTGGTGGGATCAGAAAGCTGGGGGTGATCTCCACAAGCAACCAATGGCTGGTGGAGGATGTCCTCAATGTAAAGGTTGAGAAGGGGGGTCCAGCATGCCAGAGCATCTGGGGAGCTACTCCTGTTCCCACTGCCCTCAGCTTTTGGGGACCCACACCTGTGGCAAGCAGGAAAGACTGAGGAATTGGCTACAGGACAGGTCAGATGGAAGCCATGTTTAAATGGGTGTAATGATGTATGGAAGTAAAATGTTATTTTGGAACTATAAGTTTAAATATGTATAACAGTAATGAAGGCAGGAGGTCTGTGTTGGAAATGCCAGCACTCTTGCTGCTTCCAAGGTTTTGTTTTAAAGTCAGGATACTGGAAATGATGTTCAGCATGTTTTCAATGAGCTGAAAGGCCTTCTGGAAGTGCTAGGGCCATGTTTATTAAGAAACTGCGTGGTAGGTCCTGCTGGAGGCTGTTTGGGAGCCTCTCACAACTAAAGGGGTTTCATCTTCAGTGTCTCGGTGACCAGACTTTGTGCAAAGCCACCTGAAGTGCAGAGCCTGTGGCTTGCACCCAAGCCTGTGGGATGAGCAGACTTCTTGCTCCTGAGCAATAATGGGAACAAAATTCCTGGGAGCACCGACTGGACCTGCAATATTCCCTCTGCCCCGTCTCTGTCGGTGCCCCTTGGACAGGACTGTGTCCCTGTTCTGGTCTATTCCAGGGGCTCTGTTGCCTTCCCTGGCTCTGCAGGGCAGTGTCCTGGCCCCACTCAACCTCTCCTTCTGCTCCTGCAGCAAGAGCAGTGACAGCAGGTGACCTCTTGTATTGGCACAGTGGGGAGGACACAGCTGTGGGAATGGATCCATTGCTCCCACTGTGCTGCCAGGATATTTTTGTTATCAGTGTGATTAACTTTCTACTGTTGGCTTCCCACCTGTGGACTTATAAACTCAAGCTGTCCATTTGCTACAGGTCTCAAAGCATCATCTTACAAGGAGCGAAAGAATTTTCATTTATAATCCATGAGACCTATTCAGCAATGGGCTGTCCTCCTCCTCCCTCTGCCAACAGACCTCTAAGTGAACAAACAAATGTCTGGAAATACAGGCAATTTAGCTCGGAAGAGATATCATCAGTGAGGTTCAGAGGTTAATGGGCATGGAGGATTTATAACAAACCAGGACTATAAAAAAAAAAAAGGAGGGGGGGGGAGAGGAAAGGAAGAGGAGAAAAGAGAAAAAGGAGTGGGTAGTAATCTAGTTGACATCTATTGTTCTTTGTGTAACAGCTCATCTGTATTCTATCTGGTCGATAGAAGAGAGTTTAAAAACACATGTGTGCAAGCGCACACACACACATTTATGTATCTATATATACATGTGCACATGTAAACTGAAATATAAAGGGAGAAAAAGCCCCTGTAAGTTTGAACCAACAACAGCAATCCATATATCTTTATTTGCTGCCAACATCCAAGTGCTGAACTCTCAAGGAGCCTGGATCTCTGCCATCATCTGTCCGTGTCTGATCTCTTTGGTAAATATGACGGCTGCCAAGAATGAGGCAAACGAAAAGCACTCGCAGATTAGAAAGAAACACATGGCAGCCACTGACCTGCTGAAATCATAAAATACATCATGAAGTAAGAAAAGAGGGGAAACAAATCATCCTCTCAGGGACTGCCCATCTGCTCGCATAAAGCCGCAATCATTATTGCGAATAAATACGTTCAGACTGGAGAAGTCTGGGAATAATTTGGGGGAGGTGGGTACCTTTTTGTGTGTGTCTTTGGAACCCTCTGGAAATTTTCCTACACAAACAAAGTGAGATCACCGACCAGAAATAGATATCTATCGGTTGTGTCCTTTTCAATTATGTAGGGAACAAATCTTTATTTTATAGGTATAATTAGGGGGGGAAAAATATTCCAAGGCAGGATGGGGCCGTAGTGCTGGAAATGAACCCCTGTGGAAATTGCAGGTCCATGTTTTTCCAATGAAGGATGGATCGGTATTTTTCATCTGAAAAACTCTGCAGTGTGAATAGTGGCTGTGTTTTTGCTATGAAATGAAGGGATATACATCTTGCTTTGCCTTTTCATTCCCCTGGTGTTCTATAAGGACTTATCCAGGTATTATATTCAATGCATACTTGGGTTGGTTTGGGGTTAGGTTTTTCTGTTTGTTTATTTTTAAGGCTTAATAGATTAAATTTGACTCTTTGGAGGCTGCTAAGGGGCCTGGTGTTGCACACGTATTGTCATAAACCCCAGGATTCAGAGGTGGATAAGGGCTGGTTCAAATGTGTGGGAGGAGAGGGCTGAAAACAGGAGCTACTTTAAGAAGCTATTTATCTTCTTCCCCCTTGCTCTTTTCCACCAAACTGTGCTGAAAACCTTTACTTCAGGGGTAACAGTACTCCATTTTTGTCCAAGACAAAGGTGTAGCTGTAAGGCGTTTTGTAACTTGGGAATATTTTCCTTATTAAGCATAAGGGAAAGTTCTGTGCAGCATGTCTGGGATGGACTGAGCCTGCTGGTGGGTCTGTGAGTTCCCTCATATTCCCACCACAGGAGTCAAACTGTGTGTTCTGAGTGAAGAGAAAAACATTTGAGGGTGGGATTTCCTATGGAGACCTGTGAGGGGAATGTGTTCTGTGCATCCTCATCTCCCACGGGAGGTATTGCTGCTGTACCCACGGTGTCTGCGGAAACCAAAGAAATGGATTTTGTGGTTACCTAGCTATGTGTGTGTTTCTGAAATGCATGGGTCATGCAAAGAAAGGCTTCAAAAAACCCCAGAATAAGGAGAAAAAGGTGGGTTTATGGGTTTATTGCTTCCCATCTGGGTCAGCAGCTGAGCACGTGGTGCTGATATGTCCGAGCTCCCCAGGAACTGGTGTGTCCTTACACATATGTGCATAAACCACTGAGAGGTGTTTGGTGGCAGGGTGATGGCAGAAACACTCACCTCATGGTTGCTCTGTCCCAGGTGTTTTGGTTACCTGGCTGTGCTCATGTGCAGGTTGTACATCACATCTGTATCTGTGCTGTTGGAGGAGATCTATGGATGTTTGGGGAAGGCACAGTCCTGCGTGGTGTGCAGCCACCTTTGAGCTGCAAATCAAACTACTTGTCTCACATCTGGTCAGTGTGCTGGTTTTGGTAGGGGATCATGTGCTCAGAGCTGTTTGAACTAGGAAAGAAAACAAACCACCCTGAACAGGCATTTTCGTGATGCACTACAGACCCCCACGTGCAGTGCCAAACCTGTGTGCTTTAACCTCTGCTCCATGTTCCATTTTGCTGATGTAACCAAACCTCCAAGGTTTTACCACTCCTATTTTACCACTGAGTGATGCTAAAATCTCAGGTTTTAAGAGGTTAAGTGTTTCTGGCTGTTCAGCACATCTCTCAAAAGCCCAAGTGAAAATTGGGGCAGGATGAGATGGGACCAGCCAGCTGCCCCTGAGCATCCTGCTAGCTCTACCCCAGTCCCCCTGCTCCCGCTTGGAGTGGGGATGTGAAGGAGCAGGAACACGCTTTATGCCTTAGGGACCAAAAAAAACCCCACAAATTCATAAACTTCCCAGTCTCATTTCAGGGTTTCAAGAGTTAAAAGAACAGCAGTTATACCAAGAGAGACTTTACTACACGATGACTTAGCAGAGTCAGGAAGAAAATGAGAAAAAAGTCCCCAACTCTGAGTACAACCGGCTTCGTGACCCCTATTTTCTGGGAAAGCCGGCGGGGTAGTTGAATCTTGTTACAATGTGTTAATGTACAGGTTCCTCCCCAGCATCTGAAATTGAAGATTTCACGCCTGGTGCCGAGCGACTCTAAAAGAGGGGGTTTCCATCCCTGTCGGCTGCCGCTCTTGTTATGCCGTTGTGCCTTTAAAACCGCATGAAGGATCCCGGCTTTCTGCCTTCTCTGTATTTATTTTTAATATTACTCAGTTTTCCACTCTTCTGGTTTATCTCCAGATTCCTCTGGGAGTGTTTTCCACGGGTAAATCCCAATGCAGGCCACAGTGTCCCCCGCGGCAGGAGATAACCCGCTGCACTGGGTACCCGACCACTCTTACTGCTTGATTATAAAAACAGAAGGTGTTTTAGCATAATCTCCTGAGCATTTATTACCCTGTATTATTTCCCTCGGATTTACGATTATCTTTACACACTTTGCAGTAATTTTCTGATCTTGTAATTCTCTTAGCTTCTCCTAACGTTCAGGCTAACATGATGAATTACACCTTTGCTTAACCCTTCGCCAGCTGTTGGCAAGGAGAGCTAGTGCTCTCCTTCTCCTCTCCTGTCCTGCAGGACTGGATTTTCTGGCTTGTGTTTCTAGTAGATGGCTCTTTACCAGTATTTATTGGTTTGCGGTATGGCAGAAATTAAATTTTTCTCCTTGACTTACTTTGTGCCAAAGTTTTTATCCTTAGTGACAATAGGAATCTAGATATATAACATGAGCTGCAATATGTCATCTTCAGAAAATAATGATCCAGCCTATTTATCATATTTTTGGTTTCCTCTTTATGGATCCCAAGGGGTGCTCTGTTTTGTTTTCCTTTGCTTTTTTGTCTTCGCTCCAAGAACAGCAATGAAATGACATATCTTTCTTATTCCCTCGAGATCCTGGGCTTGCATGCTTGCTGTGCTACAAAAGTTAAAGCTCCTCATTCCCTCAGGGAATGTTGTCTCCCAGTTGCTCAAGCCTTCATGGGGCTGTGTGCCAAACCCTGTTGCATAGCACGCCCCAGCTCTTGTAAAGCCGAGGACGGGGGTTAGAATGTTGGGGTTTTGCTTCTGAGCAGCTCTGGCAGCGTGCTTAGAGGGGTCCACCAAGGGAACCTGGCTCTGCAGGGGTCTGCGTTGCAGTCCTCCTTTTCCTTCTTAGTGGTGAAGTTATTTAAGGCTGCTAGCCTGAATTTTCAGGTGATACCAAGTAGCTACTTAACCATGGTTGTTGTAAATGGAGAGAAGTGTCTGGGGTCAAGCTTCTTGCTGAAAATTAAGCAAATCCTACTGATACGGGGGTCCTGGGCTCGCTAGGGAGGTGTCCCCCTCTCAGCCCACAGCACTTGGGATGGTGTGCTGAGGTGAGCTTGCCAAGGTCTGGTCCAAGGCAGTAATGGGATCATAGAATCATTAAGGTTGGAAAAGACCTGGAAGATCATCGAGCCCAACCGTTGACCCTGCAGTGCTGCATCTGAGTTCTCTCTGAGCCAGGTGCGAGTCAGTGTGGGCTGAGATGCACTGAGGCTGCTGCAAGGATTTCTTGAAAACCCAACCAGAGACTGTGTGTGTTCTCTCTCCCACCTCTCGTAGCCCATTCGGATGGTTTAAGGGAAAGCTGATCCCATGCCAGATCACATGCTGATGAACCATGTTGGGCTGTTATGAAAATCATTGCATTACAAAGCATAACATTGGCAAAGGTTTTCTTCTTTAATGGTGCATCCTGGGGAAATGATATGTCTCACTTCAGCTGAAAGCAAAACCTTGCTTCGAGCTCCCAGCTATTTAAGCACGTTCCCTTTCCCATATGGCTGTGATGGGAAATGGAGGCAGGCCAGAAACGTGGATCTGTGTTGTCCTCCTGTCCTGATGCTGGGAATGAGTCAGACCCTTGCTTCCTTCTCTGTTAAAGGAGGTGACTTTGCTTTGCTGAAGGGTTTAGGGCTGCTGGGTTGATGTGTGTCCATACACAAACCCACTGTGCTTCCTGTGCAAACACAATGATTTCTGCTCAAAATACAAATGAAATAAATCTTAATATCAGATGATGAACCCCAGGATAAACATGTAGGCCCACGGAGCTCTTTAGTCTTCCAGCCATGTAGGAAAAGGCTTAGTGTGCTTTTCAGAAACATCTGAAGGCATAGTAACAAAAACACCATGTCAGAGTTGGATCAGGGAGCTCTCCATCGATGTCAGAGTGAAGGAATAGCCATCTCTGGCAACATCTGGGACAAACTCATGGCATTGTGGGGTGGGGGCCATCAACAGCAGAGCAGGAGGACTTGGATTAAGGGAGAAAAAAGCCCCGAGTTTCATTGTGCCAAAACCAGGAGAGAATGATCTTCTGTGCACCCTAATATGCCTTAATAACCTCATTAAGTGTAGAGGCACTTGAAAGACAAAGCACCCTTCATTCTATAGGAGAATTTTAAGATTTGAGGGCAAATCAAGCATTAGCAGGTCTTTCAAAGGCTTTGGGAAGTGTTTTGTGCTGCTGGAATTAAATTATCTTTTTATCAGAGTATAAAACTGGGCTCTGCTTCTGCCTCCCAGAGAGTGACAGGCTGGGCTTTGTCCTCAGTCCAACACGAAGCTCAGGAGATCTCACTCCAGTGCTGGTTGGGGATGAGCTAGAGAAACCCTTCAGAGGTGGGGCAGAGAGCATTTAAACCATCCTCTGACTCCATCCCAGCCCAAATGCAGGATTTAGCTGCTGAATCCTGCACGTGCAGTGCCCAGTTTGGGGGTATCCAAAAAAAAAAAGGACTTTTGCACCAAAGAGCACCAGGAACTCAGAAAACACCACCTGTGTGTTTGCACTGCTGCAAATCCCTAGGAATCTCCTAAAGAAAAGGCCATCAATCTGTGCCAAAGAGTTAATTACAGGAATGAAGGAGTCTGCAACCCTGCTAACCCAATTTTATTTCCTCTGACCTTGCTTTGCTGAGTTTGGCAAAGGATGTCCTGTTTGCTTTGGTGAGAGCAGCACAGAGACACTGGCTCACTCTAGGAGCAACTCTTAGGGGAATTTAATCACTCTGAAAAGCAAATTAGATTCATTTTGGCCAGTACCATGCCTGTAGAGCAGCTGTGGGCACAGAGAGATCCTGATGGGACAACACTGTAACATAAGCAATAACAATAACACCAGAAGTCAGGTCAGCTCCCTTGACTGTGGATGAAATCCCCTGTCTGTGGCCGGGGCATAGCTGTAATCATGCCAATTGTTTTGTTTATTTTAAGGTCTGTGGTTTAACATTGTCTATTTAATTCAGCTTTGCCGTAGTGAAGAGCAGGTTCGGGGTGCAGCTGGGGATGTGTTGGTAGAGCTGTGCCTGCCTTGAGGGAGGGGAAGAGATGAGCTGACCTAGCAGTGTCTGTGTGTGTATGTGTTTATACATACATGTATTCAAAGAAGGTGGTCCCGGCCACCTTCCATGCCCTTTGACCAAGTGCCACATTATTTTGAGCAAATTGGAGCATGAGACCAACAGAACAAACTGCAATTTACTTTAGCAAGCATTTACAGAAGGAGGAATCAGGCTGAGCTTCTCAATGCAAGAGAATACAACCCCATGCACTGAGGGGAGGGGAAGGGACCTGCCTTACAGCTGCACCAAGCCCCTGGGCCAGGGAGGAGACCACAGGGCAGAGGTCAGCTCTGGCCCTTTGGGCTCTGTGGGTTTTGAGTGATATTAAAGACCATCTTTGAAAAATCACAGCTCGTTCACATTAGGGCTTTGGGCAGGTGTTAAAACCCTTCACACAGCCCATCCTGTGCATCTGCGTAGCCAGTCTGGGTTTGCCTGCACAGACCACCTGTCTCTCTAGATCCGACTTTATTCTTTGCTTACGTTTTCCTAAATGCCTTGGGCAAACAAATGTAGTTCTCTTAATGAAAAATGCATATATTTTGGTTAAATGGATCTTGCTGTCACTGTGTCGCTGCTTTCCCCTCAGTCAGGGCTTGCTAACAGCCTGGGCTCCACACATGTGCCGAATCCATCATCTGTCACGGGTGTGCACCGAGGCATGTAAGGACCCGAGCACTAACTCTATTTCCTAGCAACCAGAGGAAACCATCACACACCACTATTTTTCCTCTGTCAGCAGGATTGCTCCAATTTATGTAACCTACAAAATGTGTGTTATCACCACAATAAACCATATATTCTGAGGTGTTATTTACAGCCACATAATCACAGCCCTGCAGCCCTGGTGCCTGGTATGTCCTTGCTTGGGACCTCAGTTGTTTGGAAACCTTAGAGAAATGTCGTTCAGTGCTTCTTTGACAATGGCACTAACCACTTAATTATTGAGGAGGGTATCAAATGGTGTTTGGCATGCTGGAATATTAAAAAACAGCTAAAACCAAGTGGTGCTGAGGGTCTTCATTTCCAGGCTGTGAAGGAGTAGTCGTACCTGTGAATAACTGAGTGGTGTGTGTCCAAAGGAGCTGCTGGTAATGCTCAGCTCTCACAAATGAGAAAGGTGGAAGTATGGAGGGGTAAATCATAGGGAATGTCTGACAGATGCAACGTTTGTTGGTGGCAGCCCTGCCGTGGGGTACCCGCGCTGTGATGAGACTGAAGGAACAGGGCATCACTCCAGGGCAGAAGCATCTCCACATGGGCTCCCTGGTGGTTAATTCTTGCAGAAAATGATCTCTTGGGGAGTTTGTCCTCATGGTGTCCTCGGTCCCAGAACCCTGTCCTGCTGGGTGGCCCCTCTGCCTTACTGGAGTCAGTGGAAGTCTGGATTAGGAGCAGGGTGCCACCTGCCAGTGCAGGATGCTGATCCAATTAACTTTTCTAGAAGAAAAAGGGCTTCTGGCTCTTTGGCGCATTTGCAAATCACAAGAAGCAAATGATTCAATCAACAGATGAATATCAAGCAACCTTAGTGAGCGGCTTCTGCATCATGAGCCTGTTTAACAGCAGATTGAGCTGCAGATTAGTGAGACATTAGAGCACAGTGTGATGCATCACAGCGTAAATGGGAAGGCTGAAATCAGCACGAGTTTCCTGGAGAGCTGCTTTATTTTCCTGTAATGCCAAGCCCATTATAGTCCAAAGGTTCTTAAATAACTCTTTTTGCAATAGATAATAATACAGACTATGGAAGAAAATAAGGAACACAAAAGGAGGTAGAGCTGTGATGAAGGAAACACCATTTGCAGAGGGTTTGATAAAGTGGGAAAGCTGTGCAGCAGGAAAGTGCTCAGAAATTCATATGGGCTCAGAATGTGAGTGCTGCAATGGTCTAATCCAGAGCTGGGGTGTCCCACGGGACCCCTACTTGAATTAAACACTCCCCTAACACCCTGCCCTTCCTTCCTGGTGTGAGGAGATGTACCTTGAGCAGCTGAATCCACCTCCACCCTCCACAGCAACTGTGATAATGATGATGTAGCAGGAGTGAGTATCAATCAGTCTTAGGCCTGAGACTACAGACGAGTTGGCAGTGCCAGCCTGGCCCTCCACCATGCCTGTGCCGGCTGCATCCAGGGCCAGGGCATTCGGATTTTGACAGCGATGCAGAAGCGGCTCACGCTGTGAGCGTGATGGATGTATCACCTTCGGGAGGCATAAAGGCATCCATTGCGTCAGCTAAACAAGAGCGTGGCGGGCTGTGGAGTTTTTGTTTGCTCATTTGTTAGCTATTCATCTCGAAATAGAGAAGCCTATTTACACATGTAGCTTATTATTTGAAAGTAGGCAGCATGATGCATAATGCAGCCTCCCAGTTAGAGCAGAGCATCGTGGTAATGACAAACAAGCCTGGGAATGTAAGGTAATGCTTATTTTTCTTGGCTGAAGTGCTACCTATTGAGGCAGCAGCTTTGCCAGCTGAAAGAGAAGTGCAGAAACAAACAGAATAGGTGTTGACACACACCCCTGACACGCTGCTGGGGTTTGAGAAGACTGGTTACCTGGCTGGCACTGGTGCTGCTGGTTGACATGTGCTGGCTGTGAGCACCCTGTAAGTGAGGTGTGCACCAGAGCCTGCTCCAAATTCTGACAGCCAGAGCTGTAAGTGGAAGTTTTGGCAGGTCTCTGGAGTCTGAACTTCACTTTTAGTGGTGGTGGGCAGCCCCGGCCCTCCCCTTATGGCTGCTGGAGGTGGTCTTGTCCCCCGTGCTGGGGGGAGTGTGTGAGGAGCTTCATGGTGACCTGGGCAGGGGAGGTGAGCAGCTTAGCAATAACGACCTGAGAACAAAAAAAACACCCTGTGGGGTTATTTTTAGCTCGCAGCAGCTCCTGGTGTGATTCACCATGTGTCCTGCTTCTGGCTGAATCAGCCTGGCTGAGGATGTGACGCAGGGAGAGGGGAGGGAGATGGATGCTGGGGATGATGAAAGTCTGCTGAAGTTCCCTGGCCCTTTCAAGAAGTCCTGGTCCAATGAATGCTTTTAGTTGGAGCTGAGATAGACCAAGATCTTGGCAGCAAGGCTGGTGTAAGAAATTTCCCTAGTTGGAATAAGGCAGAAAGTGTGATTTAAACTGGTCCAGACGACTGCATCTGTGTCCAGAGCATGCAACAGAGCAACCTGGCGAGAATAAGCCCTATGTCCAGGCAGTGTCTGACACTGAAGGGTGGAGAGCTGTCATCGGAGCAGATACAAATGGGGCAACTTGACAGATTGGGCAGGAACCAGACGGGAAACATCATCAGAATGGGGTGATTTGGCTGGGCAGAAAGGCTGTGTGTCCAAAGGAGCTGCTGGTAATGCTCAGCTCCTTTAGGAGCTGTAGGAGGAGAAGGGGGAGGACAGCTCTTGAGGTCCTGCCAGCCCAAACATGTTTCCCTGTGGATGGTGTGGGTACCTCTGCGTGTAGCATAGGTGACAGGGATGAGGAGTGGGTGTAAAGAAACTTCAGGAAGGGTGCTTGGACCCTGATGTCAGAGGGAGTGACTGACAAAAAGTACCTCTGTCCTCGTGCAAACCTTCTTCTTTGGCCTAAAAATACATTCAGCATCAGCTCTTCATCAACAGTGTTTTGGGCAGGGGCGTTAGGTTAAATACCAGGAAAAGATTCTTCCCCCAGAGGGTGGTCGGGTGCTGAACAGGCTCCCCAGGGCAGGGGGCACAGCCCCAAGGCTGCCAGAGCTCAAGGACTTCGGAAAATGCTGTCAGGGACGTGGTGGGATGGCTGGGGTGTCTGTGCAGGGCCAGGAGTTGGACTCAATGATTCTTCTGGGTCCCTTCCAACTCAGAATATCCTGTGCTTCTATGATTCTAACCTCTTTCCTTTAAACACCCTCCAGGACATTATGTGGAGTTCCTCCATCTCCTCTTACCCCTTCAGACCCCGTGACTAAACTAAGAAACTGCTTTGGCAAGACATATTTCGTAATTGCTTTGGGGTGGTTTTAGTGGTTTTTGGAGGCTTTCCTTGCTTCTCCCTTACAAAGCCCAGGTGCCAAGGCTGGCCCGGGTGCCTGATGAAAGCCGAGGAGCTCCTCTGCGCCCGCAGCATTTTCTGCTCTGTGCTGTTTCCCACTGAGTGATTTCAGTGTGTAACAGCATTACCGGGGCTTTGGCTTTGTTGAAACAGTTGCAACAAATTAAACTTTCTCCGGGGCCATAGGAGCATGTGTGTGCTTGGAGCGAGCGTGGGATCTGCCACCCTCTCGGGCTGCTTTCCAGCCCCTTGGAGCTCACAGTTGTTGGACTGATTCCCTGAAGGATTCATTTACCTCTGCTTACAGCTCAGCTGCTCATTTCCCTCAGGCTTTTGTAGATGAGGCTGGCTTGCTTTTAGCACACAGGCTGCTGAGGGCGGGGGAGAGCAGGGGGAAACCCTCTCCCATCTATTTTTGCTTGCACCTCTTGTTTCAGCAGAACGCCCCTTTCTGCTGGCTGCCACGTGAGCAGGGCAGACCCGACCCTCAGTCAGTGATTTACACACAGTGATTCCGAGGATAATCGTCTTATAAATGCAGCCGATCAGTCTGGTTTTGCAGAGAGCCCAGAAATAACACGGAGCAGCTCTGGAGCATGCTGCAAGCCCACCTGTGCCAGGCTGAGCTCTGCTTTGGGATGAGGCTTTGCAAAAACCCAACAGCCCACTCCTTACAGAAGACATGACTTTATGCTTCAATCGCATCCCCTTCCCCTCCCACGACCACGGAATAATCCATATTGCCCCAAGGACTTTTACAAGCACTTCCAGGAGGGAAGGATCAGTGAGGCAGGGTTTGCTGCAAGCACCACATATATTTTGAAGTGTTTCCATCTTGCACTGATACCCATCTGTGTATTTCTGTGTAAGCATCTTCAAGTCAAAGCTCTGATGTGCTAAAATATGTCCTAGACAGTTTTGCTGAGGCACAATGCTCCTAGATATGCATATTAACGATAGGCTGACTCCCAAATTCCTGCCGCATGGGTAACCTGGGTGTAGAAAAAAGTCACCCCCAAGTACTGTCAGTACGGGGCACTAAGCTGCTCTTCCCATCTGGGAAGGACACACTAATGCAAAAAGCACTCTCTTCATTATATTTTTCCCCAATGTGATATTTTCAAAGAAAGCCTGCATTCGTTATCTTTTATTCAGATATTTTGCCAGTTCCAGGTGACCAGTGTACAAGAGAGGGGTTCAGTCCCTGAAGTCCTGATGTATCATGTGTAGGTGGCTGGGATTGGCTCATCCCCACTGCCCAGGCTGTTCCATGCTCCTGCCCCTTCCCTCCCAGCCAAGAGCAGCAGGTGGGGGGTAGGAAGTAAGGACCTGATCAACACCTTCCTTGGGAAAAGGCTTTGCCCGGTATCCCAAATGATCCAACGATGTGAGTAAAAGCATTCAGATTCAATCCACTTCCAAACAGGTATCATAAATCAGCCTGCATCTCTGAGGCTATTTAGGAGTCTGACTTTTCTGGATTGGTCTGGGGTCCATGTTTCTGACCCAAGTCACTTTAATTAGGAAAAACCAGACTACAACAGCAACTAGTTCTTAAAAATGAAATTAATTTTTGTGCAATACGTGGTCTCTACAATACCTGCACTCCTCACACTGCTCCTGTGTATATTATCAATGCTACACAGGTGCCACGCAGACTTTCTGGATCTGAGCATCTGTGAGAAGCTGTTTGTCATTAGTTGCATGTTCCTGGTGCTGTCTGTCCTCTGCTAAGCCTAAAGGATTTCAGTGGTGGTTTAACATGACTCCCTTTACGAGCTGTGTCAGGGAGATATGGAGCACGGTGCAGGATGAGGTGGTGTGCTCAGTTTGAGAAGGGCTGGAACTGATGTTGTGCTGAGAGTTTGGGGGAGCCTGTGTGCATCCAAGATGCTCTTACAGGTGCCTCTCAGGAATAACCAGCTTCCACCATCTTCTAAGTCACGGGTATTTTCCTTTGTTTTGCCTGCCCACCACTAATTTCAGAAATGGGTTGTTTATAAACAACAACATTTGTATCCCTGCTTAGCTCAGGAGGTGTAGTTTGAGCTGCCCATATGGTCCTTGCTGGGCTCTAAGCTGGCCAGGACTTGGCTGTGAGCATTCCTTCACACCCTGCCCCAGATGGGAGGGGGCTGGGCCTGGCAGCTGGGACAGAGGTGGACATGTATTTAGGCTCACAAGCAGAGCCCCATCCCAGGCAGTAGCACTGTGCAGCTGTCTGGTTTACCTCGGTTGTGCACCAGACCCTCAAGAACAGGGGCAAACTGCAGCCTGCTCAGGGTGTAATCTGGGATTTCACTGAGCAGATCTGCTCAAGGCTTCGAACAGTGAAGTACATCTTCACCCCTGTATGTTTGTGTGCAAGACATGAGCTGAAATCCTTGGGCGATCCACAGGCTCGTCTTGAGCACTGGTGACTTCTCCAGCAGAGACACGACAATTCCCAGCAGTTCTTCCCAAGCCCAATTTGTTAGTCTGGCCCCAGCGTCTCTCTGGCTTTGCTGCTGCTGTTGTTGTTATTAATAAGTAGCCTATGAAACCCTGGGAGGCAAATCAATAGTTTGGCGGAGTTGGGCTCAGAAACCCTTCTTTATTTCCATGGTAACTACTTCCACTGTTTTGGGAAGCACATTTTCCAGACAGCGGATCTGTCGACCTTGCTGTGCCAGGAGGGATGACAGGGCAGGTGGAGATAACGCCCTGACAGGAACGGTGTCGGTGCCCTGTGGTGTCCTCGGGGTATTCGGAGGTAACGTCCCCGCCTGCCCCTGCCGGCACCGGGTCCTGCGCTGCAGCCGCGCTCGGCGGGGAGATGGAGCCGTGCCGGGAGGTGGTGCCGGCTGGCACCGGTCGCCTTCCTGCAAGCGCCTCCGGCTGCTCTGCATCAGAGCTGGCAGCTGGGAATTCTCTGCCGCGGAAGGCTTTTGCTGGCAGTTTAAGCAGAAATGATGCAGCGCGGGCGGGCCTGCCCTGCAGCGGCGGGTGCAGGCAGAGCTCCGGCCCCTTCCTGCGGGTTTGGGGGGAGCTGTCGCTGGTCGGTCCCGTCCTCTCCTGCTGAAGCCTTTTAGCTGGGAGCCTTCAGCTGATGGTGGATGCCCATAATCTTGTTTTATGCCCTCCCCTCTCAAAGCCCGTCGAGGTGTATTAGTTTACATGAGCTTCATACACAATTTGCTGGTAAATTAAGTGCGGCCACCTCTTGGGTGGACCGGAAAGTCTCAGAGCTGGGAGTGAGAAATAATAAAGCTGGTGAGAGAGCAGGTGAAGCTGGATGTGGGAGGGCATGGAGACACAGAGCAGGAGCATCTTTCTGCCAAGAGCAGGACTGATCGTCTGGCTGCTGCCCTGCATGTTGGGCACTGTCATATTTGGGGGGAAAAAATGGGAGCTTGCTTTTTCCACCACCACCATGATGTCTTCCTTGATTGCTTATCCATTCCATTCCCTTCCCTGACACGAGGGTAATTACCTGGTGGTTGGCAGGACCTTATTCTGCATCCAGAACTTCTCTCACCCCAAGCTCAAGCCAGGGTTCCTCGGTGGGGTCTGGTTTTGGAGTGGTACCTGCAGCCTTGTGGTGCAGCTTCCATGTCTGTCCTGCCTTTTCCAGACTCAGCTGGAACGGAGTTACAAATCAAAGTTAGAATGGAAAAGCTCAGGTTTAAAGGCCTTAAAGTACATCAGTACAGAGTTTGGGCTGTAATTAGACAAAGTGCTGCCTTTCTTCTGCCCTACAGGAGGTGGGCATTTGAGGAGGGTGTGGACCCTGGCACTGTGTCACCTATCCTACTGGGTCCCTGATGCTTCTGACCTCTGTGTGGGAAAGCTGAACAAATACAGGATCCTTTAAGTTTGGAGGTCCTTGATAAATGTAAGGAAAAATAGGATTAGCTTGATAAAATAAAAAAAAAAAAAAAAAGATTTTTTTTTAAGCTAAAATGGGAACAAAAAAATTAGTCTTGTATCAAATCAAATATTTCATTTGACCTGTAACAAGGTTGTTCCTTACTTTCAATCTTAATTTACCTTTCCATTAAAGGCTTTTAAAACTCAACTTCATCATAAATCACAATTTAATTTAGAAATAAGCAATTTAATTTTTAGAGAGACTCTTAGAAATTTCAGATCTGGTTATGAGAAATCTTGTCACAAGGGAGGTTTTTCTATTCTCAGGCAGGCAGACTGCTGTGCTCATCCATTAACTTCCACTGTAGCAGAGGCTGTGGGTTTTTTAACTTCTTACTGTGTTCATGGCTCTGCCCAAAGTAGCAATACCAACAGCAAAAAGGTTTGGTGCTGGATCTGAGCGTGATCCCGTTATCAGGGAATGTGCAAGTTCAAGGCTTTCATCCCTGCTTCTTAGGGACCTAAAACAGACCTGAGACCAGGTGTAGTGCACATGCCAATGGCTGCGTGATGGCTCTAATAATGTGTAGATGGAAATTTTCTGCTTTTAGAAACAAGAATGCTGGGAGTCACAAGGAGACTGGTGATTCGTAAAACTGAACACAGCCTTTTGAAGCGAGTGACCACACAAAAGTATCCCAGGCCAAAGTGTTCAAGGCCAGGTGGGACGGGGCTTTGAACCTGCTCTAGTGGAAGGAGTCCCTGCCCATGGCAGGGGGTTGATCTTTAAGGTCTCTTCCAACTCAAACCACTGTAGGATTCTATAAAAAAATTCACAAAAGACAACTTGGGCTACAGTCTGCATTTCAGTGGGGTTTTGTATCTGTTGCTATCCCACTCCTTTTGTAGCAGAAGAGCCCTAAACTTTAACATTCAGGTGGTCTGTTCTGTAAAAAAGATAGTGTTGATTAAGAATGTGAGGAATAAACTCATCAAGTGCTTCTGTGTATGTACCTGTGCAATGTCACCTTTGCAGCAACTAAGAATTTTTTGCCTACCTGCTAAAGGAGCAATTTCCCCTCCTGGGTTGCTTCGCTCAGGGTCCCCAGCTCTTTCATAGGAAGCTTTAAATAAATAACTTTAAATAAGTAAGATTTGCATCAGCAGGGTTGAGATAGGGATGTTATCTTCCCTTCTCCTGTGCAAGTCACAGTCTCTGCTGTGTTTCGAGGCATCAGTCTGCTGGGAACATTGTGCCTGCCTGTGGTGCTCCGCCAAGCCACTGCAGGCGAGGGACAGTCACCAAAAGACACAGGATGCACTTTGACACTGCATTTGATCTGCATGTGAGGCTTTCTGCTTTCATGGGGAAAATCTGTCTATTATAATTTCCTGCCAGTGGGTAAACTGTGCTTGTCAGATCTCGTTAGGAGAGAGACTGTTCCTGGGAGCTGGGTTTGCTGTAGCTGTGCATCTGCCTCCCCAAAGGAAGCCTGCAGCCCTCACTGAGTGTTGTCACTTGTACTTCAATTTCCAGGTCATACCCAACAAATTGCTCCTCATTCATAAAAGGTGAATACAATGATCCCACAGGCAGCAAGCCTGGATGTAGGATGGTGTTATTTCACTACACTCGTATTACTCTCAGTCAAGGTCAGGGCTGCAGCTAGTTTATAGCTCAGCAGCAGATCAAGGCTTTCCAGAAGGGACAGCAAGGACTTTGTGTTTTTGCCTGTCTCTGCTTCCCCTGTTCCTACAACTGACTGCTGGGAATCCAGAGAGGAGCTGCCTTGGTCAATGTCAGCTATGGGGAACTGAGGGATCATTGAGAAAAATAGATATGAATTATTAAAGTACTCTGTTAAATAAATTATTTGTAGCTAATACAGCTGGTGAGAGCCT
This sequence comes from Oxyruncus cristatus, assembly GCA_013399855.1. Classification (NCBI taxonomy): domain Eukaryota; kingdom Metazoa; phylum Chordata; class Aves; order Passeriformes; family Cotingidae; genus Oxyruncus; species Oxyruncus cristatus. Next base: position 57,531 of record VXAY01004762.1, on the reverse strand, counting down.
GGAAAAGAGCTATCTGAATGTTTTGTGAAAGTTAACAACACAGGAGCTGGTGTTTACAAACATAATCCTCCCGATCCTTCCCATTCCCTCTGCCTCCTGCCAGTGGGAAGCATTCACATCTCCTTCTGCAGAAGAGAGTTTCCCTTTGGACACTTCCACGTGACAGATGGTGTCTTAAACTGTCCAGAAAAGGTGATTTTAAAGTAAATCAGAGCCACCTCCTCCTGTCCTCCATAGCACTGTCAGAATTCCTGCAGCAGCCATAGTAACAGCCCACTCTGAAGGTATATTCTCTGAGACTTCTCCATCAGGTTAGGCCAAGAGAACATCCTTCTGTCAGCCCTGTATCATCTTGCCAGGTTTTGCTCCATTGGTTGTTATAATTAATGCTTACTTTATTCACGATGAAGCAAAGGAGAAGCACTTCACTCCAGAAAACACGACAGTGTGTTTAATTGGTACTGATCTGCAGCCACCACTAATGGATTTTAAAAATACAAAAATCAAAAGGAAATCGGCATAAACGGACATGCAGATAAAATGTTCTGACATACCTGGTGACCTGCCCTGACGCCTCGAACTGCTGCAGCTGTTTGTGTCAGGCTGTAATAGAGAAACAAACTTCACAATTTGCAAGCAAAATAACCACAAAGCAATAATAACAGTAATAATTTTGGAAAGAAATTCAGTAGCTCTCCTGATTTCTGTTGTCATAAGCCATTTTACTTCTTGTGTTGACACCAGCAGCTCGGGTCAGTCCAGCAGGATTGGGTTATCCCATGTTTCTCCTCTTGTACTTCATGTAAGATCCTCTCCCCACCAAAATTGGGTATCGTGATTCCCTGATGGATTGTGTAATCCCTGTTATCTGTGGTGAAGCCTGGCAGGGTGAGGTACTGCACTGCTGAGGGGACTGTCCCCTTCTTTGAAGGTGTGGGAAGATGTGGCTCCCCCTGGGAGCACCACCCTCCTGCATGCTGAGCACAACCTGAAGCAAAGCTTGGAGCAAGGCAAGGAGACCACTTTTTCTGACCTGTTTTCTGCCATCCATTATCTTGGCAAATCCAGGTGGGATTTGTTCTAGTGGTAAAAGCAGAAATGAATAAGAAAGTCCTTTTGCTGTTTGTGTGCTGATGTGTCCTGGAATTTCTCTCGTCTGAGCCTGGAATTATTATTCCAAGTTCAATGTTTTTAATTGCTCGTTTTGGTAACCTGACAGGGTTAGAGTATTTTTATGCTGGTTTTAATCCTTTATTTCATCTTACCCCACCAGCACAAACTCCCTGTGCATGGGGTACAAAGACTAAGACGTTGTCAGTTTGACTGGCTTTATCAGGGAGGCTTTATCACTGAGTCAGGACAGTATTCTCAACACGGGAAGGAGCTGGCAGTGCCTTGGGCCCTGTGGATCTTGGCACCCATGTGCTTCCTCGGTCACAGGAGAAGCAATGGCCACACTGATTAAGGTCCCTTTTGCTCCTGTCCTGCAGTTAAAATATAAAGGTTGCCATCACCTTTGTTTGCCCAGCTCATCAGAGTGTGTTGGCTCATGGAAAAGTCCTGGGAATCGGGTGCTACAGAACAAAACCCTTTTTCCCCCCAGGATGTCTTTGCTAGGAACTAACCCAGCCAAATGCTTGCAGGTAGGGCATTAGAGGATGCTGGCCCCCAAGAGTGGCCAAAGTGGATGCAGGTGATCACCCAGTTCATGGGTGCCAAATCAGGATGCCTTGAAAACCCCCATTGTGTGCAAACCAGCTCTGCCATGTAACCAGCCACTCATTCCTTGCTGTTGCTTAGCCTCCTCCAGGCTCTTGCTGCAATTCTCTTTGATGGGATAACCATCATCCAAGAGGACTTTATGAACTTCACCAGTTTTCCTCCAAAGCCATAAACCTATTTTATGTTCCCATGGGGATGAACCCGGTAAACAAATGGCTTTGACACACAATCCACGTCCTTTCGACGGGCACCATCATTTTCCTGTGGTAACCTTTGCAGTTCGGCTCATGCTTGAATACTTTGCTGAATATGATGGACTTAAACATGTGCTAAGTGCTTTGCTGAACTGGGTCTTTCTCCTGATTTATGCCAGGGTAGATTAAAATAGAATCAGCCCCTTAAGTGGTCTGTGCCGCGCGTTGTCAGTGCGCCGAGACACTGCGTCTGCGCTCGTGTTTTAATTAAAGGTCCCACCTATTTACATGGAGTCAATCAATCTCGGCACAAAAACCTCTTTGCAGTTGATTAGCACCATAGTGCAGACAAATGGCATTAAGCACAAATGGCTTTTTGGAGAAGTAATTCATCTGTGTGGAAACGAAAAACACAATTATTTTAACCGGTGCCGTCGTGTGATCAATCAAGCCCAGCTCAGTGCTGGGCACGCTGCGTGCCCCCCATGTGTGCACCCCCATGTGCTGGCTCTTTTGGCTCTGAGTCACGATGCTGGTGTTCACAGCGATGTGGTGGGTACCCAAAACCACCACCCAGCTCTACCTGGCTTTCCTGAGCTGGGGTTGGTATTTGGAGCTGGGCTTGAGCCCCTGCAGTGGTGTTAATTACATCATACGTAGAGCAGAAATGAGCAGAACGTGGCTTCACTGATAGATTTTTAGTGGGCTCAAGGCTAATGGGTGTTTTAATGGCAAAATGTAGCATTCCAGCCTGTTGAAACAGCAATAAGGGAGTCTATGGGCCATCATTAATACACTTCTGGTGATTAAAATCATTCTTCCTCAGACCCACGTCTCTCAACATACTCAAGGCATTTATTAGTGGTCCATTATATGCCCACTTCTATCTTGCTGCTTAATTTGAACACTAATTAACATCATCATGCCTTCTAAAGCACAAATGGCACTTGGTAGGATTTCATTATCTCCAGGCTCCCCAAGTTGAGAGAGCAGAACTTCACCTGGAAAACCACCTCCGTGGGCTCATGGGACTGGTGACAGGAGGGTTCCACCTCCAGGTCCCATCTCCCGTCTCACAGTTCGGGGGGAAGCCGGTGGAAAGCAAACCCATTACTTCACTTCCCGAAATGCTGGGGCAGTGGCCAGCAGGACTGCTCGGATGTCTAAACACTCGCTTAATTATCTGGCTGAACAGGGGCCCAGGGTTTGGGTTTGCTGCTGCTGCTGCTGCCGTGAACTCTGCTCACTCTCGCTGGCTAGCCCGGAGCAGGGGGAAGGCAGAGCCAACTCAAAATGGAAAGGTTTACTGGTTCCAGCTCCCCTGTGCATTTCACTGCCTTCTCGGGAAGGATAGAGTTCAATCAGCCTTTGAAAGTCAGTGAGGAGTTTCCCCCTCCACCCCCTGCCCAAATGTCTTAAAATAAACCTCTGCTGCAGTTCAAGTCCTATCTCCTTCCCAGCAGTAGGAAAAATGAACACCATCCCTTTCTGAAGCAGCCTTTTATGGATTTGGGGACTTTTATCATCTCTTCCTGAGGCTTTTCTTCTCTCTAAACTGAATTATGCTCATTCCTTCTGCACAACCCCATGAGGCAAGAACCGTGCTTTATCTCTTTGTTCTCCGTCTCAGCTCCTACAGCTCCTTCCCACCTGGGCACTGTAAGGTCCCTACTGGTGTTACCCCTGGCAATAGCTCTTACTGGGATATGGGCTGATTTCCACCCCCCTCTCCCAAAACAGAACATTTCTGCCTCATGTTATAATCCCCAGGTCCTCTTCTATGGGGCTGCTGCCCAAGCACTCATTTTGCATCTTGTATTTTTACAGCTAATTATTCTTAGTTAAGTGCTGTAGATTCTCATGCTGCTGGACTGCTGCCTGCTTTTTTTATACTGCTTCTCCACTTCTCCTACTGAACTCTTCCTAGTGATATTTGAACCTCTCTATAGTCTAATAACTTCTATTATTAGTCTTTTGAAACACCAATAGAGAAGACACCCATCTTGACAGTATCCCCAATAGTCTGAATACTGAATATGAGAAAAAGCATTAGAGGGAAAACCTGTCAGATGGGGAGGGAATGGTCTGCTCCTCTTCCTTCCAGCCTTTGCAAGAGTTAGTTTTCCTTCTCAGAGATGCATTTGTCGCCACCTCCTTGGCATTGCTCAGACTGAGGTGTGTGTGGGGCTGTGTGAATGGGGGTCCCCTCCCAGCTCAGCAGAGACACTGGCTTTGCAGAGAACTAAAATGACAGCACCACAGGGACAGAGCCAGCCCTCACAGCCCTGATACTTAAAGGGAATCGGAGTTGAAATCAGCTTAGTGAGGAAGCGGATAGGCAAAGGCTGGGGATGTTGTTTTCCCCTTTGGGATTGCTCTTCCTTGGCCTTTTGGCTCAGACTGAGTGTAGTATTAGTTTAATATCTGATCCGTCCTCTGTCAGGAGACTGTCAGTGCTTTTGTGAGGGATTTGACACTGTATATATTTCTTTTGCTGCCAGCTTGTTATGAACCTGCCCTGTCATGATCTGGGGTTTAACCTTCACAGCTGATGTATAGACTCGTGTGGTGAGGGAGCAGCAAAATTAAGTCCAATTTCTCGGCAAAGATAAGCAACAACCTGAGCAGGGAAGCGAGCTCTGTCTCGGCAGCAGGCTCGGCGCTTCCCCTGGAACGGCGAAGACAGACAAGGTGTTGGTATGAATAAAAACTGGGTGCCGGGGAGAGGCTGTCAGTGACATTACTACCTGTCACACGTGTGTAAAGTCATCAAACAGCGGGTGGGCGGCCGTGACAGCCCTGGGAAAGACATCTCCATTAGCGCTCAGCGCTGGTGCGAGGTGGCAGCGTGTTAAGGGCAGGCAGGCTGTTCCACTTAAGGTGGAAAATGATATATTCGGCAATGGGAGTAATTTGATTTGGCTGAGGCTCAGTGTTTTGGAATCTGATGTGAGTCTTCCTACTATTGGATACTGCCCCAGATTCCCAGTGCTGCAGCATATTGCATCTCCCTTTCAGGCTGCATGGAGTAAATGAGCTTCTGAGCCTGATGGTACGGATTTTGTACCCAGATGGGCAACTTCTCTCCTCTTCTGTTATAAAATGGATTTCGAGTTTGCGAGAAAATAGAGCAAGCAGGATATTCCTCCACAATCTGACTTGTAAAAGCAGTCAGTGATTGCATCCAGCAGTCTTTTTCCTGCCCCAAGTTTTCTGCCCATTTCAGGCTAAACCTGGTTTCTAAAAGTAACCTTTACCAATGCTGGTTTTGTACTGCAGGGGTTTCTAGTATTGGTTTTTTTTTTTTTTTTTGTCCAGAGTGTTATTGAGGTGCGACTCCTACAGCAGGCGTTGTGGATGTGACACAGTATGCTGGCTCCATTGCTGCTGGATCACTAGGGAATGAGCCTGAGACCAGAAAAGCATTGGTTTAGGGAGGTGAAGACCCAACTGGAGCCACTGTGGGCACTTGGAGGAAGACAAGGCTGTGTTTGCTGGAGAGGGGAAAGGAATGCAGTGCATACCAACTTAAAATGCATTCCCACGTGCTGTGTGTGCCAGCAGCTGGATGCTGTCTAGCTGCAGATACCTTGTTAAACTGCTTTTCTTCCCCTGCTAAAACCAGCACTGACGGTTTGCACAGGCTTAATGGTTCATGTCAGCGTGGTGCTTTGTGCTGGGCTGGGTGAGAGTTCAGAGGCAGCGCTGAGGCTGGTTGCAGAGAGAGTCTGTCCTCTCCTGGAGCCACTCACGAATGGCTCAGCTTTGGGGGGCACCCTGAGGGTGCAGTGTGGTGACAACCACCCTGCAGCAAGCCCCCCCCAGGCAGAGCACAGCGAGGGCCAGCACCAGCTGCCTGCTCCGAGGAGCCCGCCCACACTGCCAGTAACACCCTCAGATTTCATGCCAACTTTTAATTGCATGAATTTAATTATAGGGATTTTCTGGATGTAGCGGGGGCTGTGAGCATATCCTCTTCAACTGGGAGTGCACAGACCCTGTGCAGCCAGAGCTCAGTGCAGGGGGAGCAGGCGGACAGAGCCTGGAGGTGGAGTAGCCTCGAGATGAACTGGTTAGAAAATGATCCTCTTCTTTCTGGGATATTGTGTAACTTTCTACACTGCAAAACAGCTTCAGCAGGGAACCATCAGTCCTGCTTTGGCCTGAGCAGCTTCTGTCCTGCTGGTTTGGAGCCTGCAGGAGAGCCGGGGTCCATCAATGGACCAGCTCTATCCGCTGATGGTGGTACTGCCACCTGTGCTCTGGTCACACTGCCATAGCCATTGTCCCCATGAACTGCGCCTGTCTCAGGGTTCAGGGGGGTCTAAAATCAGGCCAACTCTCCCAGATCAAGGATAATTGGAAGAAGAGATGAGAAAGAGGCTGGTGGGTGGCTGTGGAAGCCCTCTGGGAGAGCCCTGCTCTTTCCCTTCTCACCTGCTTGTGCAATGCTGAAAAGCTGTGCCTGGGTGACATGGGGCAGCACTGGTTTCTGCTGTGTCACTAGAGATGGACACATCAGTGGGTTTCAGGCAGTTTCAGCAATACCTTGGTTACTAAAAATCCACAAAGTCTTACCATTGGCCCCTATGGCTTGAAGTTGAGCTGCAAGTCTGGGGCTTGGAGCAGTTTAATTCCTCCCTGTTCCCTGAGCTGTTTCGCTCTGCCACCACTTGACCTCCATGTCCCTGCAGTAATAAGGTCTGCACACGGAGCAGCACTGCCTTCCTCCCACCAGCCCTTCCCTCTTGGGGGTCCCTGGAGCTTTCGCTGCTTATTCCTGCCATTTTCCCACTTTGCACTGTTTAAAAACAAGCAAGCCAGAGCTCCCTGGAGCCAACCGCTCATTTGCTGGCAAGGACTGCCTGTTAATCAATTAAAGCTCTGCAAATGTATTTGCAGCAGGGTGCATGATTAAGATGCTTTCTGTCTCTAATGCACGCCTGTGGGAGGCTCTCCTGCATGTGAAGGGCAGGTGTGTTGGCCTGGAGGTCCTGCAATTCCGCTTTTGTAACTTCTGGTAAAAAGAAGTCTGCTTTTATGGACAGTGAAGGAAGGGGAAAAGGTTTGGCAAACCCCAAAGTCTTTGCCTAATGAGTGGTGTTACCTGAGCCCAGTCCCCAGGGCAGGATTTGCTGATCTGCTCTGAAGTGGCTCTAGGGGAACATCCCACCAGGGACCCACCACGTGCAGCAGAAGTGACCCGGAGGGGAAGTGAAGGAAATGGGCTGATGTGGAGGATATTCAGGAAGATCAGCTGAAAAGGTATTGCTGAGGGCAGCATCGAAGCAGCATCAGAAGTGTGTTTGTACCCAGGCAAAAACTACTCTGTTTGTAAACTGCAGTTCAGGGTTGCAATATTTTTTGTTCTCCTGTCAGGGCAAACCTCAGCTGTGGGAACCTCTCAGCCCTCCTAAACAGTGCTGTAATTTCCACCACCGATCTCCATTTCCAGGCATGAATGCTGTTCATTTCAGAGCCTTAAGCAGGTGAATCAAAGGACAAAACCCACTCTTGCACTCAGCCAACAAAAGGGTGCAGGGCACTTGCTGGGTCTAAGTGTCATTTTGAGGATTGCAATGGATTCACAAGGGACTAATTTTCTTAACATTGATGTGCCATAAATGGTAGTGCAGTTCTTGCAAAAAGAAAATTGCGTTCATGTTTACAGTTATGGAAGTCATGTACCAGCCCCTGAACTGGCCACCACTCCAAAATCCATAACCATAGAAAGTCAAGCCAAAGAAATCTAGGGTGCAATTTACTGAAATGTGATTTAATATAAAGACTATTAGTGTTTCAAAGGGTTGAGAGTGATTGGCTCAGGTTAGATTTTTAGTTGGATATTTCACAATTTGGCAAGAGCAAGATCCAAATCTTGGCCCAGGGCAGGAGGAGAACTTTGCAGCAAGGTGCCTTGGGCACGGAGTTATTTCATGGGGGAAATGCTGGGGGAGAAGGAAAATGGCTGGAGAAGCAGCTAAATTTGGGAGATGGAAACCAAGGCATCCACAGAGCTGGGAGCTGTTCAGTGCAAAACCCAGCGTGGCTGGTTGTGCTGGCACAGGGAGATGAGCGACCAGGGAGAAGGGTCTCAGAGGGCAGATGGGGTCAGAGGCAAATGGGAAATGGATGCTCCACCAGGATCACATGGTATCCCTGTCCCCAGCACAGCTCTAAGGAAAGCCCACGGTTTCCTTAGAAGTCGCAAAAACAAACCCTCCAGTCTGCCAATGCACTGGGAATACTTGAAGAGAACTAATCAAGCCAATTAGTGATTAATATATATATATTTATTTTAATAACAACGTTTCAGACTATCCCTTAGTGCATAAAATAAACTAAAAGTGTGGTGGCCAGAGCAGAGCCCTGCCCTACAGCTGCCACCAGAGAGCATCCTTGTATACTTTTTCTGTGGAAAAAACAGCACTGAGCTGGGAAATAACCCATCTTTCAGCAACCTGTCTCTTTTTAAGTGCTTCCCAGTCAGTTTAAGATACAATAATTGAAAGTTGTCTATCAATCATGTTAGCAGACAAAACAACATTGTTTCTCTTCTCTTTTTCTCCAAAGTACTATAGCTTGATCGGCTTAACAATGTGAACAAAGGCACCAAGTCAAAAATCCCACTTAAATGTTTTCAGCTATAAAAGCACATCATCTTTGGGGAGGAAAGGTGCAAAATTCATTGTTTAGAAGCGTTCTAGGGGAATACTCAAAAGGAAAAAAAAAATTACAGAGAATAGTCAACGTGCCCACAAAATATCTTTTGGGATGAATTAAAAAACCTGTCAAGAAATTTTCATGTCTGCCTGTCTGTAACCCCCTCATCCGAAGCAGGTGATGTATGTGGTCAGTGGAGAAGGTCAGGAGATCAAGCTTTGGCTCCTTTTGGTGCTTTCCTGGAGTGTAAAAGCATGCTAAAGCTGGGTTTGCACTGTAAGTCCCTGTGGATGCAGGGGTAGGAGGGCAAGGATGGGCTGCGGCTCTGAAGTTCTGCGTGAATGATGTTCTTGTTTTCCCTTTTGCCATCCAGGTGCTGCCCAGCATCCAGGCTCCCCAGGGGTGCACTCGGTCACCTCAGAGCTCTTCCCCATTTTTTAAGTGCAGTTTGCAGATCTCATAAATACATTTCTCTCCAGAAATCCTTGACTTGGCCATGACAGGTGTCTGTGTAGGTGGGTGACACCTCCAAGGACTGGGGCAGGAGCGACTTGTGGGCTGCCCTGATGGTCCAGGAGCATCTTTGCTTTGCAGGAAACAGCTTTCCATGTTTATTTCTCTACGACGAGGAGAGCTTTTAAGTTGTTTCAGTAAACAAACAAAAAAAGATTTATTTGTTACAGGTCTGAAAAATGTCAGCCCCCCCAGGCTAACGGGAAGCTGTTGTCCATGCAGGATCACACAGCAAAGGGTTTGCCAGAGCTTTCTGCTTTTTCAGGGCAGGTTCTGCATTGCTGCTTGTTCTCTTTGCCTTTGTAGCAGTGTTGCACTGGGTGCAAACTGATTTAGCAGAGGATGCTGGAACAGGTCTAAGGTTAGACCACGGAAGAGCAGAAGACAAATTTCTCAATGCAAATCCTTTCCCTTTCTCAGTCAGTCGGGGAAAAGGGAAATAAATAAGCAGTGAGAGGCACCATCATTTTTATAATCACTTGAGCCACAGTGGGACCAGCTCTCTGTGAGTCACAGCAGCGCTGCCGCTGCTCTCGCTGCCATCATTGCTCCCCTTTGCAGACATTAACCAGTGGTTTTAGGGAGGTTTGAAATTACTGGTCTGATAGTTAACTGTGAGTTTCCCTCTCTGTGCAGTCTGCTGGGAATACCACAGCCTTTATAGCTCATAGACACTGTCCCCAAGGTGACCTTTAGCTCTGGATGATTACGGTTTGGTTAACAAAACCGCAGACATTACCGAAAGTGTGGTCATCGCGTCTTGGTGCCTCATACCTGTCATGTTTGCTGCCTCCTCTGGGTGTTGTTCAACTTCATTTGGGATTTTGCTGAATACTTAGAGGGGTGGGTGGGGTCTCTGAGCTGCCCTTTCCCTGCCGTGGTCCAAACTAGGAAAATGTTTCAGTTAGACTGAAACCAGGGTTTTCCTTCAGCTAAATCTTTGAACTGTGAGGTCACAGGTCTACCACAGAGCAAGCACGTTTCCAGAAGTTCTCATCATGTGTGGTTCTGGTCAGATGGGCAAAAGAATTCAGCCTGTGGTTGCTGTATTTTAGTCCTCTTACTCCTCCCTACAGAAGTTTTCTTTTCAGATGATTTTCTGAGTTAATTCCAATTCTGTTGCAAGAAACTCATAAAGCTGTTATTGCTCAGTCGCTCTCGGCCTCCTTGTTAATATAATACAAGGATAAGCAAAGTTCATGGAAACTGCCTACACTGGAGGAATAGAACAAGAAGGCATTTCTGAACACTGCTGGTTTTTCAAAGCTTCTTTGTTCAGAGATAGGGAAAACAACCTGTGAAACTTCACGGTGACAATGGGAGCTGCAGATTTAAGGCTATTCAAAAGAGTCATCTCTCCAGATGTAGGTTGGCATGTGGGTTCACAGTCACAAATATGACTTATGATTCATCCCAGCACACTGGTGACAGAGGGAGTGAGTCTATATTGGGACAAATGCTGAATGACAACGGACAGCTCACAACTGAAGAACATGGAGAATGAGGTCATCTGAGATGAAACGCTCCAGCATTGCCAGGCACGTGTTCATTTACTGAAAGGGTAGAAATTTCAAGTTATTTTCATAAGGGTAAACGCTCATTTGCCAGCAGACAGGCATCTCTGGTAGTAATTCAGACAACTCTTGGTAGTAATTCACAGATAAGGTGGGTTTTTCCTGGCATCCCCTCGCAGATCAGAATGTGGATCTCTCTGAGCTCAGATACAACATTATCTGAAGTCTATTTCCCGTGAAAGCTCAGACTTCTGGTGGTGAGGGAACTCCATAGTGTGGATAAGAGACTCTGAAATGATGCTTAAGATATCCTTGGGGTTATTTATCCTGGGAGGCTTATTTTAGGCTTGGAGCAGCATCCTACCAGCCCACCAGGTACCACTCCAGAGCACACTGCTTCCTCTGCAGCCTCCAGTGCCTTCAGAGGCACCACACAACCATGTTTGGAAAGAAAAATGGTTCTACCCTAGAGGCACCTTATGCCAAATGCATGATAATTTTCAAAAAACAACAGTTACAAAAGCAGATTGTAATGTAAGTACAAGCCCTTGTGTTTCAAGCTGTGAAATACCCTCTAATTGTTTGAGGCAAAAGAAGATCTTTCTCTGATTATCACTTTTTGCTATAGCTTTAATCTAGAAGGCTGCTGCCTTGCACAGGAGTGCTGCTTTATGGCTAAAATGCAGCATGTGGAGCATCATCAGCTTGATCATTTTGGCATGTCCACCAGCAAAGGTGGTCCTGTGCTACCCTTTGCCTCTTGTCTCAACCTACAAACTGAAGGCATTTCACCACACCCCCCACGCCTTGAATCTCATGAAGTATAAAAGTTCAGACTTTCTTGTTGCTCCATCTTCAGAGGACCACTTTGCCACGCCAACAGTGGTGTCAGGCAGCTGGGACTTGTGTCACCTGTGGGAATAGAATTTGGACTGAGGAAATGCTGCCAGGGAAGAACTGGGTGCATTTCATCTGGGAGAAGTGATGTGGGTACTTTTATTGGTTTTGATGTCCAGCATCTGCCTCGATTTTGTCCCTCAGGGATCCTGGGGTTGCCCTGAGCTCCGGGCATCTCCTGGCTGCAGCAGTCCATGATTCTGCCATCCAGACCTCTTCTCCACTGAGCCAGAGGGATTACTGGCTGCTTTGAATACACTCATGCAAAGCAGAGAGTTAAACCTCAAACTCCCATCTGTTCATAATAAAACATCTTCACTGGCTGAATTTGACTAATTTAGTGATTACTATCGGGAGAGTATGGTCTCTCCAAGCCCTCCAGCTGTTCCACTATGGAAAGCCTCTTCCCTCCATGCAAAGGGATGCAATCATTTCCTCTGTGTTTTTTTATCTAATTCTGTTCCAATAATTCAGCAAGTCCACTCTGGCCAGCTGTTCTTCAGGCCTCCTGGCCCACATGGCTTATACGAGGCCGCTGGTGATGATGTTGAATCAATCTTCCCAACAATTTTGCATCTGTCCTCAGCTCTTGGAGTCATTCCAGCAGTTCTCAATATACAGTTCTCAATTTTGCAGCACCCCCCACGGTGATTCACTGGCCTATGAAACCTCCTCGCTGTGCTCCAGTTCCTCACTTCCCAGTCTGGTGACAGTCACTGAAAATATTACACAAGTGATACTTCCAATAAATCAGCAGTAGTTTAAACTCTTGGTAGTAATTCACAGATAAGGTGGTTTTTCCTGGCATCCCCTCACAGATCGGAGTGTGGATCCCTCTGAGCTCAGATGCAACATTATTTGAATGTTGAAATCACCTTCAGTGAAAGCTCAGACTTCTGGTGGTGAGGGAACTCCATAGCGTGGATAAGAGACCCTGAAAAGATGCTTAAGATGTCCTTGGGATTGTTTATCCTGGGGAAAGGAAGGCTCTGGGGAGACCTTTTTGTGGCCTTTTAATACCTAAAGGGGGGCTTATAAGAAAGATGGGGACAGACATTTTAGTAGAGTCTGTTGTGACAAGGGATGATGGTTTTAAACTAAAAGAGAGTAGATTCAGCCTAACCATGAAGAAGAAAATGTTTACAGTTAGGGTGGGGAGGCCCTGGCACAGGTTGCCCAGAGAAGCTGTGGCTGCCCCATCCCTGGAAGTGTCCAAGGCCAGGTTGGACAGGGCTTGGAGCAACCGGGCTAGTGGAAGGTGTCCCTGCCCATGGCAGGGGTTTGAAACAAGAAGGTCCCTTCTACTCAAAGCATTCTGTGATCACAAGTCCTCAGGGAGACAGGATAGATCAAGGATTCCTGGCTCCCTTTCACTGGCTTCCTTTTGCTTCCCAGTGTCTCTTCTCCTGGGGCCACTTTGTGCAAGCAGAGAGATTTCAAGTGCTCTGCTCAAAAACCCCCCAGTTGTAAATGTTGTCTCCTTTTTCTTTGCCATTTAGTAAATCCCAGGGGTGGTCCCTGATTTCCTGGGCTGTTTTCATTCAAGTACTTCTCCCCACCCTGGGCCATGTTTTCTGTTGTGCTGTCCTGTTGTGCTTACCCCCCTTTTTCTTCTCTGAGTTTGGGCTCTGCTTTGCAGAGGCACTTGGCAGATATCACAGCGAGGAAGCTTCAGCTTTGCTCTCTTTTTGCTCTTCAGAAATATGGATGAGTATGCAGCAGCTTCTGCCTTTCTTCCCTTCCAGTTGATAGGAAAAGTCTGGCTATAGCTTTCTGGATGCTGTACCGTCCTTTAAATCTTCCCAGAGATGCTGAGGCATTGGTCCACACTGTAATCACCAGAGGATTACAACCAGTGTCATTCCATATTAGAGGGATTATTAAGTAAAATTGGCTTATAGGATCCAGCCTGCTGGCAGCTTACCCCAGCTGAACAACAGCTGCACATCCCTTCTGCTGCCCTCCCCATGCTGCCTTTCTGCCTCGTTTCTCATTGATTTTAAATTTTACTATTCCTTTTTAAAGCACTCAGGGGCTTGGGGTTTTCCTGCGTCATCGATTTATTGCTTCCCTGGGAGTTAGGACAAGCTTCAAGATCTTCATCCATCAGTCTGTTGTCAGTTGTCAGGGTTTTGCCCCCAGATTTCAGCAATGAAATGCTCCAGGCCTGGCACTGGTGGTGTTCAGTCAAAATTTGAAGCTGGTTTGTTTGTGACAACCTGATTTTGCTCACTATAAACTGTCCTTAATCCAGAGCAGAAATGGTCTCTGCATTGTATTTGGTTCCCTGCAGCGCTGGCACTGGGGTCATGTGCAGTGCAGGGCAGGTTATGGGAAGATGCTGCTCAGCATCTTCCAAATTTGAGAGAAATCATTAGAAACTGTTTTGGCCTTTACATCAATGCTAGCTGCCCAGCATGAGCAGTGTGCTGAACAGCCTGGAGGTGGAGAGACCCTTTTCTGAGCTTATTACTTCCATTTTTCAGACCTTCAGAAGGGGGAGGAAAAGCACCGAACTTTTCCAGCCTTGCAGTCGCCAGATGAAAGAAGTCTTTGAAAGCTTCAATCAGAGGGTAATGCAGCCAGGGAGGGCTGAGGACGTGTGAGGTTCAGTATTGCAAGGGAGTGCTGTGCTGTGGTGGGCACCCAGAAAAATAGGCTAAAAGTAGGTAAAAGTGCTGCTGCTTGAGCTTACCTTTAATGAAAATTTTGCCCTTCCTTTTACATCATTGGGGTGTGCACCTTTCTTTTTCTTATTAATGATGAAGTAATTGGTTACAGTGCAGGGTCTTGTGTCCATCAGTACATCTGCTCAGACACTTGTACTGTCTGATACACGCTCTGCGTACAAGCAACGCATTTGTTCCTTGTCTGAGTGTGTGTTATCACACCACCTCATCTCCCCACTTGAATTTTAAAAAGAAAACTAATGAAGAAGATTATTGCACTATGACAATAACAATGCTAATTGATCATCAGCAAAGCAATGTCTTGAGGATGTTTCTGGAAGGTGACTTGATGAATTCATAAGTGTGTGAGGGCTCTCTAGTTTAACAGAGTTCCTGCCTCGGGTAAAGGCCCCTTGACTTGTCCAAGGTTTATGGTTTCATTCTCAGTATTATCACAAAAATTGTTATAATTAATTGTAGCCCATTTTTATTCTCACTTGCTACTACCGTAACAATAACCTTTGCTTCACTCCAAGGCTGGATACTGTGCTTGACCTGGATCCAACCCAGAGTCCATGTTCATTCCCATTTAGCCCTTGTGTGACCCAGGAAGGTCCATTGCCCCCAGCAGTCAGGCTGGAGAAATCTAGGGAGAGCACAGAGGAAGTTTACTCACTGCTAAACACAAGCAGAGATGCCAGAGCAAAGCAGGTGACCCGCTGGCAGCTGAGGAAAAAGAAGCATAAGAGCTGTAACTCTTAGTTATGAAAACAAAAGAACAGAGTTAAAATTAATACAAGACAAAAGAGGACTGAGATGACTCCAGTGTTGACCAAAGAATTTAGTTTAAAACTGTAACTTTGGGAAGCTCTGGGTTGTTTTGCTCTGTGTTTGTGTAAGCAGCCAGTGTGAGGATTACTGCAAGCACAAGACTCTGCCTGGCATCCTTCCAGAGGGGGAGCATGAGGTTAGAGCCAGGTTAGTCTCCTCTGTTGTGCTGGGGAGCTTCACTAAGCTGCCTGACACCACTTGATCCTCCTGGATATAGAGAGGAGCTTTCCATCATCTGCAAAAAATTAGAGGTTATATGAGCAGCGTCACGAGGAGTATCTGTGTAAGTGAATTACGGCGCTGGTGTGTCCGTTGTGCAACGAGTGCCCGGAGCGGCGTGCGGCTCTCCCGGGGGGTCAGGTGCTGCAGAGCAGCTTGTGCTGCTCACCTGTGCCTGAGTTTTGGCCACACACCCGTCACATACCACTCAGAGCTCTGAGATACCCATGAGTCTCTGGCAGATGTTTCGTACCCTCTGCTGTGAGAGGTATGGGCAGCTGGTATGAATTGAGTGTGGAACCCAAACGGAGCCCCAGCCCTCATTAAAACCTGTACTCGTGACAGCTTCTAGACATGCTCTCAGCTCCACCAGCTCCCCACGGCGCAGCACATCACTCAGAGCCAAGTGCATGTACTGTCCAGGCACGGTGGGGATGTGGAGCATCCTGTGGTCCTCAGGCTGGAGCGGAGGCTCTGATCCCAGAGGGAGGCAGAGGTTGGAGACAGACAGAAGTGCACATCACAATCCCAGTATTCTGGGACAGTGCTCTCCTGGGAAGTTTTCTGAGCAAGAACGGCATCCATTAGGGTCTGTTTCTGCTACTCAAGAGAAAAAGGCTTGCTGTCCTTTTGGTGTAAAAAGGGTAAAATTATGCACGTATCAGGCTAATCCCTTCTTGCATCATTAGATTAACCAAGAGTAGCCGCTGCAGTCCAAGGGACAAAAGCAGTTGCAAGACTTCCTTCATGTCTTAACAATCCTCACCAGTCCATTGAGAAAGTCCCAAGAAAGTCCAGAATTTCGTCAAAGATAATTGTGGTGCTTTCCCCTTTCCCTTGTCTAAATCTCCCTTCCCACTTCTGCCCAGCCCCGAGCTGCTGCTCTCAGAGGGAGCCCTTTCCCTACTTTGTCTTGTGCCAACTTTTGCTGTGTCCTGTGGACCTGAGGAGTGATGCTAGTGTTTGTCTGGGTGCTCTTGGAGGACAGGGGGACAATTCCTTGCCGTGCTAAGCACATGGTGGTGCTCCCAAAAACCCATGGCACATGTAGCTAGAACATGACTGAATCTTGCTTGCTGTCTGCATTACAAACTGTGTGCAAAGGGTGAAATATGTAAATGAATAAATCATTGGCATTGTAACACTGCAGACAACTGGAAACATGATATAAATACTAAAGGCTGCATCTTTGATTCCCAGCAGTGTTTGATGTGGGCCACAGGCACATCACCCCAAGGGACTTCTGGTCCCCGAGGACCTGATTTACGCCAGTGCTGGAGATCAGAAGCCAGGATGTGGTGTTGCACAGCCATATAATGGATGTTCAAATTTCGTTCAGCTCCAGGTCGGGTGAGACAACGTTAAAACGCAGCCCTTGGCAGACCGGGAATTGAATGATTTGTGTTGGCTGGCTTAGGGAGGGGATTCACTGTTTTCATCACATGCCAGCGCTGGTTCAACCACATAGGGAGAAAAAGAAGAGGCTTTATAAGGCTTTATGTACTGTCTGGATACCAGAACCTGAGCCCTCGTAGATGTGGAGTTTATCCTTATAAAACTCATCTTACAGTCGTAGAAACAAGTGGGTCTGGACTCCCATCATGCAGCTCAGGATTGCTGTAACTGTTGATGAGAGCTCTGGGTATCAGACCTGCAAAAAATCAATTCATAAAGCCCTGAAGTGCCAGAGGTGTTGTGAATACGTTCCTTTATTTACTTTTTAATATTTATCATGCCAACCATTAAGCACAGATGGGGCACTGGCACATACTCTAGTGGAGTATTTCTACCTGGACAGGAGCATCTCTCACTTGCTGGGTAACCAGACTGGGGGCATCCCTCAGCTGGAAGGAGACCAAATTGTGGACTTGTCCTCTAGCACGAGGTCAGCCTGCAGATCCATCTGATGTTCCCACACTCGAGATCCCCAGCATAGCGTGATCTCCAAGGGCCTCTCTTTGCTAGCTGTCACAACTTGGGATGACAGTGTCAGATTTCTTCCACTGGAAAACCTGTATCCCTGAGTATTCTGGATTGTGCCCTCAAGGAGACAACATCTAAACTGTACATCACTGTGTATTAGTCTACGGCTTTTACAAATATGAATTTAAATAGTCTATTATCTCAGAGCACTTTTAATGTTGTTATTCCCACTTCTTAGATGTATGCTTCATACTGAATATGCTACAAGTTCATTAGCTTCCATTTTATGTTGCATAAATTTGTAGTCTGCCCTTTCTAAAGAGAAGATGAAACCTGACTGTAAAATTTACTGAACAATTGCTCCAATGTAGCTTAATTAGTAACTTGCAAGGATTTTGCAAGCATCTGAGATCATCTGAATTGCTTGGGTCATTTAACTATTAGATTTAGGTAAAATATTTCAGATTAATAATACATTTGAACATTTATTAAACCCTAGGCAGCACTTTAAACCAACAAAAAATGGTTTATCACATTTATAACAGCCTCAAGGAAGAGAAACTTTTAAGTGACTCAGGCTCTGCTCTCTTTTCCTTTGTGCTGAGTTGTGGCTGGAGTGCTGAGGGAGGCTGAACTCCCTGTGAGGAGCACAGGCTTCATCTCAGCAACTGCTCCTGGGTTTTCTTCTGAGGACAAGTGGATGGCAAACTTTAAATCAGAGTGTTCCACTTGGGCTGTGGAGAGGGGGGTCTGCTGTTTGGAAAAGAGTTGTTTGACAAATGTAATTTCCTGTAAAATTTTTCAGGATGGGCTCTAAACTTTCAGGCACCGAGAACCACCCTTTGCTGAAAGACACTTTACCCATCATTTAACATGTGTTAGGAGGGATGTTGATCAGAGTAAGCTGGTTCTAGGTTGCTCTGTAATGCTAATTGAGTGCAGATTTTTGATCCCTCCAGTACTTGCTGGGTGTCTGAGTGGCTGACGCACAAACCAGTGTGAGTTTTTACAGTGGTGCATTAAGACTCACAGGTCCCTGATTTAAAGACTGCTGCTGGGAACACCTGGTTAACAGGCAGCAGTTCATGTGCCACAATAAAAAACTAGAACAAATCTCCCCATGGGGAGATTTAAATCTTTCTTGACTGAGTTTTCTCAACTTTAGGAGATTAAACTTTCTCCACACGTATGTGAGAGGAGCAGCACCGAAAATATAACGATGCACCCATTTATGTGAGCAGAGATTCTTAACCAGGCACTGAGATGCACTCCTAGCTGCTGGAGAGAGGCAGGAGGAAGTAAGTAATACAAGTTAAATAAGGAAGGAAACGTCCAGCTTGAAAGCGGAGCCTTAGGAAGCAAATTCAGAACTGATGATACAAGATGGCAGTGTGCAGGACCAGGGGAGAGGGCCAGCAGGTGCAGGGGTGATTAATCTGTGGGCTGTTCTCCAGCACCTGCAGGCACCTGCACTGGAAGTGCCAGGTGAGGCTGGCTGGGGAAGGGCAGGCTTTGCCATCACGACGTCACAGGACTTGCAATAGTGACGAATGCAAATGTATTCGGAGAGCCAAATTCGGCTCTGTGTGTAAAGGCTGTGCATAACTCATTAAATTAGAGTTTGTGAGACACATCAACCTAGTGCTGGCTCTCTCCATGGGACTAAATTTCCTTTAAACTGCTTTCACGTGGCGTGCAAACTGGAAACAGGCGCGTTAGTGATGCTCACAGCGGGGCCTGCAGTGGAGCAGCGGCAGTGGGGATGACTCAGAGTAAGAAGCCTTGTCATCCCGGGTGAGCAGGAGGGAACAGCCAGGGAAAGGGGGAGAGAAAGGCAGACCTCCTGGGGAGCGATGAGGGAGCAGAGGGGGCTCTGTGCCCCACAGCCAGGCTGGGAGCTGTGGCAGGGAAAGGGGGTCTCCCGGACATTCCCACTGCTGTGCTACCAGAGACTGATTCATCCTGTGAGGGAAATTATGACGAGCTGTTTAAAAGAAAGACTTTCATTTTTTGCTAATTCATCCTCTGAGGCTTGTGCAGCACATCCAAGAGCCCCTGTCTGAGGGCTCCTCTGGGTCCGTGGGTGGGAAGTGTTGATGGGAGAGTAAGACACAGCACCACAGCACGTGCCTCAGCTTGTTTTGTTTGTGCTGTTCACAGCCCTTCCAGCCCTGTCTTTCCTCTGCTTCTTGCTCTGTCTCCCATCCACCCATCAGAAATGTCTCAGACTGTTTTTGCTGAATGTTGCAGGGGGATGGGATGGGATGTGCTGAGCTGGCCAAAGCCTTCTCCTGAGGTTTAGGAGAAGCCAATGCAGAAATTCAGCTGTATCTATGCAGTGAGGGTGTGCTGGGGAATAACCACTTAGTGTGTTGTCTATGCAGTTATCACTGGTATCTTGAAGGAAATGCAGGTCCTGCTAAAGATGGTGCTGGGCTTCTATTTTTAGTATATCTGGGTCAAGATCTCCTTTTTTATGTCTGTGATCAAATTCATTTTTCACTTTCGGGGCATTGTTTTTATCCTCTTGTTATGTTCAACTACAAGATTAGTGGACCTGACTTTCAATTGCCTTTCAATTCTGCTGTCAATACAAATAAGAGATTGGGATATTGCAGACCTGACCCAAAAGCAGTCTTCTCAGGGTTGGTACTGGGGAAGTTTCTTCCATCTAATTAGGGTTGGCTTTGAGGCTCATTCAAACCTTTGGCATGACCTACTCATTATGTGTCTACAATCAAGTAATATAAAGGCATAAAACTCCTAGTCACCCACAGGCACATTTCTTGTCCAGCCATGACAAGCCCAGCAAGTGAACTGGTTTAGTTCAAAGGCCAGTCTGTGTTGCATGAAGGACTTACCTCTGCTCCTGTCCATTCTGCAATACCCAAGACGAAAATCCTCCTGTAGCCATCCAAATCAATCTAATTGTAAGCAACAGAAAATGGTGCTTTAAATAAATCTCATTTGCATACTGAGAAAAACTCTTCTGAGCTTGCTGAATATGGAAATTACCAGTGGAAAATTATTTATCGCCTCAGTATCAAAATATCAGAGGTTGGCTGGTGCCTTTGGGAAAATCAATTGTGATACAGCAATATTTCTCACTTCCCCATATATAATGTGATCTGCCAAATTTAATCCAGTTTTGCATTTGATGGTCCCCAGTAGGATGAAAAGGTGAAGCTAATGTCATATAAACAATGCCAAGCATCAACCCCCATGAAATTTTATGTGACAGTTGAAAGGTGCTGAATTATCCCAAAATAGCCCGGGGACTTTACAGTTCATGCAACCTGGCAGTTTACAACAATGCAAATATTTTGCTGCTCACTTAGCTGCTGTTCTGTCTTTTTAATTGTAAATTCAGTCCCAGTATTTCAACCTAGAAGGTGAGAGAAAGGAGGGGGTTCATGCTGTGCCATGCACTATCCTCAGTAACGAAATGCTGCAGAGTGAGAATGTGGAGGCAGAAGCAAACATTTGCTAAGTCCAAATGCTTCCCTCTTCACTCACTGTTGATCAACCAAAAGTCTCATCTGCTGCTATTATAGGGTAATTTTCCCTAAATGTGGCCAAAACGAGAGATTTGTCCAAGGGCATATCATGAGCCAAATTGCAGGGTTTTTACCGTGCTAAAAAATATCCTGCTCTTTTGCTCTTTCCCTGCCTTCCCAGCTCCTGAGAACTGTCTCTATTACGTGGGCACATCATCACTAAGGGAACTCCTTGTTTTTCTTGTCATTATCTGCAAAAGGAGTCTGATGTATATGTAGGATGTTAAAAATGTACATATTTGTTGAAAACTGCCTGAGTGAGATGAACTGCTGTTGAGAGTATTTGAGTTCAGCCCACGAAGTGCTGTTAGTTCCCAGTCCAAGGAAAAGGCTAGATGTGTTTTCCTGTTTCCTCCAGTTTCTCTTGGGAAGTATTGCTCATCTTGGACATATGAGATCTTAGGAAAAAGAAAAAAAAAAGGGGGATTGGGAGAAATCCTTTTGTGGTTATATCTGTGCTGGGTGTGCTCAGTTCACTTCAGTGGAGGACAGTGGGGTCAGCAGGATGTGATGGAGAGATGTTTGCTGCAGAGTGGTTGTGACTGCTGGACTTTTTTCACACCTTAACCACATCTGCCTCAGAGATAAGCACATGTCTGTAAGTTCAAATTTGTCAGGTGCTGCATGTCTGCCTATTTAGTGGACGTAGGAAGGTCTAATTTGCCTAGAATGTGGCTAATTACTAAACGGACTATGTTGGTCTCCCTACATGTATCTGGACCTGAGACCCTTCTGGTGGTGCTTTTGGAAGGGGTTTGTTTTGTTTTTTCTTCTCCCTGGGGAGGCAGTGGCCTGTCTGCTGCCCACACAGAACTGGGGCAGTGCCCAGACCCTGTGCCCCAGCATCACAGTGCCAGCCCACAAAGCAGGCTCAAAGCACGGAGCCTGCTCGGTCCAGAGGGCTCATCTTGTCGGGATTTATGCCACCGTGAACTAAGGCAGGGTCAGGCCTCTGGGTGTACAACTGCTAAACAATTCTCATTCATCATTTCTGGCTGGCCCCAGAGCCCCACTGAATAGCCTTTTCCATTAGCTGGAATGGGCATGAGGTTTAGCTTGGAGCTTGAAGTGGGGCTGCAGGGAGGGAGATGGAGGTCCTAGCCACAGCCATCCCCTCTCTCTGCTGCTGCCCCACTCAGCTATCTGGGCTGTCAGGGACCATCCCCTGGTACCTTGGCAGTTTGGGATGTGGTTTGTGCACCAACCTGTGCTCCCTGTAACCAGCCCCCTTGGAGGGGACAGAGATCAGCTGTGTCCTGTCTTTGTGCAGGACTGGGAACTCCTGGAGGTGCTTGGAGACCCTGTCCTCAGGGGGATGGTCAGGGAGACCACTGGGCTGCAGTCTGCTCCCAGCAGGGCTCAGATGTTCTTTGCCCAAGCAAAAATCCTCCTGGAGAGAATGGGCCAGAGCTGATCCAGCCCAGAGGTTCCACTGCAGGATGGGTTCAGAGCAGCGACAAAATTTGGGGAATAGGCCGGGATCAGGAGTTCTGCACAGCAATCAACTGATCAGAGCAGCTGTAACCACCAAATACTAAGTATTTTCTCCTATTTTAGTTATGAAAATCAGATGGACAATCCTAAAGGCAAAGTTACTGTTAGCCAATGATGAGACATCTTCACCTAACCCAGCCAAATATCTGTTCAATACTGATATGTTGCATTTTCAATGTGAAATGGGAATAGCTGCATTATATAAAATACAAACTATAAGAAGAGAAGGGCATATTATTGTTTTAATGCAACCTTTCCAAACAAATTTGTATTCACACTGTATCTTAACAGAGGGATACAGGAAGCAGACAGAAATTTATCTCCTCCAGAGAGTGATAAATCAGTGCCTGGTTCACAGGAACATTTTTCAGACATCTCAAGAGCACCATGCACAAAAATATACATACCATGAATTTCCTGAGTGGACAAGGGCTAGGCTGGAATGACGACAATGGTAGGAAGAGCACAGACCAATAGCAGAAACCTGGCAGGAAAAATCAAAATTATTCCACTGGAAATGCAATGGAAAACAGCTAGGAAAAAATTTGTCTGCTCATTAGGCAAATGATTTGTATTTCCTTCACTGCTTGTCCTCAACATGCCTTTCATGTAGAGTTCAGCTTCCAGGGTGCTCAGGGCCTCTGAGAAGCTCACTGCCACAGAAGTATCTCATTCCCCACTGCTTCGAAGTGAAATTTGAGCCAGTGGAAACTTTTGGAGTTAAGTATCACTGTCAGGAAGAGGCCAGCTGAGGTCTCTTAAAGAGCATTTTGCAGGAAAACACAACTTCTTTGTGGGACACGCACCCCTCCAGCCTAATTTCCCCTGACAAGGCAGCGGTGGCAGCAGGGTTGTTGGACCAGTGGAGCGGGGACTGTTTTCTTTCCCTTCCTGTAGACATTAACAACTGCTCTCTCCCTTTTAAACAAATCCACACAATAGAAGACAAGTTGTCAAGAAAGATTAAATCACTCTGTAGAGCATCCAGAGTCCAGACTCAGCTTTTGCATCTGAGAGGGAAAAACGTTGCCCAAGACGGATTGTGCCATCACCCAGAGTGACAGGGACAGGGTGCTGGGGTGGGAGGAGATAGCATCCCCCTTGGGTAGCAGGCCATAGGTGGCCTCAGCACATCTCAGCTGTGATCCTGTGATGTGTTTTGGGGTGGCGTTTCCCAGATTTTAGCGGAGGTTTCTTCTCCCCAGGGCATTGTCCACACTGGGACTCAATAGCCCCCAAGGCATTTGCTGATTTGCCCCAGTGCTGCCTCCCACAGGTTGTATTGCCGGACAATATTGCAGCTGCAGTGGTTACTGAGACTCCTGTGGGGGCAAAGGATGCTGAGAATGGAGTTATGTCATGTCTGCAAAATCAATGCACAGGAAGGGGAAGTGCTGCACAAAGCTGTTGACTTTTCATTTGGCCTTTGCTTGTCCAGGAGAAAAATCATCTTGAAGGGAAGGCTGGGTTAACGTGGTTATCCAGTATTTAACTCTGTGTTGCATTTTTCCTCAGTGGAATGTCAAATGTGCTACAAAAGCTTTTAGTGTCACTGTCATGTTACAGGTGACACACTGGCACCTTTCTTCTGGGACTTTTGGGACCAGGGGCTCTGTTGACCCCATTGTGGTGAGGGGAGAGAGAGGGCCTTCAGCTCTGTCCTGGCCCACAGCCTGAGTTTGTCACCGTTTGTATCCCTCTGGTGCACAGTTCCCAGGCCATAATTTTCCTCTTCTGCTGCAGTTCATCCCCTGACCCTTCTGCAGACATGAAGCCATAACTATAAGCCTTAATCTTGCAGCATCATGAACGAGCTTTACTGGGACATTTGGTCTTTATTCCTGCAGTGCAATTCTCCTACTTTTCCCCCTTCTAACAAAAGTTATGATGGACAGATAAGCATTTAAAATAAAGCAGCTAAGAGTGATTGAACGGTTGTAACAAGCCAGGAGGGACCAAGCTTGGTGGCAGGAGGTGCAGAGCAGCAAGTGTGAGCTTCTCCATGAATAGTTTGGGTGTTAAGTACGTGATGGTGGAGAGAACTGGTGGCATGGTGGGGCAGGAGAAGAGGAGGTGCAGTTTGTTAAGCCATGTCTCCCAAGGAAAAACAGCCTGCAAAAACAGCTGAGTCTCCTTGATTTTTTTCTCAGGAGGGTGTTTGAGGGATGGGGAAAAATCTCCAGACCCACACAGGTGGTACAGAGGAACACTGCCCAGTCAGGGGATTGCCCTGTGGTGGAGGAGAGGCAGTGAAGCTGTTCTCAAAGCCATGTTGTGCATGTTCACTGCTGCTAAAGAGGACTGGAGACATGGCAAACATGCCAGCACACTGGCTAGCTGGGAGCTGGCTTTCTCCCCAGAGAGGCTGCAAGCTGCCTCCTTACCAGGGAGGGCTGGCCTGGCACCTGATCACTGCCATCCTTCCTCCAAGGGATCCTGGGCTGCTGTGACAAGGCCCTTGGGAAGAAGGATGTCCATGTGCATGACATTCCCATAACTGATGCTGTCTGTTCCAAATTGGTGCCTGATTTCCACCGTGTGCTGGCTGCTCAGTGCTCATCTGGGCTGCCGTGTTTCAAGGCTGTAGGAAAAAATTATTCTGTAGCAGAGATGAGCCTGCAGAATGTGTGGCCTGAAGCAGACAGTCAAAACTCAGCACAGGGAGGAGAGGGGGGTTTTCAGTCTCTGTTAGACCCGTGTGGGCAGCCAGGAGCTTGTATCATCTCCTGCCACAGGAGGCAGCGCCTTGCCCTGGTGTGTGAGATGCTTCTTTCTCAAGTGCCACCTCCAATATCTGGGCTGCCTTGGTTGCTGCAGCACGAGTGGAGGCACAGCCTGAGCTGGCTGGAGGATGCTGAGGCTCCTGCAGGCTTATCTGATGGGCAGCAGCTCAGCAAGGATCCTGGGATAACGAGGATGCTGTGATTTGCTGCTCCTGCTGCTGGATGTCAGTGTATTTTTTAATGCCTCAAGGACAGCATTTGACTAGGGAGAGAATTCCAAAAATGGCAGATTGTACTTAATTGGTGATGGAATTAGTAATACAATTATAAATTTTCTAATGCCAGAATTATATTGTGGCTAACAACAGTCTGTGGCATGAGAACAGACTTGGATCCCAGTTCTGGCCCTGGATGCTGTGCTGGATGCTCTCACGGCCCCATCAGAAGGTTAAATAGACCAAATCCTGGTAGATCCTCCACTGGGAGGAGGCTGGGTGAATGGCTGGTGGTGTAGCTCTTGCAGCACTCCAGCAGTGTGGGCTGACTTAGCATTACAATGCTCTCCTTTATTCCTTGAAATCCTGGCTACATGGAACATGTGCCATCCTCCTTTCCCCCTTCCCCACCTTTGGATCACAGGCTCTCATCAACTGGGTAGTATTCCTGACTCTGGATCTGTTTTGGGGTTTTTAAGCCTTAAAAACTTCTGAATGTTCCCATTTCCATGTGGTACATGGCTGAGATGGCACAAACTGGCCGGGCTCGACCACTAATAAAACGAGCAGTGGCAAAGGCGCTGGAGGTGCTTGGGAGCAAAGAGGAAGGAGCAAGGAGCCCATTAATTTGAGGGTACACCTCATAGTGTGACTTGGGTGTTTTATTCAGCGCAGTGATTTCATGGCAGGACACTTATGCTTATATGGGGTGCCCATGGAAATTATCAGGTCTGACCCATTACAGGATTAAGGTCTTGGTGAAAAATTCTGGCTTGAAGAGTACTCCTATTTGATGTAACTCTAAGAAAGAAAATATTTTTGACCATATGAGGAGAGATTATGAGAACAAAGAATGCAGTTTCTTGCATAATTATTAAAGGATCATTATCTCATAAGTGAAAGCTTGTGAATAGATTAGTTGGTGGCTTTTTAAAGCAAACATTTGTTATGACTTACTTCAGAGTTTCCAGCACATGGCTTTAGATTTCTCTAACTTCATATTCTTCCACCAGTCAGCTGAATAATTAAATAGCTAGTCTGGGGATTTTATTGTGCTGAAAATCTGCAATTGAGCATTTGTTGCACAGAAAATGGACACATTTCTTTTCCAGATGCATTTGGACACAGCAGGGATCTGACTCTCCAGTGATTTCATTTATAGAAGTTTCACAAGTGTTAAGTGATATTAAACTAAGTGAAATGAAACACTCTGAGTCTAAATACTTCACATCTCTGTATAAATGGCTTCTTCTATTATTGAAGCATACAAGTTGCAGGCTTGCCCCTACATTTTCATCACGGTGAGTGAGGATTTAGCCCTGGGGACACCTATTAAAGGTGATGAGTGTCAGTGTGCCCGTGTACTACTTTCCCATCTGTGCAAGGTGAAATGCAGGCAAACAGCCTTTTCATTTCTTCACCTTCACAAAATGCCTCTCAGTTTGTTTTCTTCTGGCCTGTCTGGAGCTCTGGGCTGTTGACAGTATAAATTAATTTTTCTTTCAGGAACTATTTGTATTATGGGGCCTGGCACCGTATCTTCAATAATCCAGTGAATAACACACTGCAATAGGAGCTGAGCTTGCAGAATGGGTTTGACACAACCTCATGGCCTTTGGTTTCAGAGGTGGACATGCACTGATGGCAGGGCAGGGAGTAAGTGCTGCCAGGTCAGAGAGGAATGAAGGGCTTTTGCTCAAGCTTTGGGTTTTATTTTAAAAGCTACCTCCAGTGAATCTTATTAAAGGATGAAGTAAGGGAACAAATGACGAGACTTTCAGGAGCGATAGACACCCAGCTGTTCTCCCTGAGCTAATCCCTGTGGCCAGGTGGAGGTTTACCAAAATTAGTACTTGCCGGTTTTCATGTCGGAGAAGCCTTTAACATTTGGTCCACAAAGCCTGAACCCTGATGTTAGCAGGGGTTATGGAGGCTGCAGGGAAGTAAATCTTGTTATTTCGCAGACTTAATTGAGTTTGTCTTCATTTTTCATGGCACGGTGTGTGGTACTCTCTTCAGGCTTGATCCACTGCCTGCTGAAGCCACTAAAAGACTTCTGCGGATGTCAGCAGGGTTTGGGCCATGTATTCAGCGTGGTAGTGGTGCCTTTTTAGCCCGCTGATGTCATTCTAAACCTGTTTATTGCAAAAAATAAAAATAAAATAACAGATTTCTGGGATGCATAAATGTCTCTTGCCATTCTCTCAGCAGTAATGTTTGGGGAGTTACCCACCCTGAGTGAGGGTACAGCAGATGGGGAGCAGTGCTCTGAGAACAGCACATCCACAATGCAAGCATTGCTTCAACGCACGGCAACTGAGCTTGAAAATATCTGTCTTGGTTGGATTAAACACTTGTTGTTTAAACTACCCTTCAGCAGTCTTTCGAGAAGGGCATTTTTTTAGTCCAAGATGAGCTCTGGTCTGTGTTGGTTTATGAAGCTTTGCAAGACTTTCTGGGACATCTTTTGAACAAACACCAAGAAAATGGTGCCAATCAGAGCCCGGTTTCTGAACCAACCAGGGCTTCTTCAGTGGTTGGAGGCTTTGAAGCCCCTCACAACACAAATTGCTCTTGGCTGGAAGAGATGGGCCTTGACCCTCTCTGGTTTGAGGCAGGTTTCCTTGCTGGTGGAACAGGACATTTCTCAGGACCTGCTGGAGCACTCACTGCATATCCTACCTGCTCCTGGCCTTCCCTGCCCCCAAGGAGGCTGCAGTGGCAGCAGTCCTCAGCCACAACTGCAGTCTGAGCCAGTGGTCTGGACATCTTCCTCCTAAGCAGAAATGATCTTCATGACTCAGACCCAATTTCCCACCCTCTTTTCACTTACTAAGGGTCATGTAATTGTGACATACTCTTCTCCAAACCTTCGGGTCACCCTCCTGCATAGGATAGGTGGGGACAAGCAGTCTTAAAGTTTTCATAAACCAATTGCTCTGGTCTGTGGTGAGGTGAGAAAATGCCCTGGGAGGAACAGAGCCATGATTGTGCAAACTTCTGTGAAGTGCTTTTATCACCATTCTGGAGCCTTTTCTTCGCACTGAAATCCATGTCCTAGGAGAATCTCCGGGCCCTGGTGTATTTTCTCCTCTGAATAATAATCTTTCCTCCCTCCCATGGGCTTTTTGAGCTGATCAAGCTGTTAAGCATTGTGTGTCTGCTATAAAAGCATAGCTTTTTTTCTCTGTTTGGATGTCTGAGTCCATGGAAATCTCTTGTGTCTACATCCTTTAGGGTTTGGTGGCTTCCAAACCTCCTCGTTCACCTTGATTTCTCTGTTCTGTAGTTTGGGCACTCCCTGCAGTGGCCTTCCTGCTTCAAAAGACACAGGGGAGAAAATGTTGCTGTTTGTTAGACAGAAACCACTAGTGGTGTTCCTCCTTTGGTGGTTTCCCGCTTGGAATGGGAGTCACCAAAACTTCATAATTATTTCTTATCACTGTTTTGAGAGATACACATCACAGCCCCATGAGAAACACTGTCCCCAGAAAAATGGTAAGCGAAGGAGCTGAAAATTATTTATGCTGAAATATTATTTACCCTTCTCAGATGAAAATCATGAGGAGAAATCAGGATGCTCCCCTGCAAGGCAGTCACATGTCCCAGGGCCCAGAAGAGGTATGGGGTAGCATTGGACCCCAAACTTGGGGTTGTCTTCAGTGCCCTGCCTCCCACTACACTGCCTGCCTGCTACCAGCCCATGTGCCTTTCAGAAAGCACTGAAAACAGCATTTGTTTCCTTCCAGCGCATGTTAGTGACTAAGAAGTCTCCAAAGACAGTTAAACTGTTTAATGTGTCTCTCAGGACCTATTGGCAGGTTTCTGCAGTCTCTCCTCGGGAAGTTGTGGCTGCTGAGGGACTGTGGGAAGCAGGTGGGTGCCAGACTGGGAGGTTTTGGCAGCCCGGGCTCCTGCCCTGGGAATACCTGCTCTCCTCCCTGGGGTGCCACCACCAGCCACTGCCCAGGAGCAAGAGGTGAGCCCGGCCTCGTCCCTGTGCTCTGCCATGGCTCCTGCTGATGCCCTGTGTTCTGCTTGAAATTATGATAATTTGCACAGAGAACGCTGGCTTTGTGGATATTTTTAGGTTGATAAAATTATAGAGATGGGCTGGGACAATGAATTGAATCAAGGGAGTGGCTTCCAGCTCCTGTTCCCCTGCAAACAGCTCCTACTTTATTTATAGCTGCACGTATGAGTGTGTATCTCTGTGTGTTCACCTCCTTCCGAAAATCAGATCAAATCTTCCTGGCACAGATGATTCCCAATCCGTGTTCCCCTATTCATCAAAGGACCATCGCATTTCATGTCTAAGTCATACCTGGAAACGCATGTAGTGAGCTTTTTCGAGCTGAATTAAGATCAAATAAGGAGGAGGTGCAGCTACAAGTCTTTGATGTGGATGAACCAGAAAAGCTTTCTCTGTGGCGAGGGGCTGGGAGATGCTCTCCCCAGCACAACCCAATTCCCTCTTCTTATCAATTGCTTAAATGACTAACAGTTTAAAAGGGTGCTCTCGTGGGCTTTCTGATCACTTCAGAGATGTCCATTAGACCTGCAATGAGATCGTTGTGCTCTGTCTCCATAATGCTGATACAAGGCTTGTAGTAGTAATAGCATTGCAACCACTCATGTTTTACAACCACTGCTAAGGCTGGCCAGGGAGAAAACCGTATCTGGATTTTGGCCTGCTTGTTTTAATCAGGCTTCTGAAACACTTTTAACTTGTTTAAACACCTGTGAGCCTTCATCTAAAGTATTGTTTCTGTTGGTCATGAGGATGTATTGCGGTCAGAGATTGAGCTTAAAATGAGTTGTATGGTTGGGGCATAGGTTGAGCAGTAAATACCCATAGCATGGTGGTCATGGGCTCTGCAGGGCAGAGATTTTGCTGCTCACAGGACTGCCTGTAACGTTTTTGCATGTTTTATATGGAACTGGAAAAAGAAAAGGGAAGAGAAGCCCACACTGTCAGGGATGGAGGGAGGGAGCAGCTCAGGCTTCACTTAGCTTTACAGGATTTCAGGTCAGGGCTGGTGTGTGAGGGAGGTGGGAGACAGTGCTGCAGGTTTGGTCAGTCATAAATCTCTGCCATTCCTAAATCAGGCAGACATATTAAAAAAAATCCCAGGTGCTGCCCCGACTCATACTGGCCCAGAAGCCTCTTAATACTTGAGTATCAGGTTGAAAACCTTCAGCTGCCTCTGTGCAGATGAAGCAGATAGTCAGAGTCCCTCTCTTTGGACTCTGAAGCAAAACAAACACAGCAATGTGCTCTGACTTGCAAAAAGGGGATTTCTTTTGCTGTTTATCTCCTTCCTGGAAGAGGTGTCCCTGCCTGTTTGCAGGGCTCGCTGCTTGGGCCAGGTGTCTTCCTCAGTGGTTTTCCCACCTCTCTTCCTTCTGCTCCTCTTGTAAAACAGCTGGGGCTGAGCAAATGCCAGCAGAGAGGCCAGGCAGCCTCGTTCATACGGGGCTCCTCTGTCCCACTTGCCCAGAGCCCTCTGCCACTACAGAACTCGGACACTTAAAATAACATCTGGGTGAAGAAACAAAATGAAGTGTAACTTACAGTTCACAACCCATTGCCCCCCAAAAAAGGAAAATGATTAGCAGTTAATGCCTGAAGAAATCCATCTCTTAAACGTCTTTGAGACTTCAAAAAGGCAAATGCCCAGAGATGACTGCTTCTACTAGCAATTCTGCTATATCTTGAATTTGTTACTTCAGATTTTTTTTTTTAAATTATGAAATTACTTCTTTTGTATGTCTAGTGGAAGGTATCCGTACCCATGGCAGAGGGGGCATGTTTGGAATAAGATGGTCTTTAAGGTCCCTTCCAACTCAAACCATTCCATGATTCTGTGATTCTATTTCCTTTTGGTCCAGTGCAACCTTCTCCAAAGGACTGGCAGGATCTCTTGCAGGCTGTCTGTCACAGCTAGGTTTGCAGAGGAAAAATTCAGGGGAGGTTTTGATGACGAAAGAGGCAGTTCTTTTGCCCCTTGTCTGCAGGGTGTCTGCGCAGGGTGGAGTGGGGAGGCTGTGGTCAGGGAGAACTGGGTGCACCTGGATACCTGGGGAAGCAGGAGACTGTAAGAAAATGGCCCTGGAGGGCAAATGTTAAAGGGAGGGAACCGAGAGTCTGAACAGAGTCTGGAAATGGCTCTTTCTGCTCCATTGGTGGGCAGGTCAGAAGCCAGGAGAAACCAGGAAAGAGTTTTAGGCAGCAAATCATCTGGAAAGGGCTGGAAGAGTTTTAGGAAGGTAAAAATTGCTGCAAAGAGTGCAAATAAGCATTTCTTGTCTAGGAAACTGAGTACCACAACCGGGAAGAAGCTCAGTGGGCAGATCCCTGTACAGAGGAGATGTCACCTCCACAGATGTCAAGATCTGGTGGGTGACTTACAGACTTCAGACTCAATTTCAGAAGTGTAAGATGCTTCAACTAGTGGCAAGTCATTGGGGTTTGTGTCTTAATTTTTTTGATAGAACACTTTTTATCTAATTTAGCCCATCACATCTTTTTCCTACTATCAGCATTTTGCAGTAGTTTTAACCACATGGATAGAAGACAAGGGGGAACATTCCCTGGATTGAATTAATTCATTTAATAACTCATACTGCTTAATTGCCCTGAAAGTCACAGCTTCCTCAGGTCAGAGGTAAGCAGGCTGGGAAATGTCATATTCTCATGTTTTTACTTTGATAAAATGACTCTTGTACTCTTTAACAGGGAGGATGTGTTGCCAATCAAGAGCTAAATGTGACATAAGCTCATGTTGTTTGTATTTGGGCAGGGGATAAGCCCAAACAACCAAGTTAAAATCTCGGCTTTGTCCAACATGATGTTTCTGAAATTCTGGTCCAGTATGCTGCAACAGTGGTTTATGCCAACAAAAAATGTAGATCCAGTCCTGACTGTAAGGTTTGGGTTCACCTTTATTTATAA
Source organism: Oxyruncus cristatus (assembly GCA_013399855.1). NCBI lineage: Eukaryota > Metazoa > Chordata > Aves > Passeriformes > Cotingidae > Oxyruncus > Oxyruncus cristatus. Next base: position 25,442 of record VXAY01004762.1, on the reverse strand, counting down.
GCTGTGGCTGCTTCAACCCTGCCATAGAGGACGATGATCCAGTCAAAACTGCCTAGTAAAGTGCTCTCTGTACCTTTTTTATCAGCAGAAGTTCCCTTGATCACCATGTTCCTGCTATTTTTCTGGCTCTGATATTAGCAGCATGAGTTGCCTGTACAGCAGTACAAGACAGGGAAACACCACAGCATCTTTCTTCCCTTCTAAGCAGCCCTTCCAGACTCCTTTACTTGGTTGCTAGGATGATCTGGGCGCAGCACCACTTGAAATGACAAATTAAAAGAAATAATTCACTTTTTCCAGCTTTAGGTGCTGCAACAATTCAAAACAAACAAATTAAATGAAAATAATTAAATTTCAAATAGGACCTTGGTATCACTAAAGATCTGCCATCGTATCCGTGTAGACCCATAGTAATTACAACGCACAGTAATAGAAGCCTAATGGTTGCAAAATGTTCTTTGGATTAATTGGCTTTGGCAGCTTACACACTCACATGATTTTCTACATTTTTGCCCATCCTGACAATCATTCTGTGCTCTAGGCAAGCTTTGCCTGAGCTGTCTGTCTTTATAACCATCACATTATTCTGGCTTTTTGAACATCATAGTGCAGTAGTTTGCCTCTCAGCATCCAGTATGGTTTAATCATGTCCTTATTTGTGCACTATTGTGCAGAGGATGGCTGCTCCTTTCCTTCAGAGAGCAGACACTGCACAGGGACAGTGTTCCTGGAGTCATGGAAAGTGAGTGGTGGGGCCTGTGGGGCTGGGAACAGTGGCTGTGATCTTGTCTCATGGGGCAGGCAGTGCTCAGGGATCACCACAGAAATAACAGGAAATCTTAGCATGGATTAGGGAACAAATGCCAAACCATGGCTATTTCTATGTGAATAATATTCATTGCACAAAACCACAGACCAAGGGCTTGGAGCATGGCCTCCAAGCCCACTTTGGTTTGATAAGCTCGTTCAAGAGTGGTTGCAGCTAGGAGAGTTGGAGACATTCCCCCTGATTCCCCACAAAGCCACTGCACTCAGCTGGGCAGCTCCAGGTCAGCAAGACCACGTATGACCCAGAGACATCACGTCTCCACCACATCACACAGAGTCCCATCCTCACGGCAGGAGAGGATTTGACAGTGTTACAACTCTGACTCTGCAAGAGCTAAAGTCCAGACACTGAATTAGATGACACTTAAGCATGGACTTAAATGCCTTGCTGCATCAGCGATTAAATTGCTTGGAATAAGGAAAGATGACTTGCAACAGAGAGGCCACAGTACAGCAGATTAAGCCTTCCTTAAAAGTTAGAGTTATTGAATTAAAGCAGCAGCAGTGTAGGCACTAAAGTAAGCCTGTAGTAGGACAAAGTGTGGTGGAAGCACTGCTTTTTGTTGCTCCTCACTGTGAGTTTCACAAATGCTGGGATATGGTTCTGCCAGTAAGATGCTTTCACTTCAGAAAAGAACAGTGGTGTTGCGGCTGCCTTACAGAACATCTTGAGAGAAAGGAGGAAAATGTCCCCAAACATGTACATCACTTATGTCAGCTCGGGTCCTGCAAGTGATGTGGGTTTATTTCTGTCACCACGAAGCTGTGCAGTACGTCAGGCAGGGAGCAGCAGGGGCTGCACACCGTGGGAAGCTGCAGGGAAATCCTTCGGCCTACATGGTCTGCATGCAGAACAGTGTGTACGCTGGAACTTTGAAATCTGGGCTTGTTTGAAGCTGAAACTTGAAAGCAAAGCTCCAGGGAGGAAGCAATGTGAACCTCCTTTTTTTTTTTTTTTAAACCATGGAAACAAAGAGCACTGTCTGCTCACAGCTTCAGATAAAGTCGAGGAGATGGGCAAGTCTGAAAAGTCTCTTGACTGAGCATCAGTTCAGGTGTTCAGGTCTGCTCCTGCACCCAAATACAGGGGTATGACTGGATCTGTGCCATCCCTTTTTGGCTCTGGACTCAAACTAAAGCAAGGGCTGGATGAGAGGATCCTCAGCGGATGCTTTTCCTGTTGTGGGTAGAAGAACATGCCTGCAGCAGAAAAAAGTCCTGGCCACTGTGATGGGGCCAGTTCGGCAGCACAGTGACCTCCAGGTACCAAACAGCCTCACCCCAGCCCCTCATCCAGCATTGCTAAAGTTTGTAGAAACATCTTAAAGTTTTCTGTCCAGAGTTTGGGCTGGAATACTCCATAATGATCCATCTTCTTCCAGCTTTCCTGCTGTCTCTAGCACAGTGCAGCCAGCTTTAGGAGGGTGAGGCTGCAGCCCCTGGCAGCACACAGTCACAGTATGAATATGCTGTAGCTCTACAGCATTTCCCTCTGTGAGAGCTCCTGGCTGGAACGGGCCACAGAGGGCACTGACACTCCGTCTTTTGAGTGTCAAACACCAGCCGTAGGCTGATGCTCTCCTGAGCAAGTTTAGTACAGCCTGGGAAGCATGAGGGGCTTCAGCCTGAGCTTCTTGTCCTCATTCATGCAAAGCCCATCAGCAGGGCTCTGTGTACAGATCAGAGAGTGTGTCCAGCCTGTGCTGTGGTGGGGACACAGCAGCACAGACCACCACAGACCCCAGCTCCTTCACAACCCAAGCTGAGCATCTGTGGTGGGCACTCGGGGTGGGGTGGGATGCTGATTTCAAAGCAGGTCCTATTTTGGGTTGCAAGCAGCACAAGCCAGCAGAACCTTGCTACCTGGAAACCTCTATGCTGTGATCCAAATTACTAACCCACTTGCCTGGAAAAGTTCAGATACCTTCCAACAAATGCATTCATTTTCAGAACCCAGGACTGAAGCCAAGGTCACATCCCTGATGCACCCAGACAGCACAGTGTGTTGTGACAGTCCTTTAAAGAATGACTAAACAAATGTAATGGGCAGGCACGAATGCCGAGGTCCCATCTGTCTGAGGAAGAGTCAGAAGTTAATTTAAGTGACTCCTACAACATGTCGCCTAATTCCAGTGGCAGCGAAGCTAATTAAGATGGAGTTGGTCCAGGAGTGCAGTGGTGTGTCAGGGGTATGGAGCAAACACTGCCACAAAGGCACAATCAGATCGCAGTTACATTAACGAGCAGCCGGCACCGAGGATCCAGAGCCTGAGAGGAGCTGCTAAGCAGCATCATTAGCTGGATATCTTGGTGCCATTGATAACTTCATGAATATTTCATACTCTCTTTCCAACCGATCTGTACTGACAACTCTTGACACAGAACTAGCTGGAGCAAAATGCACTTAATATGCAGTTGCTGGAGCTGTAAATTTATCATCAGACGTTATTTTCTTAAGAATGCTCCTTCAAGAGCCTGACCAGATACTAAGCGACTCAAATGAGCTCCAAAGGCCAAAGAGCAAGCGGAGCACTTCTCTAATGAGTGTTGTAATGGTCCTGATAACACAGAGCAAGTCAGCAGAGTAGGTCTGTATTCCTCGTTAAGGAATGTGAAATTAGCAGGTCCCTGCGGACGGCAGTGCCAGCTCGAAGGGGTCGTGCCTGGAGAGCAGATGCACCAGTAGCTTCTTTTACTCTGATGGGAATGAGTAACTAGGTATAAAATTTGCTTGCTTTTGTAGAGATGTGAGGGCAGTTGTGTGTGCTCGTTTTGGGGTTGTTTTCTTTTGTTTTCTTACTATGTAGTTCACTCAAACTCTGCTTTTAAAACCACCCCGTGCAGGGAGTGTGAGGGGTGTCAGAAACAGCCGCTGGGGCTCTGCTGCCATCATCAGCAGGGAAGCTGCTGAGGAGGTTTCTGCAGCCTCTTCCAGGAAAACCAGCTCAGAGAGAGTGAAAGATTTGAGGTACTTGGTTCAGTGGCAGCTGCAGGGGCCTTTTCACACCAGCCCCAATTGAATGAGCAAATGAAATCTGGGTGTTTTACTGTAACTCCCAGCAAAGTGAAGCAAAGGCTGTTTTGTAAGATGACCCTGGAACAGTGAGGAGTGGTGGGAAGCGGCATTGTCTGTGGTGGTGGAGGTAGAGCAGGAGCCTGTGCACCCTGCTGAGGCTACAGCAAAGCAGGGTCAGCTGGGAGGGAGGGGGAAGCCAAAAACTTGCTGGGAAAACTTTCCGTGACTCCACAGAGGAGAGCGTCGGGCTCGCCAAAGGCTTGCTCTGTGTTCAGTGCCAGGATGGGCCGGGAGCCAGCGTGGGGAAGGTACCTGCCGGTGACGCAGATGGCCTGGTGGCCACGGGACGGTGGCCGTGGGTGGCAGGAGCCCGGTAACAGAGCAACTCCCACCTGCAGGTGTGAGTCAGAGCCGCGGCCCCCGGCTGCCCCTGTCTCGGGATGCGCTGCCTGCGGTCGTGTGAACCAGCACACCCGCGGCGACACAGCCCTGCTGCCCCAGGAGTGAGTAACAGGAGAGGTTTTCCCTTCCTTTCGTTTGTTTTCATAAGTTGAACATGAGCCTGAACTTTGCTTTGAAGAAGCTGTGCCTCATCCCTTCGGCTCCCCGCCAGCCACGGCTCCCGGGGCTGCTGCTGCGGGCAGCACTGGGCATCTCCTCCGGGCATGCAGGACTGTGCCTGCCCAGAGAGGCAACAAAGCCACAGGATCCGAGGCCCACATGAGCACAGACACTGACAGGATGGGAATTTCTATACCAGTCTCCCAGAGATGGGTTTTACTTGGTTCTCCCCATCCCAGCTCCAAGCGCTGGCTGTGCCTGCAACAGGCAGGCTCCAGGTCTGGCAGTCGCATGGAAAAAAACCCCACAGCTTTTTAGTAGAGAAGAAGGAATTGTAGCTTCAAATCGACAGCAAGCTATATGTTTACATAACCCTCCTGTTTTTAAGCCAAGCCTGTGATTCAAGGGGAGGGTCTGGGTTAGCGGGAATGAAAGCAGATCCTTTCCTGTCTTGCCTGAGCTCCTGGGCTCATCCATCCGGTAAACACGCCACGGGAGGTTGGCACTTCCCATGCTGACACTGCCTGCAGCCAGCAGTGGAACATGTGGTAGTGATCTCAGCCCCATCGAGGACAGCTCTGGAAGGGCACTGTCCCCTTGTTTTCCTCATTGGATTTACGTCTGGATCAAAGGGCCTAAAATCAGAAAGAATGTGCATGAAGTGAGGAGCTCCAAGAGCCCTTGGGGCAATCTGGCCATGAAACTGGGTGGCTCCATCTAATGCCCCTCACTCGTAGTCTTTGCACTGCTCTCTTCAGCGATTTAGGGGCTTAGACTTTAGTTGTGTTCTCATTTCCAGCACAAAAAAAATGTGTTACTAAGGAACACAGAGAAAAAAACCACAACTGCAGTGTTCTGCATCACTCTTTCCCTGTGTGCCTACATAAAATTGCTGCTGCAGAGGAGCTGCTGCTCCTGAGGTTTGGTGAGGAGCTGGCAAAAGGCTGGCAGGAGCGTGTGGCAGGGAGGATGTGGATGGGCTGTCAGCAAGTCCTGAGGCTGGTGGAGCTGAGGAGTGTTGAACGGGTGATCTGGATCTAGATCTAGAGCTGGAGAGGAGGCAGGAGCAATCTCAGCTAGAAAATCAGCTGCCAGGGAGGGTCTGCCGGGCCCTGATGCTGCCTTGGGGCAGGGCACCCACTGCCTCAGCTCCCCGGGTGCCTTCCAGCCCTGCAGCTCTGTGTTGCTGTGCTGTGAACGTTGATGACAGTGCCACAGGGCAGTGGGCAGCAGCTGTCACCCTGAGCTCTGTCACTGCAGCCCTTTGGCCCCCAAGTCCCCTCAGCAGCACCTGCCCAATCTCCCAACGTGAGCTCCCTGCAGCAACGTCCTGCTCTGCCCATGCACTCAACTCCGCTCAGACAGACCTTCTCCTGACCTTCTTTGACATTCCCTGACCTTCTTTGACATTCCCGGACCTTCTTTGATCTTCCCTGACCTTCCCTGACCTTCTTCAACCTTCTTTGATCTTTTCCATCAGCACAGTTAGGAAACTGAATTCCTACAAACCGTGTATTCCCAGGGAGCTACAATGCGATCACATTATCTTCTTACTTCCAGCGTCAGGTTTGGAGGTTTGGCTGAGCCCCACATTTGCATTTTACAACAAAACTGCTGAGTTGTATCCTTGTATGTTGGGGACCTGTGGGGTCCCTGTGGACTGCCTTGGTTTGTGGAGGGTGAGCCAGCTCCCAGCCAGGCACAGGGCAAAGGGATGATGTCCAACCAAGCGTGAACCCACAGAGATGTGGAGGTACAAGCTGGAGATCTTCAGTTTTAAGACAAATGTGGGCTGTCTTGACTGGCCTGTACTTTGCCTCTCTCTACAACATAATCGATTAAAATTTGATGCATGTTTAAGCAGCACTTAATCAGAAGGGTCAGATGTTAATACTATATAATTTATTTCTGCTTAGTTAACTTTTCGAGCAACACACTGAGAAAGATTAATTCTGCATCTCTCTATTGCCTCTGCAACTGGGGCAGCAGCAGAATTGCCACAGATATTGCAAGTATCTTCCTACATTTTATTCAATTGGGTTCATTTTTATCTCTCTCTAATCATAAAAATATAAAGGATATATCACAAGATGATATCGCCACTGGTAATTACGTAAAGAGCCACTGGACAAGAAAGAGCACATTTTAAGTTGTGGGATAAGCAAGGGATATTTTGGGGGTTTTAACGACCTTGAGTGTTGAAGCTGAGAGAGTGAAACAAATGTATGGGGTTACAATGCATTTAAAATACAGGAGGGAAATAATAAATCAGTTGAACAGTTGTAAGGAAATTGAAAATTGTGGAGAGAGAGTAACAAAACTACACAGAGATTGAAGGACTTATGTCTGTTGCTAAGAATGGTAATGAGAATATGCAATTCGAAGAGCTCTAAACTGCCCTTGAAATATCATTATAACTTGTTTGAAAAGACATCTACGGTTTGTATGATTTTTCCAAAAGCAATACATGTCTTTCCATCTTTGTTCATCAAAAGCCTCAGAAATTGTCTGAAATAAATCCATATTGGAGTTGAAAATAATAGAATGTTCCAGGAAATAAAATCAAAAGCATTTTTTAATTGGTAGAGCCTCCACAGGAAAGTATCCTAGTGTAGAGACACAGCAGCAGTATCCAGGTTAATTCTCTTTTCTTTTTTTTCCTCCTATAAATAAATGACCAAAGGGAGCAAAGAGCATCGGTTGCTGTACAGAGCAAACCATCGCAGCAGTGCTCCACTGAACATCAAAATGCTGAGTATTAACTTTGTTAGTGCTGGTGATTTCTCTCTCTGTCACGTTTAACTGTGACCAAGCGCCTGCATACACCTGCTGCTGTATCTGCTGCCGATGCCCATGGTGGGTGTCAGCACAGTAATTGGGAATGCTGGGAAGGCAGTGAGGAAGTCAGAGAGGCAAAGGGATTTAGGACTCAATCCAAGGGTTATCCAAGTCATTGGGAACCATCCCATGGGCTCCCAAAGCCTTTGCAAAGACCCTTTCACTGTAACCAAATCTGAGACGCTGCAGCAGGCATTACTTAATAGGCTTCAACAGAGAAACAGAAGACATTTTCTTTCAAAGTATGTGCCAATCTCCCAAATACTGTTTCCAGCAAAAAGGCCACTTAACAGCCACCACCACTGCAGACAGAAGAGGAAAATGAAGTCTTCCTCACCTCTCAGTGACACAGTGCAATGAGTGCTGGTAAATGGCTCTGAAATAGGGGCTCTGGGTTGCTCCATGGCTTGGCTGTAAATAACAGTTGCATTTTGATAAACTTTAAACCCATGTTGTAAGCACATTTCAGACAGGTATGACTGTGTCTTAGACATTGTTGCAAGTAACCCACAAGAAAGTGGTAGAGTTTATTTTAAAAGGAGGCTGCAAGCAATAGTTTAGTAATGAAAGCTTGTCTAGAAGGCTTTAATGTTTTTAATGCAGCATCTCCAGTGAGGTCCTTTAAGGACTGGGACTGTTTGGGAAGATGTTGCCTCTTCCAAAGAATCATAGAATCGCTTAGGTTGGAAAAGACCTCTGAGATCACAACTGTAACCCCACCACTGCTGTGTTCACCAGTAAACCATGTCTCTAAGTGTCACATCTACATATCTTTTAAATCCCTCCAGGGATGGTGACTCCATCACTGGCCTGGGCAGCCTGTTCCAGTGCCTTTCGGTGAAGAGTTTTTTCCTATGGAAGGCACAGATTGCTTCTTTTTAACTACTGTTCCTCTTCGTGTGTGTAAAGTCCACACTTTTAACTGGCTGTGAAGAGGCAGAGAACCAGAAAAGGATGTGGAATAATATAAAACAGAGAGAGACATGTTTCCTACCATCCAAATAAGCGGGTTGTTGGTTTTTTTTTTTTCCAATGCACTGAAGTCAGGAAAATCAAACTTACAGTTCCCCCAACAGCCATAACTCTGTTCCTGGAAGAGAAAGAGCGAGTCATAAATATAACCTCATACCCAGCAGCACGTGCAACATATGTGCAAGGAGGTAAGTTATGGCTGCTGCGGGAACCGTGATTTTGAATGTCCTGACTTCTGAGTTTAAATTTGCAAGTCCAGTGTTCTGGGGAGTTTTTTCTTTCCTTTTTGCACCCTATAGTTATAAAATGTATCACAGCTCTTGCTTTGCTTTATGCTGGAATGGCGATTTGGACCCTGCAAGTGAGTGAAGACTCTGTTCTTCATGAGAATCATAGCGTGGTTTGGGTTGGAAGATCATCTTGTTCCAACCCTCGGCCAGGGGCACCTTCCACTAGAGCAGGTTGCTCTAAGCCCCATCCATCCTGGGCCTGAACACTTCCAGGGATGGGGCAGCCACAGCTTCTCTGGGCAAGAAGATGATCACAACTGTTGTTCATAGATTTTCAAGGCTCTGTGTGTGTGCTGAGCTGACCCTGCACGGGCACCTGTGGGAGGTTACGGTTCTCCCTCAGCAGGATGTCTGCATGTCAGTGAAGAGAGAGGCGTGATGGGAGATCACGCTACCTGTTTGCTTTAAATTTTAGCACAGGTACCCTCAGAGCTGGGGTTAGTTATGTCCCACTGATCTGTCATCTTCATGACAATAAATTTGCATATCTCTTTTAAATTCCTACTTCGTTCTCCCAGATGAGGCTTTCAGACATTTAGAAGATTTTCACTAAGTGTCATTAAAAGAGAAAGTCTACCATGCTTTGCATTTCAATTGCACTTGGTATCCTAAGGAGTATGTGTTGAAGACTCTCCATAAATTCCACACATAGTTACCCTGTTCTCTTACTAGTGATACTGATCTACCATTAAAATAATTTTCACAGAAATTATTATTAAAAAGTGGTATAAAATACTGTCTGTTTGGCAGTCTTTTAAAATAAGCCTGTTAAACTGTCAAGCAAACTTGTCAGCCCTGGGGACAAAATGTGCTGTCTTCCTTCCAGCTGTGGGCATCTTGTGCTGAGAGGGACAATAAGAGGAGAGTGAAAACACCAGGGGTGGTGACGCTCAGTGGCTGGAAATTCCGCAGTTTTGGCAGACCTGTGGTACACCAGTGGTAATCCTGACCATGCCATAGGTGTATATATGTGAAAGCAAATACACACCTGAATGCCTTGATGGTTTCCTTCTGCTGCCATTCAGATTACCAGCAGAGTCTCTCCTGTAGATAACTACATATATGCTACTTGTGGAGGTAAAACCCAAGCTGGTACTGCATCTAAGGAAACATCTGTGTTACTTTATCAGGTCAAAGTCTTTTTGAGTCTGTTTATGTTTCCAGGGCTGCTTCAATCATCTTCCTCCTGCCAAAACCAAGTAGATGCTACAGAACTTTTTTGTTAATGTGTGTTTTGGAAAAAAAAAAAAAAATCAGTTGAAGTTAAAAGAATTTTAATGCAATAAAATTAATCCCTATGAAGGCCAGTGTCTCAGATCCACATCTGTGAGTTTGCTGACTAGAGGTAGATTCAGATATGCTCTGAAGGGCTGTGTGGATTTACCAGCAGAGTTTGTAAACTTGAGCTTGTGCTGTATCACCACATTCAAGACACATCCAAATGGCAGGTCATCCTCTATCCGTCCTGCCCGACTACAAATCTTCACTCTGGGAATATTTAACCACACCAGACTTACTGAGGACCTATGTAAGAAGGAATGATGTGGCGTAAACAAGCTTCACCTGACTTTTTCTTGCAATGCTTCGTGCAGATTTAGCGTGCAAGTCAGGTGTCATGGTAGCCGTTGGAAATCCGTAATGCTGACAGTATTTGGTAATAAAATAATAATCGCTGCGTGTATCTCTGATGGGAAGAGATTCACATCCTTTTGAATCCCTAATTGTGTGCCACACTACATTAGAGACAGATAGTTCATTGTCTCCACCTTTCAGAGAAGGGAAATTCAGAGCGATACGCAAGACGTTCCAGAAATAAGCTGGTTTAATGAAGCAGCAAATTAGACCCTTCTATCTCTTTATTTAACATGTAGTCCCTTGAATTTATCAGAGTTCATTACAGAAGAGCAAAATGGAAAAGAAGCTGCAAAATTCATTTGTGATTAGAGCTAATGATTTTGAAAATGGCTTTTCATATTTTTCTAGATAACAGCTATTATTTATTATTAAATTTATGTCACGTTTGCTCTAATGAAATTATATTCTCTCCCTTCCCTTGTTCCTGTTGTTTATGGCTTGGGTTTCATAAAAGGAAGAATCATAAAGATGCTATATGTTTCTTGCCAACTGCAGTGCCTTTGACACAGCTTCTGATAGCTTACTCCTGTGACTCATGTCAGAAGAATGGTTTTAAAATTTCCTTCCTGATTTAATCCTTCTATACCACTTGACAGATAATGAATCCAAGTAAATGCACTGATACTTTTTTCCCCCCATAATTTCAATTTCAGACATGGAGTGAGTAATGGACTCAAGGCTGTAAAGCCAAAGGAAGAAAAAAACATTTAAACAGCAAAATAAAACGTGTCAGAGCTCCTACCATTCTCCAAGCTCTGCTCCCCATCCTGCTGCTGGCAGGTGAGTAGGTGCAAACTGAGGGAGGTTTACATCTGCCCTGCTGCACATCCCAGCACATCCCTGACAGCGCTAATCCTTCTCAGGGCTGAAATGAGGGAATTGTGGGATGGCAGCATTGATTTTGCTGTGGTTTATCAGATGTTATCACATATGGGGGTACTGGAGCCAGTGTCAGGCACTCGGCTGAAGCTGGAGATAGAACAGGGACCTCTTATGAGACCCTTCCAGGGCAGAAAGCACTTTAACAGTTTTTCTGATTTTGCCAGCTTTGTCTTTTATATTATCACAGCTTCCAGAAGGAGGGTTTGTGTTGTGATATGAGTTTGATAAAATGCTTTCAAAATGCTTCATAATAATCAGAGTTGCTTAAGATGGGGTTGGAACTAGCTGATCTTTTAAGGTGCCTTCCAACCCAAGCCTTCCTGTGATTCTAGGAAATGTGATGTCCGCCCATTAGCTCATTTATCCATGCAGCATCTTTTCTCTGCTTTGTTTAATATTTGAAAATATTATTAATAGTTAATGGTCCTTATTCCAGAATACCAGACATGGAATCACCATTTTTGACGTAGGATATTAAGTGAGCTGCTTGTGTTATTTTTGGCAAGGATCTCCTGAATCATCATTTATAATGACTGTTACTTTGCTCTGCTCTTTCTTTTCAGCCTCTCTCTTGTTGCAGTGTTTTTTCTCTTTCTTCTTCATGTGATGAAAGCAGAGTATGAATGGGAGAAGTTCATTTGTAATGTGGCCAGCCCTGTGGTGTCAGCTGAGAAAGTTTGTGGTTATTATTTCCTCCTATGAGGAGTTTGTGGATGACCATTTGAGCCTTGAGAGGAACAGTTTGTTTGGCAGGCCGTGTGCAATCTGTGGGCAACAGAGCCCCAAATGTCCCCAAGATAATGCTGTTAGATCAGCAGTGCCCTGGGTCAGATGGCTACTCCATGCCTCAGAAATGAGGGACTACAGCATTTATTCTGATGAACTCAGAGATCTTGTATATTTTTCTTCTAATTCTCTTCTCCCAAAGGACACAAGGGGTTCCCGTACACGATATGTGACCAAATGACCTTGCTTGTAAGTTTGTTAAACACTCAACTAGGAATTAGCTGTAGCAATCTCCCCACAGGGCTCAAGCAATGAAAGGAAAAACTCATTATTCAATACCTTATTTCATGCTTTGGAAACACAAGCCACAACCTTAGCACTTCCTCCTCTTACAGCCTCATGGTTTCCATCAGTCTTTTCAACTCATAATGAGATTTAGTGCTGGAGAGAAATAGTTGTGCCAGAAAACCAAGGCGGGGCTTTTCTGGTCAAAAAAAAAGTAATGAAATTTGTAGAAAAGCTCCATTTTTGAATGGAAGAACAAAGCTAATGCCACCTTTGTAAAGGTCTTTGACGTTGTCCCCCGACTCATGTTTGTGGAAAGTCTGTGAGATCTCACTGAGCAAACTTGCCAGAGATTCGCTTTCTGCCAAAAGAAACGTCCCACGGATGCTCACGCAGCCTCGGTTGGCTCATGGATTAGGTCAGGCTGGACATGCTGGGAACACGCAGCTCTTCCCCGTCTCTGCGTCACCAGGTAGAATTGCTGCTGCCAACGGGCCGGCAGAGAGGAGAGGCTTTTTCAGAGTGATCTGTATCATACTGTAAAGTGAAAAGGGGAAAAGAACCCTCTGTGGCTGCGCACCTCCTGCAGCAGATTGAATCTGAAGGCAGGAGTGCAGTAAAAGTATGTTTTCTGCTAGTAAGCTGAGCAGAAGTGACAGTGCAACACGGAGTATGCATCTTGCTTTTTGCCATTTTCCTGATGATCTTGTCTTACCCAAGGCATTTTGCAGACAAGTGCAGTTATCTCTTATCCCTGCTAAGGATGCAACAAATACTTGAAGGGTCAGGATGCTGTAAAGCTGTAATAACTTGCGGACTTCGCAGCTATGCAGATCTATAAGAGTAATAAATCTTTGAGTTTATCATACAGCAATCTTAAAAACACTCATTTCAGATTTTTATATAATTTTTTTTTTAATATTCAGAGGGTTTAAAATGTGGATTAATTTCTCCAAGTTATGACTAAATACCACATCAGGAAGGGCAAGTATGTGGCTGGAGGTGCAGAGATGTGCATGTACCCCACCCAGCATGCAGCATCCTGCAGCCCAGACCTGCTTCTGCCTGTATGTGACCCAGTCCCAAAGGAGCAGCTATTCCTGCTGCAGTCCATCCTGCAAAAGGACCCTTAATACCTGATGTCTGCCAATCATCCAGCCAGAACATCGCACTTGCTATGTCACTGCCACCACCAATGGAGAGGCACTAGCCACGGGGACTGGGACCAAAAATACTAGTGTGTGCAAGATTATGGCAGCAGCAGCAGTGGTTCAAGCTCTCTCTTTAATTGAGCTGCTCTGGCCACTGTTAAAACACTGCAAGGGCTGAGCTGGGACCACACAAATACCTCGGGGCTGGCTCACTCCTGGCACTGTGCCTGCCCCGGTGCTCTCCCTCCTCCTGCCCCAGCAAGCTGAGCTGGCGGTCGGGATTCCAGTGCCCTTGGCTTTGGCATTGGCCTTGGAGGGAGCCGTGCTGCAGGCTGGAGCTGGCCGGGCTGTGCTGAGCACGAGCGCCTTCACGTCACCCAAGGGCCAGCCTGCGCAGCCTCACGGGCACCACCATCAAAGCTCAGCCGTGTGCCTGAAAATGATTAATCTCCATGCTAACGCAGCCCTGACGAGTACACTCAGGGCTCTGATCTTAATGAATCGCATGAAATGTTGTGCCCTTTGGAAAGGCAAATACAACCCTGGTAATTATGAGCCGCTTTAGTTTCTGCCCTGACATCCAGCTCTGCCTGTTGGGTTTGCTGTCCCTACATGCAAATTGCCTCAGCACACCTTTGCCTTTGGATCACCAGTGAGCTCTGACAGTAAGGTCACCCCCACGCCTGGAGCGTGTCTGGAGGTATAGGAGCAGATGCTGGAGGTACAAAGCAGAGATGGTAATTACTCACTCATTTCCCAAATGAGCACGAGAGGTGGCACTGACCCAAACCCAGTGCTGCCGTGAGAGTAACCTCGAAGTGGAGACACAACATCAGGCAGGGCCAGGGAATGAGCCCCCTGTTTCCTTGGAGGTGTGGGGTGTGGGTAGACAGCCTGACCAGGGGAGCAGGACCAGCCTGGGGGTCCCACAGTGTTGAGCACAGAGCTGTGATGTGGCCTGGTGTGCAAAGCGCTGGAGCAGCAGCGGGGGCGGCCTCGCTCTCCCTCCGGGACCTCCACAGCGTAGCCCAGCCTTTGAAGCTGCAACAGTCGGGGCTGATGCCGGGGAAAAGAACTGAGGATTTGGTTTGTTCTTTTTCAAAGGCTTTATTCCTCTGACAGCTGAGCTGGAGTTAAACCTGGCTGTCCGCTGAATCCAGCCCTTTTATTATTTCCCTCTTTAAGTTCCGAGTTTGCACTTTACATACAGTCATGGCAGGCTTAAGCTTGACTGTCAGAATAAAAACCTTTTCTTTTCATATGGCTTCCTCTCCACAGTTCAAAACACCTCCAACCCAAGGGATGTGATCTTCAAAGGCTTCCCCACACTGCACCCAGGGCTTTCACCTGCTGCAGCCTATTCCAGGGTTTCTTGATGGCCTGCAGATCTGAGGAAAATCTGTGGGGTTCTAGTTGTTTAACAGAGCTGTCAGGGTGCAGCAGAGAGTGGGGCTGTAGGTAACTCCCATTGTGCTGGGAGCTGGTGTTTCTTATGCAGGGAAATCACTCTGTCCTGCTGCTGGGAGAGCTGGGATGGATTTGCCCTTGTACACAGAAACCTCAAGAGCCTCTGCAGCTTATGTTGGATTAGAGGAAGCACAAACAACCATAGCCATTTCCAGGCCAGAGGAAAGCCCCAGCTCCCAGGAAGGGAGGAGTTTATTCCTGGGTGCTGCTGGTTGAGCTCAAGTTCGGGTTTGTCTGTGGCAAGGCTTGCTCTTCCGTGCTCGTTCTGGGCAGATTTTCTGGTAGAGGAAGTTGTTTAAGATGCTGATAAAGATGATAATGTACAGAGGGATTTCTCTAAGTTCCTGATTTATTGAAACCACACACTTTGCTTTGTTTTCCCCTGCATTTGTGTTTAATGGTAAGCAAACAGGAGTATTCAGTTGGAGAAAATTATGTGCATGATCAAATACGTTGCTCCATTTAGCCTTATTTTCAACAGAATATCCTGTTTATGCAGTTAAGAAAAGATAAAATCCATATGCATGAAAATTGTACATGCTTTTTTAAAAATCCGGGCAGATTGCTGGCCATGTCACTCCAAGCTGTAACCTGGAATGGCAGAACAAGGAGCAGACATGGGGAAGTTTCAGCTGATAACGTTCATTCACACAGGAGAAGGAAAGAGCAGGAAAAGGTCAGTGTAGACCAACAGTTGTGCATTTTTTTCAATGGAAGATACACTCCTCTCTGTTTCCTCCTAGGCAATTAGTGTAATTATGGGAACCAGCCATTTAGCAGATCTGTGACTGAACGCGCTCTCAGCATTGGCTACGAGAGGTAAGGCACTTGACATTGTGCCAGTTAAACACAAAGCACTTGCTGCTTAAAATGTCATCTCAGCCATGACGATGAAATGAGATGGAACTGTCCCAGCTCTGACTATTAACCTTGGCAGGATGAAGGGTGTAGGGACACCGCGATGGCACTTGTGAAAGTGAACTGAATAGGTAGAACAGAAAAGGTTTTACTGGAGGATTTAAATTCCCGAGAACTGATTTGCTCCTGCTCTTTGCTGTGTTAGGTATGTAAAACTGAGGGATGGCTGGTTACATCACTCCCTGGATTTTGGGTAAACGGAAGGAAATATTTCATCATCTGTAGTGTAATTGCTCTGCCTTGCTGTGGGAAGTTGAGTAACTGGGTTTAGAAAGAGTTAGATTTAGAAAGAGCTGGAGCAGTACCTGCCTGTTCCGCTCTCAATGCTTCCAACAGGTCTGAAGACAGTCAGCTGTTCGTGCAACCATGGGTTGAGGGACCTCAATCAGATGTCTCAATGCTTCTCAGAAAAAGAAATCGTGAACCTCCAGCACTGCAGGATAATCCTGGCTGAGCAATGACCCTCACAAGGAAGCCTTTTTCTGATTTATTCATGGAGCCACTACATGGAGTGATCAAGGGAGGTTTCACTTTAGGAAATGGTGCTGTTCCCCGGAGAGCAAGTAATGGACTGAGCTTAGGAAACCACGTTTAACTGGTTTCTCACTGCTGCACACTCCTGTCATGGCACTGAAGTGTATTGGTCACCGAGGAATTCCTAAATTAGATATGCCATGATTGGAATTAATAGTACTGTAAAAGAAACAGTGCTCGGCAAAATAGGAATTATAGCTCTCTGTAAGCAACAGCCTGTTGGTTGCTACCCTAAAGCTATGGATGTTGGCTGCAGCTTGACTTCAGACTCAGCAGTTTTTGCATGAGGCTCTAGTTGAAGAACATCAGTGTTTTGAACATTTTGGATTATTTTTGTATTTTCAATCCCTATTTCCAAAATACAGTAGTGAACTGGGAAGGGATTTTCTATGTAGTACCTGAAAATCCAGGCTTTAGAGGGAGAGACTGGTGACTCTTCCCAGGCAAAGAGCCAGCCCCTCTCCAGAGGCAGAAGCCCACTTATCCTGCTGATCCTACCAAATATGCAAAAACTTGTTTTTACAAGTCTAGTCACTTGCCTTGTTTCCAGCAGAGTTTCATCAGCTGGTACTACCCCAGCACAGGGTTAAAATAGATCTCCTGAGCTTCAATGCATTGTCAAGGCAACAAGAAACGTTGTGGTCTTATTCAGCCATTCCCCACAGCTGTGTTACCCCCAGGCCAAGCTGCTGCAGTGGGACCCTGGTCACAGGAGGGAGGCTCCTTCAGCAACAAGAGATGTTGGCTTTGGGGGAAATAGAAAACGTCAGTGTCACGTGTCCCTGGGCTGGCCTTGCTGTTTGACATAGTCCATGGAAGAGAAAAGTGCACCGTGTGAAATAGGGCAGCAAAATAGGTGGTGCAGGTCCACATCCTCAGCACGGGCACGTTGGCTAATGAGGCAGGTCTGTGGCGGGGAGAGCCAACCTGCGTGTGCATGGCCCAAAAATCCCTGCCGTGCCCTTACACCACCCAGGAATGGGAATTAAGACAATACCAGCATCCAGTAAGAGCTGAGACAGCAGAGCTGCTGCTGGGCTGCACGGCTGAGCACGGACAACCTCTGTCACACCTTTCACCTGTCACCACAGTGACACCCCAACCACAGTGCTTTCTGTTGCTTCCTTTCCCTCAGCCTCCTGCCACCCTCATCCTCCTCTCCCTCCATCCCTCCTCATCTGTGGTCTAGTGACTTCTGTCCAGATAATAAGCTGTTGAGAGGATGAGACACATCTTCCCAGCACTGGGCTGGCGGCTGAGGCAGGCAGCCAACGCCGGTCTGCATTGCTGGGGGTTTGCTTTTGTTTGATCTTCACCATAAAAGCAACCAATTTGAATTCCTGGAATAATTAGCTGCCCTTTGCACTAGTGGCTCTTGAAAAGCGAGCTGGCAGAAGAACAGAGTGGGAAGTAGGAGGATGAGGTGGATAATTTGTCCTTTGTAGCAGCTCGTCCTCAGGAGATGATGCAGTAGGTCACGCTCTTCCCTCGAAAGCCGAGGCTTGGCGGGCACGCTGAGCTGCAGATGCAGCCGGGGCTTCCCTGCTGCCTCCTGCCCACAGCCACCTCCTCCTGCCCTGACCTGGGGTTTGTGTGCACCTCTCGGTCAGATTAAACCAGCCAGGCAATAAAGTGATTGCAGGGCTGCAGCCCCAGGCCATGCCCTCACTTGCGTGTGCAGGACTCACCCTCCAGAGCAGCTTGTCAGCCGTATCCAGGTGAAAGATAAACCCAAGAGGCTGATTTCTTGGTGATGCTGAAAACTCCATGACTTTTCCTCGGAACAGCTCAAATAGATATAAGCTCCACATTAGCACTTTATTTTCTGCAGTCTAAGAGAAAACCCCAAACCCCACCACCACCGAGCCAGGGGTGGGGCTCTTTTTCTTGTCTAGCCAAAGCTGTCCTTTAATGTGGGCATGAGCCAGTTGCCACCCCAGCTCTGGTTGTGCCCCAGCCACAGCTGAAGTAATTCAGTAGGATGCGATTTACTAAGTGCTCTGGGATTCTCAGAAATGTAAGTCACTAGAGAGACATTACGATTTTCTAAGCTCATCCTTAAGGGAGTAGTAAGTGAAGTTTCCATGCTGGAGGTGGCTCTGGTGAGGGGAAGCGTTCTGCAGCCATCCCCACAGGGTTGTTAATGCATGCTTTTTGCTAACATGCCATTTCGCTGGAATTTTCACCCTTCTGAGCAATCTTGCATACGGATGAAAAGGAGAAAAAGGAGCTCAGTGGTACTCCAGGCCCTGGAGGCTCTGCTGGGAATACCTGCCTTCCCATGGCAGTGACAGATGAAGCAGTGCAAAGTATAGGGATGAGAGAAAAAAGCCAGAAATGAGAAAAATGGGAGAGAAATGGAGACTAAAAAAAAAAACAAAAAAAACCCCAAAAACGCATGGGGGGCCTGAAAGAAAGATCAGGAAGCGGGGGAGATCCTCTCTGTACGTGTCCTCCCTGTTCCTGCCTTGGATGACCAATGCCCAGAGCATCAGGGAAGGCTGGGGAGCCATGAAGCTGCCAATCCCCCAGTAGCACTGGTCAGTGCCCCACCCAGCAGGATGGACAGAGATGTGGCACCAGCTGCCTCTGCTTCCCCCCCTGCAGATGACACCCCACATACTGTCACACATCAGACACCTCCCATACACACCCCAAACTGACAGAACAGCTACAGCTGCCACACACCTCGGGAAGACAGTGGGACAGAATGAAGGTGCAGAACAAGAGATTTCAGTGGTGAAATTCCCAGATGATTCTTGGAATTTGCAACACCCGGGATGTAAAATCCGAGCAGCTGACTGTTGTTTCTGGGCATTGCCTCCTTGAGTAATTCTTTCCAGGCCTAATTTGCAGATAGGGGCAGGAGCACAGCCTGTCCTGTATCCTCACGCTGGCCACCACCACATTCCAGACAAGGAATGGAAAAGTAAAGCGACAAACCAAATCAGAAACTAAACTGTGTGTTAAGGAGAAAAAGCCCTGCTCAAGGAATCCATATGGCACCAATACAGCAAATAAAAACTGAACAAATGACCTCTTCTTGGTCCCCTTGGAGACAGCAGGATTAGCAGAATTCATAGTGCTCCTGCTGGTTTCCATGATCAGGGGCACAGAGGAGACTTGTGTGGTGCCCAGGGTGGTGTGGGAGGCAGAACTGAACGGGACAGAGGGATCCATGAGGGCCCTGGCAGGCAGGAAAGGTGGGCTGGTTTACTTACTAAATACAAGCCTGCAAAATCTACTTGGCTTCAGTCTAGCCAGTTCCTGTCAAGGGATATGATAAATTGCCTGTCTGTGGTGTGGGCAGAGCTATAACGATGCCCTCCTGAATAACCTGCCTCTGGTTCTTGTGTTTGGCAGATTTCTGTGGCTAGGGAAGCCTTTCCATCTCCTTCCCCCCATGGCCCAGCAAGTGCCATCTCAATGAAAAATGCCCTCCCTCTGCAGGTTAGGTGTGCAGGGAGAGAATGTGGCTCCACCAGACGGTCCCCTGACCACAGCTCACAGCTACCAACCACTTCGGCGTGCAAAGGAGAGCTGTTTCCCACCAAAAGCAATCAGCAGGAAGAAAAAAGGTTGAAAGAATGTTTCCCCAAAGTCCAGCTAACTCCCCAAACCAATTCTGTATCTTCTTGGCAAAAATTCTACATTTTTTAAATGACATATCTGAAAATTACAGAAAGGCATTGAGTCCCTGCCCATCACATAAATCCGCAGTTCCCGCTGAATCATTTGGAATTGTGCTGCCCTGGACTTTGCCAACACAGTCACACGTCTGCGTAGAAATCTAAGTAAAATCTGCGTGCAAGTCAAAGGAGTAAATTTCATGAGTAACTAGAAATTGTTAGTTTTTGTGGTATGTTGGCAGCTTTTTCTTATTCTACTGCCGTTTCCTGAGCAGACTCTGTAATATTCCACTTCAGTCCCTCTGAGCTGATGGGAGAGCGTGTACTTCGCAATCAAAGTGATTCATGCAATTACATGAGCCAGTGCAGAGTAAGGGAGTGAGAATCCCTAATCTAGAACATTAGCACTTATCTGTTAAATGCTCTTTTTTAAACATACTGCAGAACCATCATCTTATTCCTTACATAAGGTTCTTCATGGAAGTACTATGACAACAGCAGCACTGAAAAGCAGCGTAATGAGACACAAGGAACACTGGGAATATGTCACTACAACAGTGGCTCATTACAATCATTCTTATCTGCCCTCAGAAATAAAAACACTTATTATACAATAATAACAATAAAACCACAGCTTTTTTATTGCTGAAGATCTTCGTTAATCTTGCTTAATTTTTGTTAGTGTGCTCACGAGGCTGTTTCTGTTTATACACTGATCATTGATTTGGTCTGTAAGAATATGTAACTAGGAATAGAGAGGTGTGGCTAACCCTATGAGGTGAGAATATTCCTGAAACGGTGCCAGAAACTTTACAAAGTTTGTTGATCTCTTGGAAAGGGCTTGGAGATGAGCTCCCAGAATCACTTGGTGATGACAAAAATGTTGCTGTGTAGTGAGAAAGTAAGAGGGCTCAATGTTAATAAACAGGTGTTTATTAACATTCCCAGTTTAAAATTACATGCAGAAGGTGAAAATTCATTATGTTAGAGGGCATAATATTATCTGGTGGTCCAGACCAGTGGAATTCAAACAGGGAATAAGGTTTTAAGAGTTGGAGCAGTTTGCTGAGGGAAGTGGTGAATTCTTCATTATTATAAGTCAATATTTGATTTTTCTTGACATCTGGGCTAGTTTAAAACACAACTTACCTCTCCACACTCAGGATTCACTAATGAAATTTATGGCATGATTTAGTAGGAATGCAGACAGTAGTGCCTCTTCTAATCTTAAAATCTGCACTTCCCTTTCGACTTTTCAAAAATTATTTTATTTGACGTCAGAAGAGGCCAGACCTGAGCCTGAGGGGCGTGGATGCTGCTGCTCTCCTCACCTGCATCCCATCCCGTGGCAGATACGTGCTGACCTCTGAGATTTGCCTACAAGTTCCCACAAGCAGCAGCCTCATGGACATCTCCAAAGGCAGCTACGAGTGTGAGAATTGCATCTCCCAGCCTGAATTGCCTTTCATTTTCTGTGCGTTACGCAGTTACACAAACCACTGCCTGTGCGATCCAGGATCACACCAGTGGGTGCCCAGACTTGCTAAGCCATTTACACCTTGGATCCCAGCTGGCATTTACAGTCTCAGTGAGATCTGCAGGTAGGAAGCCTCTATTTCTCAGCCAGCCTGTTGCTGGTAACCTGTGAAGGCACTGGCCAGCTCCAGCCACATCAGAGAGAGAGCCAGAAAACATGGAATTAATTTTAAAAAATCTTTGCAACTCAAAAGAAGCTAAATGATAGTTGAGTGAATGCTGGAGACCCAAATTACTGTCAGCAGAAATGGCCTCTTCTGCCTTCTGTACATCCACAAAAGAGAGGACAAATGATCAAAAAAGGTCTTGGGCTGGTCACCTGTGAAGCCTCTGCTTCACTGCATGTTAAATATTGACCTAAAGCAGAAATGTTGGGTGAGAGCTTTAACCCAGGTTGCAGCTTAGAAATTCAGGTATTCTTGCATGACTTGTGTGTTTAGGTTATTCCAGGCACTAAAGACTGATCTGATGTCTTCCATACTTTGGGTGAACTTCTACACCTTGACTATAAATCTATATAAGCATCTGATGTAAAGACATTCTTCCTGTCTGTGTAAGAGCCAGCAAACTTGCACCAGTTTGCTGAATCCAGACCATTGTTGGATATATAGTTTGAAAGATTAAACAAATTAGACACCGTCGTTATTAAGAAAGTTTTTAGGATGAAAAGATAATTCTCCTGTCTTTCATTATATGCTTTTTCTCATTTCTTTTATGAGAAAATTATCTTTTTCGATAGCTGATGTATTCACATTCTTAGTCTTGAAAATTCTGTAAATTCTGTAGTGCATTATCACTTGAATAGGCCACAGAATTTTTTGAATGCCTACTCATAGAGAGCTTTCAGTAAAATTGAGGCTTTGAGAAGAACCAGAGAGACCTGCCAACTGCACTAAAAGCTAAAAAATAGGTATTTCACTCCAGGTTCTTAAAGAAACTGAGGACTTTTGGGTGATCATTGACATACTGTGTCAAATCTAAAATATTGTGATTAACTCAGAGTTTAATTTGCAGATTACTTTGGAGATGTTTCCTAATTGTCATATTAGATTTTTTTATGGTGGAACATGTTTAGTGGATGTGTGAAGGTGATCTGACAACGGGACTTTCTGGGTTCACTCTTGGGAAGAAGCCTAACCCTTCCTAAGCACAGCCAAAACTGGAGCTCTGCTGGAGCCTTGCGTGCAGGTGCCTACAGTGGATCCTCCTGATGGGATGTTCCCACACGGAAAGGAAAAGGTTCTCCTGAGGTAGATTCCTTTACACTGGGAGAGTATCACGGGTGCCAGTCGGACAAGTATTTACGTGGAGGAATGGGGATGGTACCTGTGTTAATTGTGATGAAGTAAGAGGCTGGAGAGCTGCTTCTGCCCGAGGCTGGGTCGCTGTGCTCTCCCTCACAGCCCCAGGGGCACTCCAGGGTGGATTTGGTCTCATATCAGCTAAGACTGAAAGGATACAAAGAGAAATGTTACATGTTTCAGAAGGAATTTGTTCAGTAAAGACCCAACTATGAAAAAAAAACCTTTTCAAAAGAAGAAAACTAATATGAGGCTACTCTTCTAAGTGGATCAAAGAAATACAAGAACTTCTGAAATTCTGGTGCATTCATGAGATGGGCGCTACGAAGGTTTACATTTAAGACATGTTGTGGATTTTTACTACTTTAGTAGTTGAACAATTACGTAAGAAGTAATGACACTGAAATCCAGAGAGTCACCTCCTCAACTCTGACTTTTTTTAAGAACAGAAATAATTTAATTGGATTTAATTATTTCATTACAATTTTGTAGTCACCTAAAGGCCATATAGATGTGTGAGGTCTCTTCTAATAGTAAACCAGTTTTAACACAAGTGTGGAGTGAGCATCTTTGTGTTGGGGTGGGTTCTAGTAAGTTTACAGCACAATGTATAATCCTGCCCTTCCTGGGTGAGGACTGGTAACCTTTCATAAATGAAACTTTACTTTTACATTTTACTTTTTATGTAAAATGACTTTTACAAGTAATGACTGAGTCTACACTAAACTGAACAAAATTCTACCCTTCCCCCTTATTATTTCTCATTAATTCTATAGTGTTTTTTAGGGATCAGGAGGTTTAGAACTGAAAGCGATAATTTGTTTTTGAAAGTTCTGGGCACCTGGGGATTGTGAAAATATTCGTCCTGGTTTACATTAATTTTCAGTTTCTGGGACACAAACAAAATTTAAAAGAAGCTAATCCCTTCACCTGGTTTAAACTGCCGATGCTTCAGGCAGCAACATGGGTTTACAACAGCTAAGGATCCATCCCAGTTATTTTTAATACTTTCACGTCAAAACTGGCTTATCCCAATTTGCTTTTAAAGCATCTTTGGAGTAAGGCTTTATTTACTCAGCCCATATTTGTCTTGAGTGCACTTCATGAAATAACGGTAAGCACCCAAAAAAGGCCACGTTTGTAATGAAAACACCTCCAGACAGACTGACCCCCCCGAGGGGATGCCACTAAGGAATCGATTCGACAGCTCCTGGCCGGGACTGAACCGAGCGGGAGCGCGCCCAGACACTCGGTGTGTTGTGTGCCCCCTTCAGCTGCGCTCAAACTCCCCTCAGCCAAGGAATGAAACTGTTTGAGGGCTCAGGGAAATGTGGGCTCTGCAGAGGTTTGGCCTTCCTGTTTGGAAAAAAAAATAGAAATTGAAAAATCTGAAAAAAACAGGGACCTACGTGTGAGAGTGGGACACACTGGAGGAGGGGAACAGCACAGAGGGCCCAGAGACATGGAAGTGGGAACAGGGAGGCAGGAAAAGGGACAAAAAGGGAGTTAGGAGGGAGAAGAAAGGTTAAAAGAAGTATAAAGAGTTGGAAAAGTAAAGAAAACAGAGAAAAAAAACAGTGAGAGAAGCAGGGAAGGAAACTCTGAGTGTTTTACTTACTGCACTGGGCTCTGATGTCCTCCCTCCTCAGGCGCCCAAAGGTACCAACATTAGTAGTTAAATTTTGGCTTATGCTAAATTTAAGCAGTGTACATCTAGAATGGGGAGCTCATCAAGACCATCAGACCATGGCCTGGCATTACTGCTGGAAGGAGCCAGTGGTGCACTGCTCTGAAATGGGGGTCCCTGCTCCTCCTGCCCATCATCTTCCCCCTGGATCTCTGGGAGGAGCAGCCCCGCTGAAGGAGAGAGCTGTTTTTCTCCCATGCCCCTGAGTGTTGTGGGAGCCAGGAGGGCTCAGGCACAGGCAGGGGCTGCCTATGGCATGAGAGGGAGAAGCACAGGAGAACAGGAACTCAGAGGGGGTCTGGGCTTCCAGCAGGAGCCAGGATTGGTCCAATTCTTACTGGGACTGTGGGGTACATTGGTTTTGATGAAGCTGTGCCCCAGACAAAGCAAGGTGCAGCCTGTGTGTCCCCCCACAGCCATGCCCACAGCTCTGCCAGGGCTCAGTAGAGGTCAGTTTGGGGCTGCAGGTGATTTCTGTTCACAGAGAGGAGCAGGGGCAACATCGGGGCTGGGGCTGGGGCTGGGGCTGCTGCAGGCTGAGGAGCTTGAGATGCACAAAGCAGAGGAGATGTGAGCACCAGTCCAGGCTGGCTCCAGTCGCTGTGGGCTGCCACTGCCCCACTGCAGGCTGTGCTCAGACCTCCTGTTGGATCCCCTATCCTGCTGCAGGATCCCCTCTGGGCTTGCTGCATGCAGCACACAACCTGCTGTGGAATGTCCCCTAGCCAGCCCTGAGATGTCCCCAAAATTCTGTGGGACATTCCCCCAGGCCTGCTGCGGACTGTCTCGTAGCCAACCTTGGGTTGTCCCCCCACACTTGCTGTAGGATGCCCCCCAGAACACATCCCCAAAATGCTGTGGGATGTCCTCCAGACACGCTGCGGGATGTTGCCCTCCAGCCCTGGAATGTTCCTCCAGACCCTCTTCGGGATGTCCACAACATACTGTGGGATGTGCCCCAGCCGGCCCTGGGATGTTCCCCCTGACTTGCTGCGAGATGTCCCCCAGCCAGCCCTGGGACGTCCCCATCAGGCTGTGGGATGTCCTCCAGACATCCTGCGGGATGTGCCCCCCCCTGCCGCGGGCTGCCCTCCGCCGGTGCCTCCCCTCTCCTCTCTCCTCTCTCCCGTCTCCCCGCACCTGGGCGCGGTGTGTGCGCTGGCGCCCCGCGGCCGCGGCGCTGCCG
>VXAY01004761.1:45867-81973 GCA_013399855.1 Oxyruncus cristatus | reverse complement strand
TTCCAACCCAACTGATTCTGTGAATCTATAATTCTATTATTCTTTCTTCTACTCACTCATGTCTTCCTTTTGTAACATAGAATGCATGTGCCTTTTTATTGCCAGTTTTATAGGGTGGTTTTGACAACCTGTTGTGGTAGCTTGTGTTCATGGACTTTTTTTATTTATTGATAATCACACATTATTTCTGTTTTCTGTGGTTGGTGCAATTGTTTACAGAATTATGGAGGGTTTATTTATTCTTTTTTACCACCCTTTAAAAACAAACAGATCTCCATGTTTATGATGTAGCAAGTTTTTGAGTGAATTCAAACTTAATCTTGCACTTTACAGCAACTGATAGTGTAAGGCTGAAACCAGTCTATTTGCTGAGAGTGGTGCTTGACTTGGCTGAAAGAGGAAGAGAAGGGGAAGGGACCATGGGCAAAACCAGTGATACAGAAATTATTCAGAAACAAAGAGGAAAATATCTGGCAACTTCCATTGGTATTAATAAATCAGTGGGATGGGAAAGAAGCTGCCACATCCATCATTTAAATATACCTGACCACAGTGAGGTACAGTGCAGAGTTTCTTGCTCTGCTTCTAGGTTCACAATCTCTTCCATCTCCTTAGCAATTCAGCTGCAATTAACCAATGAGTTCAAAACTTGTTCAGATAGGTATACAGCCTTTCTGTGACCAAAAAAACTCTGTTTCATGGAAGCCAGGGTAGAAAAAAGCAACAAAGAATAATCTTGATGTAGTGACTTAATTTTTATATGGAGCTGTGACAGCAATAGAGGCAGGCTCTTACAGATGTGATTATATCAACCAGACTCAACTTCACCAGCAAAAGACCTTGGTTTAAAAGTCTATAACTGAATTTTGAGCTTGTGGCAAATAACTGTCATCACATCCCAAAAGGCAAGGAAAGCCAGCCTAAGTCATTTGACATTGTACAAAAGAGAAGCTAAAAGAAAAGTTTGTAATTTTTATTGTAATTTTTCTTCATGCTTTGCTTCTTCCTATCAAAGTTCACAAGTATTTCAGAACAAGGGTTTTTGACACTACTTCTAGGACAACCATACTGATGCAGACTTGAGTCTCATTATCCTGATACGTAGTTCTGCTGAATGTAAGGGACTTTGGTGTTTATATTGTCACCAACTTAGGGACAGAGGTTGGGAATAGAAATGTTTTCTTCACCTCACAGTGTCAGCTTTGATGTTGCAGCTGTTTGGGTTTTGGTTTATTTCTCTATAACATTTAATGTTTTTAAATGATAATTTGAAGGCAGTCTCATCTACCTAAACCTAAATTATGATGCCTTAAATAATGTCAATTGCCATTATGATTCTTCTTTTAGTTCAGTCATGGTGCTTTAAAACATTCACAAGCCTTCTCTAAAGCAGAAGAGGTTTGACAACGAATCCCCCAGAAAGGTTGAGTACTCTTACGCAGCTTTCCACTGACCATGTTCTCTGACTACTTATAAGGGAAGTGTTTTTCTGGGAATAAGGGTGGAAAACAGCTAGCCCAACAGTGCAGAACCAAAAGACTGGCTGCTTGTATAGGAGAGGATTAAAATAATAATGTTTTCTCATATTTTAGAGCTTTGAGATGTCCAAACCGTAAACTTCAGTGTGGGCTGAAGGGTAATCAAGCTAGTTTTCAGTAGAATAATGAATGAATCAACTGCTTCCCACCCACAGCTTGTTGGTAGGGTCTTTACACCACATGGGACCACAGGAAGGAATACTCAGAGTTTGTCTGCACCTCAGCTTAGACCCTTTTAAGCTTGTATATCTCTGGAACATACTGCAGTCTGCTGTAAATTAGGTGTGCATGTTACCTGCACAGGAAAAACCAGTCCTTTCAGAAAAAAAGAAAAATTAAATAACTCCTGGGCAAAAAGTTGAACCTGTGTGAACAAATAAAAAAGCAGTGGAACAAGCATCAAGTCTTTGGTCACAAAAAATTGGCTATTGTGTTTTCATTTGTCACAAATAATATTATATATCATATATATCATACCTAAAATTTGCCCTCTTCTTTTCTTTTTCTGTTTCATGTTTCCCCAACAAGGAAAGACCTTCACTCCAGAAATCTGTACATGCTTGAAAAATATTTCCTTTCACTCTGGTCAAAATCATGTATAAATAATCCGGGGACAAAGAAATCCTGCTGCCATAGTACTTAAACTCATGGCAAATATATGACAATAATTAACTGTGCTGAAATACATGACTGCAGTCAAGCAGCCTCCTATCCTGGCCTTCCACTCTACACGTTTTTGCATCTCCCTAGCACACGGCAGAAGAGGTGTTATCCATTCTCGCTCATTTCAGACCTTCAGCTGCTACCCTTGATTGTAGATGCAGCTCTGAATTTCTCATCAAAACCCTCTTCAGGCCAAGAAGCAGAAAGAAGTGGGATTTTTAAAGTGGAGAAGACTCATTCTATAAATATGGGAGGACCATACAGACAATCCTAATGATACTTTGCCACTCCCAGTAGACCTTTCCTACTCGTGCTGCAGCATCTACTGGTTGACCATGCAGAAAGCAAAAAACAATGAAGTGTGAATGTATATGACTGAAAAACGTCATTAGAATTAAGTTCAGGTCACTCTTTTCTTCCTTTAATTGCTTTGCTTGTGTTATCAGTCTTGTACGAAATGAGCATTCATTTTTGGTCTGTCCCTCCTTGCTTTGCTCTCCAGAGCAAGATACGCTTTTACCTTGTACAGTGGGTGTTTTCAAACTTCACCATCCAAAATATTTAGTATCTAGAAATCTGATGGCCTTCATCTTATCTACCTTTCAGTAGCCCAATCTAAAGAAATTTATATGTTAGATACATGTTAATGGGGACCAAGGGAAACTTAGTCACACCCAATGACCCTTACTACAGATTAGATGGACAACATCCTCAGGTACATGGTGTGAATCTTGGGCTTTCCCATGCAGGGCCAAGAGTTGGACTCGATGACCCTGATATGTCCCTTCCAACTCAGCATATTTTGTGATTCTGTGATTATTTAAGTGTAGTTAAGTTTTACAGTGATGCTAACATAAATTTGAGCAATATATTTCTAAAGCCCTCTCCTTTTTCTCCTGTTTTGTGTGCTTTGCCACGCCAAGGCTTTAAACAGAGTGCTAAGCGGCATGACACCAATCCAAAAAAGCTCTGAGTAAAAAAGCCCACTACTTTAACCATGGAGTATCCAGGTCTGCCTGTGTCTGTCTGCTTAAAACTTAATATGTATAGACAGTGCCAAAACACTTAACATCTTGCAAAACTGAGCTGTAGCTCAGTTGTTAGTAAAGTGTCCACTATCTCACTTAATACAGTTGATCAGTCTTAGATTTGCCAGTCCTACATGCACTGGCAGGAAGCCATCCTACGTTCATTTCCTGGTACATCCGGGGAGACAGCTCATCTGGCAATGCGGCTGTAGTACTGGCTGCAATGATTGTGTAAAGCTTATACCTTTAGGGAAGGTTACACCTTTCTACTGAGATGGTGCCAAGACCACAAATTATTGTCTAGGTGTCTTGAGGATGAAAGTTACTGAGTATCTAGCCAACAATCTCCAGGGATGATGGCATTGGGCTATCTGTCTCAGAATGGGTATTAAAAACTCCCAAGACCTGGGTCAGGGCTTTTTTCCTGACACATAATACTAAGGCTTTTAATGGAACTAGATACAACTGATATTGAACAAACAATAGCAGGTAGGACATCGCATAGGTGTTGCCACTGTGTGCATGTTGTGTAGGTACACCCACATATTGCACCTACTGTGTCTGTAATCGTACTGTAATATAAATTTTCTCTTACCATTGCTCATTTTAGGCAGAAACACTGAGTAATTTACATGGCAAATGTGGGGTTTACCCCATTAGGTGGTTCAAGACGCTGAGATTAATTCACGTACATGCTGCAATTTTTCTAACGTTACAGACTCCTGGTATCTGCAGTTTTGAATCATTAGTTGCCACAGTTAACAGATAGATATCTATTATTTAAGTTAACACTCATAAATTTCTCCTTATCTGAGTACTTCAAAACAAATTTCAGTTTTATAAGCTTTTATGAGTAATTTAAGAATTATTTCAATAAAACATATGTGTCATTGTATAAGAAAGCTGTTTAAGAGTATGGGAAAAATGTGGTACAAGAGAAATGCAAATCTGCATAAGCCTCATTGTGATTTAACCCTTTTAGAACTGAGAGTAGCATAAAGGGCTTGACTTTTTTTTTCCCTGAAAATGTATATAGACTGCACACAGTCTAAACCCCTCATTTACACTACAGCCTTGACAAAAAAGTGTTCAGTTAATCTACAAAATGTAGAGTCATCACCTCAAAAAAGTAATTCACTTCTTTAAAAACTAGGAGGAAAATAAATATGGTGCAGTAAAATTGTTGAGTAGAGGAATCTATCTGGACATTTCACAAAACATTTCATTATGCTGATAATTCCCAGAAGTACTCTCAAGAGTGCTTTAAGCTGAGGATTACTGCACTGGATCTGATGGACTTTTTTGTAGCTCCTTTAAAAGGCAGTGAACCGTTTTTCTATTTTATTTAAATAATGCCCCTTAAAATGGATTTTTAGAGGTATAATAACTCCTTAAGAGTCAGTTATGCTAAACAGTTTCTCTTGATAGAAATGTTGTAAAACTCGTTAACTGCACAATTTCAGATGCCGGCTTGGTGAACACTAACTGACATGTGAATGGCCAGAGTTTGTAAAATAAATTGAAATAGTTGTTGTATCACACAGCTAGCAATGCACGAGCTGTAAGTCACAAGGGGCTCAAACCTGACAGAAAATTACTTCAAGATGAATGAAAAGTGCTTGTTTCTCTTTATTAGTTTTTAGAGAACAATGAAAATGTTGAATTGTTTACAGAAGGGTTGATTAAATGTGGTCAGCAGGGCCATGTCCTTACTGCTAACTGTTAGCCTTCCCAGCACCCAGCTCCTTCCCTCCACCCCATGCATCTTCTTATAGACTATAATGGTCACACATCTGTGTGTGAAATGTGCTCATTTTGACATTCCTCTGCTGCTCTGAGCTGTTGAGGCCTTTGTTAGGTAAAACACTGTTGTCAAGCCTAACAAGCAGGTCATGCAATTTGCTGGACACTGCAGCAGAGAATAGCCCTGCTATTCTGCATCTAACAATGCTTGCTTCAATATCGAAATACATATGTATTTTTTTCCTTTGTTCAGCCCTGATACTTTCAATATTTTGAAGAAATGTATATTTTGCATTAAAAAAAAATCTGAAATGGGCTTGACATCAGAGCACACTGTCTGTTTTATTCTTTTTTGTTAGATATATTGCAATGGGAAAGGGGAAAAGAGACTTTAGCTGTCCTTTTCTGAGCTAAATTCACTTTCTACATTGTACTAAAGGCACAAAGAAGAGATGCATCGTGCCACACCATATTCTAGCAGATTATTTGGTCTGCTTTCAAAGCAATTCAAATTAAGACCACTTTAGAAGAAGTGGTATTTGCACAAGATGGTAACAACAGAAAATGTCCCTTTGAGGCAGTGACTTTAAAAACAGCTTAAAGATCAGGTTCATTTAGCAGCAATCAGGAGAATAAAAACCACTGGGTATGTTACTATGGCTGTTGAACAAAATTGTCTTTTTTTTCTTTTTCATCCTATTCTATAGCCTTCATCCCTTCCCCCTCTTCCCCAGAAGAAAAATCAGCCACTACTGTGCAAGGGTTTGAATGCTATTTGTGGCAATCTGTCACTTTGCATAGTGTTCCACCCTGATGTGAAAGCAGGATTTTCTTTTTTTTCTATCTACAGAACATGCTTTTCCAGGCCTATTATGTGTATAAACAATGGCATATGTAATTACCTTTCTGGGATGGCAATTATTTCTCTGCATAACAACTGAAGTTAAGGCAATCGATCTGGCTGCCCCCACCTCCAAATAAAGCCTATCCTAAATATCAAACAAAAAAAAATCATTTTGGGATGAAATCAAGGCTGCTTATGTCAGCCTAGTAAGGGACAGATACTATCACTGCAGCCTCTAAATGTCAGCATGATCTTTTTTTTTCCCAAGCAGTAATTGCTTTACATTTTGTTTCAGATTGAGTCATTTCAACCTTTGCCTACAAGCCAGTTTTGGCACCCCACCTCCTTATACTGAAAACTTTTGCACTTTTGCTAGGGCGGATTTCCTTGGCAATTCTGTGGGTAAGAAAATACCATACCTGTCATGTCAAAACTGTTGGAGGGTGCGAAACGATGACTTTCTTGTCTTGTTTCAAGCTACAGGAGGTTATTTAGAGTGGTGGGCTGAAAGAGTGAGGGATGAAAGAGAGTGGGATTTTTTTCCCTTCCCCAATTGTGTCCATCTTACTGTGTATAATTACAGTCCTCAGTGCTACTGAGGAACACCCGTACCTTCAGCTGGACAGGTCTGGACAGATCTGTCTAACACTGAGCAAGGATTGCCCCATTCCTGGTCCTCCGTTCAGAGACCCAGGGATGCTTTTTGCTTCCTCTAGTGAGAGCCATGCATGGCTAGAGGTAGCATAGGCAACAGTGTCCCAGCAGCAGCCAGGAATTGTGCCTGATGTAATTCCGGCTCATAAGAGCAGCCTCATCATTAAGCAAAATATCACTGCACATACTATCCACCCATAAGTTTACAAAACCAGCCTAAACTACCTTCTGTACCTGGAGAAGAGGAGGGCATGAGACTGGTGCTAGAATGAAAGTCGCACAGCAGTATGTGTTTCTTTTTCATTGTTGCAAATTGAATTTACAAAAGGCAAAATCTGTTTATCAGCAACAACGTATGCCTATATTTAAAAGAGTGTCTTGCATCCTTTCTCAGTTAAGCTTAAGGACTTTTCTGAGTCTTTAGTATACACTTAATTCTCAGGAATTAGGGCCAAGTTCCTTTTGCACCTGACAGTGTTGTCATCAGTGTGCCTAACAAGGTAGTCCTAATGCAGACATAACTAAATGAGGGGTGCTTTAATGATGAATCCTTCATTCTCTTCCACGCTGTATGCACTGGGAAACTGGTTGAATGAACGCCCTTCGTGTGTTACGTGCTTATAAAAATTGAAGAACAGGGGGAGGAATAGAGCCAAGAAGAAGCATACACAAAACATAAACTTAAAACCTAAGTAGTGCCCTCTTGCTTATGGCATATATACAGGTCTTTTGTTAACTGGCACACACCCCAGTGTTCCCTTTATTTGTCAGAAAAGACACCACACAGAAAGAAAGAAGTACATGAACAGGTTAAAAATTTCCTTTCTTTCCCTTCTCCTCTCCAGTTCGTTTGCTGAAGGGACAGTAGGCAGCAAACATACATAGCTACATGCATTCTCCAGCGCAGGGACAGCATCAGCATATTAATAGAGCCGAATGCTGTGAGCAGATTTCCCAAATTTATATCTGGTGATGATGTCAACAGAAGGAAATAAGAATTAGTAAAAGTTATTTGGTTTTGTCTGTCTGGTAGTGGATAAAAGAGAAATGAAAATCTCCTACAAAATGGAATACAAACACAGATTTGAAACCTTTCTTTCTTTTGCTTTTGATAGACATGGACATAAATCATAAGAGTCAAAACAGGGAAAATATTAATCCTGACACCAGGATCTTTCTCTAACCCTCTTCCTTGCCAGTTTGAGTAGGTGGTTTTGGAGTTATCCCAAGTGCTGATTCCGTCATTGCTCCAACAGTTAATGAGTTTCTCTACAAAAAAAAAAAATGATTTCTTTGTCTTGAAGACAATTCAGAGCGCCATGTTCACCTCTGTGTCTGTGCAAAGAATATTTTCATAAGGTTTGAGCTAAGATCTGTTAATGGGAAGGAGAAATAGGGTATGCTGTGAGATGATGACAACATCCTGGGGTGATGGTACCAGAAGCTGGTGTTACTCCGCTTTCCTTTTCTATATCTCCTTTTCTAAGAGGATCTCAAAACACTTTGCATGCATAAATCAGGAGTCTTAGCCTTATTCTGGAATGGAAAAGTATTATTACACTTGTTTTAAGGTGACTACACTGAAATACAGGAAAAAAATTTCATTATCAACAATAAAAAAAAGTTGTTGCTAAAGCCGAAAATAGAACAACAGATCCAGACTACAGATAAACAGATTCCCTCTTTTTCTGTTTCACACTGTTGTGAGTAGACAATAATATCCAAAAGTCACTGAGTTATACTGTTCCTATGTATTTAAACAGACCTATTGGAGGATCAAAATACAGCTGTGAAGCCATCCTTCTCTTCAAAAAGATGTAAAATATATGATTATTTTATCTGGATTGTTTTGTCCTAGGAAATTTGGTTAGAAAGATAAACTAAAAGCTCTAAGAGATCTCAGATGTTCAGGTTCTGAGACCTTTTTAATAGAAAGGTCTGTTTGGGAGCTTTGTATTCAAAATTGTTCATTTTCCTTTGTGAAGATGTGATGGCTTCACCTCCCCTAATCTACCCCCTAAAACTGGGAGTGGGTCCAGGTTTTTTTAAGTAGTATTCTTCTTTTCCCAGTTACATTAGTATTATGAGGTTTTGTTTGGTGAATAGAGCAAACACCACTACTCACTTGTTTTCATAGTTTCATCTTCCAGAAAATGCCATAGATGATAGTAATACTGTCCTTCTCTAAGACACCAGGACTTCTCTTGTTGGGAAGCCCCTAATAAGCACAGACACCTTGCTACTTTTATTTCATCTCAGATTATGTCCAATTCAGCAGTCACTGAATTCAATCTTACCTGTTCAGATGTTGGTCTTTGACAAACTGCATAAACCTGCCACTGAGGGGAGGACATGTTATAGTTACTAGTCAGGATGTAAAAACTTTCCTCATTGTTTATTGCAGATGGGGTAAAGTAGCATAAGCAGAGATAGAGAAGATGAAAGCAAGGTTAGTTAAACACTGAGCTACTTTGTGCTTAAAAAGAGTGATAGTGTCAGGCCAACAGTTCAAAGGTTCAGTGCAAATATTCTTTGACTGTTTGGTTTTTCAGTTGTAACACTGGTCAGTGGAAAGACAGCAAACATCCATGTAAGACAAACCCAAATTTTGCAGAGGAAAGCCACACACATAAAAAGTGACCGCTGTTCCCTCATGCACTGATACTTAAAAATTTAAATCTTTTTGACCACTATAAACAGTATTTCTGATCTCCTTTGCCTGTGAGTTGTAGGTGTTTTATGTCTTCCCATGGCCCTTTCATTCCAGTTTTCTTATCAGCAATTACTTACACAGTAATTCAAACCCAATTTCAATATTGACTACTGGGTTGAAAGCTCTGTCAAAATTCTGGCTCTCTAGCATTTTCTGGTTCCATTAAGAACTTATGAAACATTAAGACATAGGAAAAAGAAGGGAAAAAATATCTAGGGAGTGATGTTAGTGAGTCAATTATGCTTCTGTTGCATGGTCCTCTAAGGTCACATTAAACTTGTATTGCTCCTAGTACTTAAAAAGGAACATTTCTATTAAAAATTAAAGCAGGTGAAGAGTGTCTATAGTGCATAAGATAAAATTTATGGTTTTTCTTTCTATTTGGCAGCAGATCACAGCTTTGTCCATCTGCACAGAGCATGTAACCCTCCTTGAACAAGTTCACCAACATTGCTAGGCCAACACTAAATAACCTTCTTTGGGACTGATCTTTACCTGTTTCTGCAGGAAAGCTGTGATGAATCCCAGCGGTCACTTGGCCCCAGTATCCAGCCATCTGGAAGGATAGTGCTGGGAGGTACTATTTTGGTGATGCTGTATAGTGTTGCCTTTCATCAAGGGAAAGGCCAACCCTGGCCAGGTCAAGCTTAGAAGAGGATACATAATGGTATGAGGCCACAGGTGCAGTTGGAGTGACATAAGTGATGAATTTTTCTTCTAGAGTTGAACATCGCTGCCAGCTTGGCCTTAACAGGACAGTGAAGCGTCTCCAGTCATTTCCCTGTGTTGTAATCTCCTAGACACAGAGAACAGATGTCTTGATCCTGTGTTTGTACAGCAATGAGTACAGAGGGATGCTGTCCTCTGGCTGCTGCACGGTGTCCCACTTCAAATATTTAAAGTAATGCATGAACACTGAGCTTGCCAGTATTGCAGAAAACTATCCCTGAAAATGGCCTACAGTCCATAATTAAAAACCTATTCCACTCATGGCTTAAATTTCTACTTTGCGGAGTAGCCAGGGAAAAGCTCCACTGCATCAGCAGTTTGTCTCCCTGCTCTGTATTGCAGCTTTCTTTTGTAACACAGATAGTTATGACCATCGAAAAAAGTGAGCTGGTGAGTGTATTTGTGTCTTCTGTTCTTGAAATCATTTTATGCCCTGCCCAGAGGTACCTTCAAAGAGAATATCTTTTCGCCTCTACTTTACATCCCTCCTGATGAATGCTCTCTAGTGTGGTCTGAGCAATTTCTCTGATGTTTTCTTCTCATCAGTCCTATTTTGGTTAAATGTGGGACTAAAAATTAAAATTGTTCAGGATGATGATGATCAGTGTATGGAAAGAATCTCATATTCATCTATTTAGCAGCATCACTGAAGGTGATAATGTTATGTCATGGTCTTGTGTGCAGCAGCTTGACAGGTGGCTAGAAAAATAAACTAGTATTCTGATATCATTTTTAAGTAGAAATAATTGATTCTGTCAGGCTTGAAAAAAGCACCCTGTTTTCCTTTCTACCTGGGTATTTATTTGGGATTTCCCAGGTTATTCTTGTGTCACTAATCTCATCTGAAAACACTAGATTCACTGTTCTGCATCTGGAATTACATCAATAATAAAGTGAAAAAAATCAAATTGATCTGAATTGTATACGTATTGTATATTGAATGGTCTGGCTGATATTCTTAGAACAGCTCTACTTCCCCAAATTTTTGGGCTACAATTCGGCTACCTGTGAGCTAAATGCTGCTCTCACTTTCGGAAGTCCTTGTCTGACGGGCTGCACAACTCTGACATTTTTGAAAGAAGTTCTGTATTAAAACTTTCTGTGTTCCCAGAAAGCAGTACCTTCCTTCTCCTGTGACAGTTCATGTCCTCAATGCATATCATAATGCCAGGCATTAAGAGAAATATACCGATATTATAAGACCACACGAAGCACTTAGGTCTTTAGGTTTTAAAGATGGTATAACCTATTGATGAAGAGATTTTAGGTGTTGAACCAGCCAAATAAAGATCCAGGAGATTTTTTTGTTTGTTTTGTTTCAGTGGACAGTTTGATAAGGTGTACTGAATGACAAGGTTTGTCAAGTGAACAACCAGCAAATTTTTGCGTTAAAATTATGAAGGAAGTAACAATAACAATTACTAGCTCCATTGTATGTCAGAAAAGGTCTCTAATATCAGCCATTCTTTTTTATTTCCAAAGAATGCCCTCAGTGTCTCCTCGGTCTCTGGATGCCACTTTCAGTTTACAAAAGTAAGTCTGGGGTCTCCTTCGTATGCTGAAGTCGTCCCTAATTTTGTCGTTAGAGCAGGCTGGACCCCTTGGCAGAGTTTGCTCTGCCATTCCCCACCAGGCCTCCAGGCTTTCTGCCCTCTTGATCCATCCTCATCAGGGGCAGGAGGCTCAGGATCTCACTGGCACCAGAAGCCGTAAAGACAGGTCCTGTAACAGGAACAGCAAAGCAGAAATGAGTACTTCACAGAGGACACCAAAAAAGTAATTTTATTTAAGAAAATAACCGTTCATAACTGGGCCTCTGTCACTTTAAATTTTAATGATAACAGTACTGGAACTTTAAATTACAGCTTTCAGTGGTTTCACACTGAATCTCTTAATTACTCTTTGTAACTCCGTTCCCAGAGCGTGTGCGCTGTGACATTGATATTGCTGTTTAAATCAAAAATTATGTCTGTGTACACCATGCAGGCATCCTGCCTGTCTCCAATACCAGCAACTGGGTAGACATATGAGGAGGTATCACTGCTAGGCCCTAGCCAATCCTGGTAGCCTCATGCAAAAAAATTGTATGTTCCTGACACTGATACAGCATCCAACCCCCCCGGAGGGTGGATGGGGGATGCTTCTGCGGGTACAGTCTTTGGTGAAAGGACAGGCATCCCTGAAAGAGGCAAGACAACGCTGTCAGTGATTATTATTGCACTTATTATTGCAGTAGCTCTTGAGGTTGCCATTGCACAGAGATGCTGGAGCAGCCAGAGATGGCAAGGTGTCTTGCAATTGGGATGCAAATGGAGAGTGGATGAGTATTTTCCTTCAAAGAGAGCAAAACTATATAGAGTGACCCAAAAGGATGTGGGAAAAAAATTAAGAGTGGAAAAAGTTTTAGGTGTGTCACATTCTGATGTAAATTAAGTCCATATTATGGATTTTTTCATTGTTACTGAAAGTTCTGTTTTAATAATTAACATGCCATTGTGGTACTTTTGCATATCTGGTACACTGTCCCTTCATCTGTAGCTCCAGTCCTGAGAGACTAAGTTTGTCCTAGAGACAAACACAAAGCTGCAAGGAAAATACTCAGTTCCAAGTGACCAGAAAATACACTTTTAAACCATGGAATGGAAAAAAGGTCTCAAAAACGATTGCTGTAAAACAGGTTTTTGCAAGTAACCAGCTTTGAAAATGTATGGGATTGCTGCTAAGGAAAAAGGCAAATTTTGTGCTGGTTATACACAATATTGATGGAAGCTAAAAGAGGTTGAGCTTGCAGCTTACAATAAGTGGGAGACCACTTTGTCCTTCCACTGACCCTGTCTAGATAACAGGAAATCCGCAAACAGTAGCATAAATCCAGCTGAGACTAGGCTCCCGTCTATTCTTACTTCTAGCCTGGATGAAAAGCACAAGGATGGAGGTCACCTAAACTACTCTGTTCATGCAGTTCAGAGCCATCTGAATAATCCAAGCTTTCATTTCAAACAAATCAGGTGCCTGGCACTTTATGGTTCTGAAGAAACTTCCCTGAGGTATGGGTGATGTATGGAGCCACTGAAAGAAGTGTCCACTGCAGATCAAGTGGGAAATGGCAGTGCAGAGGAATGAATGCTTCATAAGGCAAACAGAAGTGCAAGAGGTGGGAAATTTTTCACATTTTATTAAATCAGACTTTTACTGTAGTTGTCGAAAGCAAAAACCACTGAATTATATTTAGATAATAGTTCCATAAATAATGTGTGTTTTCACAGCAGTTGCAAAGTCTGGAATTTATGTGCTAATTACAGACCCCAAATCATCTCTGCACAGATTTGCAATTAAAACTGAAATATTTTCAAATACAGTGTGAGCCCTGTATTCATAGCAACAGCTAAGAGATATGCTGGTTACAGTTTGCTCAGTAAATATGAATATTTTATGTTTGAACACAATTGTTTCACTATTGTTTTTCTTACATTTGGTATATTAGAAGCTGGAAGAGTTTAAAGCTGAGTGCCACATTGTGGACTGTTATTCCTTTTAGAAAAAATATTCTGTATATAATAAATTATATGTTGCAACAGTCTAGGGGAACGACAATTATTGAAAGACACATAGAAAGAAGAAAATCTGCATGTAATTATATGCAGATTCTTAAATAAATATTGTAAATGTATATACTTTTAAAACCCTGTACTGACAGTAAAGTGCGGGAAGAACACAAAATTAGGGAGAACATTGAATTATTCAGTAGCTTGTTAAGTGATTAGGTCTGATTGGCCCATACGAAGATGCTGCCCATAAAAATGATTTCCCATGGTAGCATTGGTCTTGGGGTGGGGGCTTATGATGTCCATAAAATGGGAGAACAAGGCTTACTGGTGCTAATAATATCATGCCTGTGTAGAATGATTGATGGCCTTTAAAAAGGCCCAGATTGGTTTCATCTTTCTTCAGATTTTATCACTCACTCTTTCTTAGTCACGTGCAGTCACTAAGGCAAAGAGACGTAACAAGTGTTTGATGTATAATACTTGAGCCACTTTTGTCAGAACTGCATTTATTTTAAACTGCTCTTGTATTTGATAACCACAAGATGTAGATGTTCTTTATTTTTTATTCCAACTAATAAGAACACACAGTCCTGGGGTTAGATCGAGAGGTAAGCCATGCTTGCATTAAAGCAACGGTGCCAAAAATTGCAGTAAAAATTAAACAGATCCTCCTTCCTTGCATTGGGACTGTTTCCATTACTGATTAAATGGATATAGAGCTGCACAGGACTGACATCTTGGGAGAACCTCATATCATTTATTATTTGCAGTGTGCATACACCTTTCAGAATGCTACTTAAGCTTCTTGGAATACATTTTCTGTTTCAGTTCACTTTCTGCTTCGCAATCTGCAGAGAGCCACTAAAGCTTCTTTTATGTCAGAAGAAATTTCAGATGAATAGGGTTAAAAAACACTTAATTTAACCAATTGAGGGAAAAAGGGGTCTTATCCACTTGTTTCTGAAAGCCTACACATCTCCTCAAACATAACAAATCAAGGCAGATATCTTAATCATTTGTTGTAACCATCCTTATCAGTAACTTATTCATAAAGATCGCAGATGTGTGAACTGAAAAATGTCTGGCAGGGTCCCAAAAGGCAAAGAAAGAGTATAAAAGGGTTGATCAAGTAGCAATGTACTGGAATCATGCTCATTTGGAAAAATTTCCATTATCCCCATTTGTTCTAACAGGAAGAATAAAAGAAATAAAACTGCAGGACACAAGGTTTCTGAACCCCATCACTGATACATACTCATAGTTTTGTATGTATAATTACCATTACAAGACCATATGCATACCTATGCCATACACCTGTATGCCTGTGCATGGCTGTGCATACGGACACGCAGATCCTCTCGCTTGTGATGTTTTTGTCTCCTATAGAGTCTAATGGTTTTTTGTTTTGACAATTTAAACACTGACTCAACACTGTTTTACAAAATCAAGAGCAGTTTTGGCAATTAATTTCTGCCATCAATAGTACTCTCAAATTGGGCAACTCCCCTTGGAACGGGGAGCAATAACAGCAAAGACTGTGAGAGTGAAAGAGCAAGACAATTCATTAGACAATTCTGCAGCAGCTAAAAGTGGTGAGGGATGTCAGACCGTGTTCTTGTGCTTCAATACTAATGAGAGTCATTGCATATTCATAATCCTAAATACAGTCAGCTTCTCATAAAAACTTTTGTCATCGAAGCTTCACAGCAAGAGCAAAGCATTGCATACCTCATGTCGTG
This sequence comes from Oxyruncus cristatus, assembly GCA_013399855.1. Lineage (NCBI taxonomy): Eukaryota > Metazoa > Chordata > Aves > Passeriformes > Cotingidae > Oxyruncus > Oxyruncus cristatus. The sequence continues at coordinate 66,774 of VXAY01004761.1, read as the reverse complement.
GCACTTCCACCAAGCCAAAGCAAGAGCAAGATTGATTGTTTTCCAACGCAGCCTGACAGGAAACTAAGAGATACTGCCCCAAGGGTTCTTACACTAAGCTTAGTTTGATTACAAGGCTCCAAGTAATCAAAGAAACAAAAGAGAAGAGGAAAGTGGGGGCAAGAATGTTGTTTTGCCTTGCTGGTGGGTTTTTGGCTATTTTTTTTAAATTACTTTTTAAAAATAAAGCTGGATCTGAAAATGCAGGTTTCCTTATTGAGAGTTGAGAGTAATTATCTGTTAGGCATTTAGAATTGTTCATATCAATTTTTATCATGGAGAAAGGGGAGCAGCAGTTCTAGTGCTAGTAAACTTGTTCCCATGTTTTAGGAACAATGCTGCATGTCTTAATAATACAAATCTCTAAAACTGTATGAAGTTTCACATCAATATGAATAGCAAAAATTAGCGAACTCAACCTGACAGATATTAAAATCAGCTCTGCCAAATGTTGTGCTCCCCAGAATTCACTTGCAGGTTCCTTTTAATTCACTTTTTTTTGTCAGCTCCTTCTTCTTCTCATCATTGTTTCCATTTTTACTAATAATTTTACAAAACTACCCTTCTACTTTGCTGGCAGTCAAATCCTGAAGGTACACAGCTCTGCTAGCCTTTAACCTGTCTACTGGGACAGCTGTTAGCATTCTGTGAAGTCAAAGAGAAATGTATGTTTCAGCACCCACTTTGAAAAAGCCTTGAACATTTTCTCACTCATAAAGATTTCTTCAGCTGGAATGCCAGCACATTTCCACATCTATTTGACAGGCAAACAGACTATGAAATATACATAAAATTAAATAAAAATTAAATAAAACAGGACAGTAACACAAAGGTTTAAAAATCTGATTACAGTGCGAGATTGGATTTTTTTTCAGTAATTATAAAATTGATTATGTGGGGGAAAAAAAAGGATTCACAGTTCAAGAGAAATCACAAAGATCAAGGATGGGGAGATTTCTCTAAACTGTTAAATATCTCAGTCATATGTATACAGTCTTGGAAAACAGAGAAATCTTGTAGTTGTGATTGATTGAAGTAACTGATTATCCACAGATATTTTAAGTGTTGAGACATTAAATTGTCAACCATATCAGTTTGATTGCAGTAAAACATGAAAACATTTACTTTTGTCTAGTTAGAGAAATTTATTTTTCCCAGAATGACAATCCTTTAAGTAGAAACCAGGCAGCTTGCCAGCTCTCCATGTCATACACTTGAAGTTTGCAAATGTAACCATATTTTCAAAAGTTTTTCAAGGTCCAGTAAGTGGTTCAGAGGTCTTGGGCAAACAGTCTTGTAATAAACAGATTTCTGTGTACTGCTTCGATCTCCCTTAAGCCTGGTATAGATTAGTATTTGTTCATTACAAAACAATGAATGGCATTGCCAGTGGTTTACATTGAAGGTGTACACATACTCAGAGCTCCTCAGTTATGTAAAACATTTCCATTAAAAACCAGTAACCCTTCTTGGACTGAAGTTATAGGAACAAGTTTGATTAATATGTTTTACAAGCCTGAAGTAAACGCTCATCATATCTGCCAGCAAGCTGACAGCTTTCAAAAAAGAACCTTTGTTCCTAGGATAAGTAATTTGTGTGATCTTCTTTAAGATACCACACTCAAAACCTTAGAGGAAGAAGGTGTTACATTCAAGCAAAATCTGCTCAAAATGTGAATGCTGTTAAGTCTGTTTTGCATTCCACATCCTTGGTTTGTATTATTTGACAGGATAGTGACTTTTTAAAAAATTTGTTGTTCTTGCTTGTCAGAACACCTGTGCTTTCCCATTAGGAAGAGGTTTACTTGACAAGCTTTTTACCTATGTTCAGGAAAAAAGCCTAGGCATAAAGATTACCAGATGTGTTAAAAAATTACATTCAATTGACGGAAAAAGTAAGGAAGTAGACCAAAATTTGGAGGACAACAAAGGAATGATTTAGCTGAATCCATGAGAAGCAAAGGAAACAATTCCATCTTTCTGGAGTGTTAAATGTTTTCACCTAACTGGAGCACTAACACCTCTGCCTCAAAGATTTAGGCAGTGGTATGTTGTGTCTTCAGCAGTAATGAGCAAATACCTCAAAAACATGTCAGATGATGAAAAAATAAAACTGTGGTTATCCATTACCATGGGAAAATATATCCTTCCTGACCTCTTCAGGCAGAAAGGTTACTGTACAGTGTGAAGCATTACATTTGATTACTTTTAGATAGCCAAACATAGCACTCAGTTGTATAATTTCAAAGCTGGAAAAGAGCATTCAGCTTAAGTAGTCATGTATTTATCTGTTTATATGAGTTGCTACAGTGAATAATAGCAATGAACTAATCCAACCTTGTTTAAAAATTCAGTCAAAATATTTGACCAAATGGGGCTGGATTCCACTTTGATTTCAAGCCAGATAAAAGAATTAATCTTATTTTTGTCCCAGTGTGCCCTTCTGCTTTTGGTCTGAGGTTCTGTGTAGAGCAGAAGAGATGGTCTTTGTTGTTTGCTTATCTCCACTCAGCTAATCTCTTCTACAGATTTTGGGTAAACCCAAGGTAAGTCAGTCTTAGACTGAGGTCAAACTGCTTGCTTTGCAATCTGGCACACTGAATAAAACCTATGTCCTAAATATGTCACCCAAATGACACCGAGTGTCCTTCTCAAATGAGGTGAAAAAAACAGGATGTGTTCCTACACCCAACAAATTATGTTTAATATGGCAATGTGACATTGATTCTTGTATTATTTACAGGTTTAGAGCACTAAAAAACCCACATCCTTACTTAATTGCTGGTTGAGTTATTGCTATTCTTTTAAATAAGCTAGCTTACAACCAGATCTTGCCTAAGTCTTCAGTGGCACTGCAACATCCTTGCAGGCTCTGTAATATTCTCCCACAGGACAAATCTGGAGAGTCAAGCTTGACTTCAGGAGCAGACAGAGCCTCAACTTGGGCATGGACAGACAGGTTGCTGTCTAGTGTGGGACACTGCAAGGATCTGGCAGAGACAGTCAGAGCTCAGCAGACATCTAGTCACCCCAACAGTCTCCCACCAGCCGTATCTGTTTTAGAGATCCTCAGAGTAACTTATTGACAATAGCTAATTCTTACCTTTTCCATCCCAAGTCCATATGTACGGACATGGCCAGACAAACACAGCAGGGGTGACCATCCATCCAACTAAGTTCAATTTTAACTTACCTTCATGCTAGGGAGAGGATTGATGCACTAAAAATAATAAATAATACCTGGTTTGGTCCAAGGTAAGGAGTTCATTCCTTCTTACACAGCAATTTATTTCCTTAAACACTAAGTTATCCTTACCATAAAACACTGGAAAGTCCAGATTTTTTTATTCCTTGCTCACTTTTACTTGTTTTGCCCTAATACAACTTCTTTTTGCAGAAGAGGCATTATTTTAGTCCTTTCAGGTTATACTTCTCCCAGTCCTGCAGTGCTGTCTTATTTAGGAGAGCTCAACAGTTTTCCCAGCACCAGCATGAGTCTGGATTTTCCCACCATTTTTTAAAAGAAACTTAAAACCCTGAAGTTAACAGTACTAGTGACTTTCAATCTATGATGGGGGGTTGTTGTATGTTATTATTATTAACTTAAAGAGGTAAAGTACATTTCCACCCATGCATACTGTACTTAGTAAATTTCTAGCTTCAGAATTTTGGTGGGAGATCATTCAGTCCTCGTAATTTGGTATTACTGAATCTCTCAAATTGCTTCATTGTTTTCATGACACACATCAGACTGTTAAGAACATATTTTTATTTCCTGTGAAAAATGACCTTGGAATATAATTTAGAAACAAAAATGTATTAAAAGCCTGAGAGAGCTGATTTACTGGAAAAAGGTTATGTTATGAGCATTGATAAGTGTTGACAATGAGATGTAATAAAAACCTATAAATATTTGAGGGCTTTTAACAGTAATAGTTGAGAAAAAAATTATTGTCGATGTCATTTAAATATTTATCCTGATGTATCTATAGTGTATGAGAAAATGACAGCGGTATTTCACTGTGGTGTGGCAACTGGTCTTGATTTTAAATCTTTAATCACAACCACTCAAAAATATGAAAAAGAAAATAGAGAGATATGTCTGGAAATTTTATTTGAAGGCATAATCCACTGAATTATGCTGCAGCATCCCAGATTAATTTGCAGAATCCCCATTAGCTTGATAAAACTCCAGTGAAATATATGGACAGGAACAGCACTCCTTTGACATGGGGATTAATAAAGTGGAGAAAGGAAGAAATGAAAGAACAGGGAAATTCAACATTCAAGCCATCTGTCCCCTCTCTTTAGCACACGATATTGTCTACACATGTACCATTTGCACTGGTAATTAATTTAATAATATTGTATCTGTTCTACAGTTTTGATTTCTCATAGATTCTTTGATCTTTCATTCTTAACTGCTCCTGACCTGTCAGTGTCATCTATTTCTGTTACGTGATAGAGTATCAGCTCCAAAATTTCTTAAAGTTCTTGAGGCCCTGCCTTAATTTTATATTTTTTTAAACGCTTATGAAATAAATAAAGCTGATGGAGGATTGTTTCCAACTCTTTTAAGGGAAACAAATAGGTATAGGAGTTATGGCTGGCTTACTCCATATGAATAGCCTTCATTTGGCTATAAACTCAAAGTTCTGTTGAAAGGTAGAACCAAATGAGATCAAGTAATCAAAATTATATCTGTGGAGAGCCATGTAAAGGTTTCAAGTCTATTGACTTTCTATTTATTTCTTATTTCAGTGTTTGCACTCATGTTTTGATGATATATATCTGAGTGGGGTGCTTGGCATGCCTGAAGGACAGGATGCCATCCAGAGAGACCCAGACAAGCTTAAGAAGTGGGCCCATGGGAATTTCATCTGGTTCAACAAGGCCAAGTGCAAGGTCCTGCACCTGGGCTGGGGCAACCCCCAGTATCCACAGAGGCTGGGGATTAAGTGGACTGAGAGGTGGGCTTAGAAGAAGGACTTGTGGGTACTGGAGGATGAAAGGCTGGACATGACCCAGCAATATGCACTCTCAGCCCAGAAAGCCCACTGTGTCATGTGCTGTATCCAAAGCATTGTGGCCAGCAGGCCAAGAGAGGGGATTCTGCCCCTCTACTCTGCTCCAGTGAAACATCACCTGGAGTGCTGCGTCCGGCTCTGGGACACTTCTCCTACGAAGGCAGGTTGAGACAGTTGGGATTTGCTCAGCCTGGGTAAGAGGAGGCTCCAGGGAGACCTTAGGGCACCTAAAGGGGCAAAAAGAGAGCTGATGAGGGACTTTTGACAAGGGTATGAAATCATAGGACACCGGCAATGACTTTTAAACTGAAAGCGAGTAGATTCAGACTCGATATGAGGGAGAAATGTTTTAAGATGAGGTAGTGAGAACACTGGATCAGATTGCCCAGAGAAGTGGTAGTTGCCCACCCCATCCCTGGAAACATTTAAGGTGAGGTTGAATTGGGCTTTGAGTAACCTGATCTAATTGATGTCTCTACTCATTGCCTCGGGGTCGAACTAGATGAAATTTAAAGGTCCCTTCCTACACAAACTATTCTATGATTCTATATTTTATTACTTAAGGAAATACCTTGTGGTAGTATCATTTCCTTTACTTGTCGTGATCTAGTGATAACTAGTTGATACAAAAGGGTTGATCATTCTTTCCAAAAGCATAATTATCAAATAAACAGGCATTTGCAAAATGCCACTCTTTTGATTAATAGTTCTAAAAAGTTTTCTTCCTCAACTTCAGCCAGTCCAAGCAACTCACAACATAACTTGCAGATCAGATCCATCCTCAGGCTTTCAATACTCAGTGGTGGCAACTGGCTCACTGCAGGTACCACCAAACCTGTAGCAGTGTCTACACTGGTGCTGTGTGTGTCACTGGGAATTTGGTCTCTTAATGAAAAAGGATGAACGGGTTTGGTCATTGTTTCAGATGGATGTGTTTGAGTTTGCGATGTCCTTTTATCCATTAGGTTTTCTTGTTTCATGTCTGGGAAGGAGGAGGCTTCTGCCCATTTTGCTCTTTCTAGGGTCACAGTCGTGGTCACCTAAATGTATACAAGAACATACTTATCTTTTTCTTGTGTGACTGTTCAATCTATCTATTGTTTGGTCCTGTGTTTTTTTCACGGCAATAGGACAAACTGACAGTTTCTCATAGAAGTTTCATGCTTAATAATGATGAAGAAAGTGAAATGGACTTTTCCAGCAGGGGAAATGGTTCTCTAATTCCTATTTTGTAACAATTTTTTTTTCTCCCTTTGAAAATGCAAATCAGCATTATTGCATTTGGCAGGTAAAAATATTTTGTATTAATTGGAACAAAAATCAAAATTAAATGCTCTATGAATTCAATCTTCTTTTTACTTTCCCTGAATCTTCAGCAAGAAATTGTGGTTATATTGAAACATGCAACAAATGTTGGTATTTTCTTACACATACCACTTTCAATTATTTTTCTACCCTAAATGTCACCAACATTTTTAATTATATTACTTTAAAAATAAAGCATCCAGACAGGATATCTTTTTCAATTTTCAAAGCACAAAGAGGAATTTGTAAAAAAACACAAAAACTTAGTTGTCAAATTGTTACTCTGTTTTTGTTTCCTGTAGGATACTTGGGGTTTAGGTATAAAGCTGAGGAAAAATTATTTTCTCCTATAAGTATTTTCTGATTTTTCTGATTTAGCACTTTGGAATTGTAAAATATTCTCTTAACATTTTTGCTTTTATTATCATACTAATCATGTGTGCAAATTAAACATATTTAAAAAATTCACCAAAAATAATTTTCAAAAAACAAAAATTGCTTCCTTTTCAATGTGTCTTCATTTCCAGACTTCATAACCTCCTCCAGAAAATTATACAAGCTTTTCCATGAGCCAAATCTCAATCTCCCCTTTCTTTTTTCTCCAGCGCAACCTTTGGAGAAACAGCCCCACTGCCAACTGATTATTATTTTCCTTGCTACCACTTCGTACCTGCAACCAGTACAGTGGCATTGCAAATGGAGCAGCTAAGCACACAATCTAGATTTCAAATGGAAAAGGAAATTACCCTTTACTAACAGATGGGTGGTTCATGTGGCACTTCACATTTAGTTTGTATTTTTGCGAAGTAAATATTTATATGCATTGTTCATGTAATTTATTACATGTGTCCATGTGTGTGAAATATATGAAGGTTATTTATGATCTGTGTCAAAAGGTTACGAACAAATTGAATTTATGGAAAGGGATTGCTATTCCCTGGTGATCATGACAGTATGTATTTCTAAAAAAAATACAGAGACAGATCTTAACCTGTTTCCTGCTCACCAAAAACAATGGCTCTTAAGCTGCTGGCAGCAGTCCTTTAAACTAAGTAATCTGTCACTAAAACAGAGTAGGACATATTGCAGCATCAATTATTAATGCAAAGTAACTTCCACCTGCAGATCACAAGTTGCAGCATCATGCGAGAGCAGGAGACAACCCCCTGGAAGTCTGCAGGTCTTTCCTTATCCTCTTCTTCTGCTGCAAGGAGTAGCCCATGTACCCCATGCAGTGTCCTTTGATAAACACTCTGATGCCCATGTTTTGAGAAGATGAGAGAAGTGTTTGGTTCAGTGAGCACTTTTCTCCTTCTGGGCCAATCTCTGGAGCACATCCTTGAGGCAAGCAGAAGATTATTGAGTAATACACAAAGTCACTTGATGGCACAACAGGACATCAGTTCTAATTATGAATATAATCATCATAGGGCAGGGAACCAATAATTTTCTTCCCAAAATTTTTCTTTCCACTCCCTTGGTATTCCAGGAAAATGACAGACCCTCAGCAGACTGTAAAACACCATTTTAATAACTCTGATATTCATCAATGAAAGGAAATACAAATGTTACCAATATTTGCACTTGTTGTACTAGATGTCTGGAAAGATAACCCTTATCGAAGACTTTTTTGTTGAATTTCTGGTCCATTCCAATAACCTTTTCTTTTTATTTGAATCAGATCGTATTCTGCTACCCCTTGTGACAGACCAAATACATTAATAGTGTTTTCACGTTGAAAGCTGCTTTCAAACCAACACCAGCATGCTTTCTCTGTATTTTCACTAAACATTTACATGTCTTCTGTAGGACATGCTAGCATCCTCTTCATTTATTCCTGCAGATTTTGCTGATTAAATCTAATAAAAGATAGAGTAAAACTACCTATTTCAAAATTACTGGTTACTTATTATACATTTATGATTTTAACTTTTAAGTATAAAAATTGAAATGCTTTAGTGCACTTTGATACATTCATTTTTACAGAAATGTTGAAATAAGTTAGAATGATTCTGGTCATTTTATAATCAAGACACTTAGGTTTTTAACTAGCCTATCTTAACAAGCCTCATACTGTAAGGTAGTCACAGATGATACATTAAAGTATCTACATAAGCTGGTCAAACACAGTAAACAATAAGTAAAAATTTTAATTATATCAAATTAAGTCTTGAAGTTAGTAAGTCATTTTCAGTCAGAACTTACATGTATAAGCATTTGGGGAAGTGATTGCAAAGAGAGGTGATGACCTCAAAATTTGTCCCAGCACTAATAGATTTAGTCTGAAGTTTCTTGCTTGCTGTTAGACATTAAATGATCTCATCACCAATTAATATGAATATTTGCTTTAATACAGTTCTTTTATGACTGAAGTCTGAAGATATTTTGTTAGACTAGTTATATTTTAGTGGCTTAATCTCATAATAAGTATTAACCATAACTTGACAATATAGATTATCAGAAAAAATGGTTTTAATAAACTTTTAATAAACTTAGTTAATTTCCTGGAAAATTATAATTGCTTCTTTTTTAATCAGTGTATGAGTTCACAAAGTGGGACAATTAGCTTTCTAAATATGGTCAAATTCTTATTTCTTCAATTCAGAGAAATTTCCTTTCAATGTGGTATTGCCTGAGTAAGGGATAAATAAGTGTTAGACTGTAGTAAATATAGAATCCAGCAAAATTATGTGTATTCCTGCTGTTACTAAGAAGACAGTTATCATTCAACATTGTACTTCTTACTAGATAGGCTTTGCCTGACTGTGATAATGCTTATAAACTATCAGTACTCCATTGTTCCCAATTATAAAGAAAGCAGCAAACCCAATTCTTCGTTACTAAAAGTCAGTGTTTTCCTGGGTTTTTTTTTTAATTTTTATTCTTCAAAAGTTATGATACTAGGTTCTCTGTATCTCAGCTACTAGGCACATAAATGATCAAACTAGGAGTAGAAGGAATATTTTTTACTCTGTGGATTGTGCAAGAAATTACTACTTAAGAAGTACACAATAGAGAGATCTTCCATTGAAGAAACTCTGAAAAGAGAGGTATGGGTCAATACCACATCAAAGAGCGGCTAATCAGAAGAGTCCAAAGATAAGTTTCTAAAAGAAAACCTAATTTTATTTGAGTACCAGTATCTATCACCATCCATTACAGTTATTCCAGAGATTTACATAAAAAAAATTTAACACAGAAAATAATTTCTATTATGAATATAAGTTTGATTATAATTTTGAAATTGTTTTTTTTGTCTTTTTGGGTGTTTGGGGGAGTTTTTTTGCATGTGAATAGTACATAAAGTCCACAGTGGATTATTTAACTGCCACTGATGGAAAATGGTATATAAGATGGTGTATTGCCACTCCTCTTGGACAAAGTTAAACTGTTTGCAAACAACCTTCACCTGGTTCTAAAGGTTCAGCACAGGTGGAGCATTAAACTGCTTACAACATGGCACTTCTCCTGCCTCTTCTTCCACAGCAAACTAACTTTCTTTTAGACAGCAGTTTCCACAAAAATTAAGTTCGTGTTCTATAACAGTATTCCAGACTGATTTTTTTTTCTAAAAGACCATCATTTTAAAGTTCCTATATATATATGTATATATACAGAAGAGACCATAAACATACATAGTCTTCTAGATTTCAAAAGTGAGAAATTACATATGTACCTATATATGTAGGTGTCAGTATATGATCTCTCCTAATTTAAAGGACTACACTAAATGCTTGTCAGCATTTTGTTATAGAGAAAACAGTGGGAGCAAAAGTGGCTTATTAATACCTGCAATATCACTGCCATCTGGAGAGGCTAAGCCTACACTAGAGATGTAAGATTCGGACTCAGATTTCTGATGTGTGATCCCAGATCTCAAGTTTGATCAGTCAAAGACATGCCTGTAGTTTTAGCCAGCATTTCACACCCATTTGGCACCCGTATAAAGGACTACACAGGGTGCAGAACAAATACAGAATTGGTCCCACTGAGCTTAATAAACACCTATATAGGGGAAAAAAATCATAGTTCATTTGTAGTCCCCTGAGATAAATATCTTTTTTACAACTTAAAAATGTTCTGAGAGGTTCCAGCACAAAACAAAAGAGTTCCAGTACAGCCAAGGGGAAAACAAAAAACATAAATAAAAACATATGTAGACTTTTGGGAAAAAGCTAAAATTTGTCTTCTACACACCCCCAAACACACACTCCCCTGTTCTACCTGCATCCCATGAGGAAAGGGTGGTTCTGGGTTTTCTCTCCAGATGAAGAACCCAGCAGCCTATTCCCATCCAACACTTCTTCCATTTTTCTCATTATTGCACTTTCTCTAACAACTGCTACAAAATATTTCATCCTTGTTCCGTCTCACTCAAGGTACAGGGGAAAAGGACACCGTCACCACCAAAGGTTGCGTCCAACACTGTAACTGACTCTTCCAAAGTAAGCCATCTCTACTGTCCTTGTGTTATGTGGGTAAGGGTGTCTATTTCATAGACATCATCCAAGGAACAGCAGCAGCAGTACAGGAGCTGATACCTCAAATTCAATGTGAGTAAAAGGACTCATGGGATTCCTCTGGCCAGTCTTCTTTTATGATTTTCTCTCTCCTAATATGTGCTATTTTGAAGATGGAGTGCTGCTGCTGTTGCACATGAGTAGCCTGTGGCAAGAGTGAGGAAGAGACTTTTCCAATTCCCACACAAGGAAATGTATTAGAAATACATTTAAAAACCATGCTAGCTTTGTGTGTTCAGGTGGCTTATTGAGATGTAGCCTATTGTAACACCACAAAATCTATTACATACATCTGTCGTTGTTTAACGTCATTTAGCTTTTATCAAACACATGTAGGCCAAGATTATTCTGTCCTCCCAGATTCATGTTGTTTCACGTACAACACAAAGCTCAGTCTAGTTCCTTCCTTGTCCTACTCGTTGTCAAGAGTGGAAGAGCCTGGAAACTGTTTTAACCCCCCTCAAGTAACAGGCTCTCCAAAGGCCCATGGATAAACTTGGGATAGCTTTGTGTCTGTCTATGCATGGGCCAAGCCATATTCAAACATTCAAAATGTTGTGCAGCAAAAAAAGAAAGGGACATTACAGTTCCTGGATATGCTGCCTGAGACTGTCCTCAGTGGCCCAATCTTCACTAGGAGCACCAGGTGGGAACACAGTAAGAGTGCAAGAGCAACGCAAAGCATTTGGGGTGTCCATTAGACATAGCCTTCTTACCTTGAGCCATTAATTCAAGTATGAGTTATGTCAGAATAGTATAGAACAGAACAGAACAGAATAGAATATTTCAGTTGGAAGGGACCCTCAATACATATCTAATCCACCTGCCTCATTACTTTGCATCTGACCAAAACTTAACGCATGTTATTGAGGGCATTGTCTAAATGCCTCTTAAACAGTGACGAGTTTGTGTTTCAGTATTTGAAAACAACCTTTCAATTAAGAAATGCTTCCAAATGGCAAGCCTAAACCTCCCCTGACACAGGTTTAAACCATTCTGACATGTCCTGTTGCTGGATTCCAGGATCTCCCAGGATCTCCCTCTCCACTTCTCCTCTGCAGAAAGCTGTAGACAGTAATGAGCTCACCCCACAACCTCCTTTTCTCCAAACTAAAAAAACCCAGGGTGCTCAGCTGCTCCTCAACTACCCAAGCTTAGGCCAAGAAGGATCACAGTACAGCTTGCCATCTCTTATTGGTAGGCCTCTTTCTGTCTGTCCAAGGGTGTCTCCTTAAAAATGGAAGTTGATTTACAGGACCGCAACAGAGTTGTTCCAAACATCAAGGACAAAGAAGCAGTGTTGGCATGATATGCAAATTATTAATAATAAAATATAAATTATAAAATAAAACAAGTTGACTTCTTTTGCTCTCCAGAACTGAGACAATTGTTTGCAATAGATCCATCACACTAAGACACAAATTTCTCAAAGTAACCCAAGGGCTGTACTCCTGTCTGCTGTTCGTACTGACTTGTAAAATGATCTGTCATAGAAAAGTGAGCAGTCACACTGCTGCCTAGTGATCCCCACGCAGGTGGGCACCATGTCCATCCTGGTGGCTGTTACTTACAGTAAGTGATGAGGAGTGAGTCCACCACGACTACAGATTAACCCTATGTGTCCCAAAGAGGGAGTCATATTCTCTACTCAGAAGCTAAAAGACAGTGAGGTGGACACAGAAGTTATTTTTGGATGCATAAGATAAGCACTTTAGTAAAATATACTGATTTAGGGAAATTAAATTCTAGTATTATTCCAGGTTTTCTGGAAAATTACTGTTTCCGTATTAACTATTTCTAGATATTGAACAAACTTGTATCCCACTGATAAGAAATGTGAGTAACCTTGTATTTTCTATCCACTCTGACATGGAGCAATGCAAACACATATACTCTTATACCTTTTTTACATAGGAGATAAGATTTTTCAATATTTACACCACTCTCCAGAAATTATATCCCACAGCACAAAAAATTTCAAACAGTGGTAATAGCAGAGGTGGGGAAAATCTGGTTTTCCTTTTTTTTTCCTAGCTTGGTGTTAATTTAATGACATGTGACATTGCTATCAGTGCAATGCAGTAAAAATTAAATGGAACCCAATGTGCACAGACACTATGAAAATTTTAAATGACAACAGCAACAACAAAAATTACACATTCCCTTTCCTTTCTTATGTCCTTTGCATTAACATAAGGATATGTGAGTTTGCTATCCATGCACTGCAATAAAAATGAAATTGGTGGCCAATGTGCCCAGAGAGAGCCTTCAAATAGGAAAACAAAATTTAAAAATTATACTCTTTTGCATCCTGTAAAGGATAGATGATGCGAGGAACAAATTTTACTTAACTGCCACATCACAAATAATTTGCCAGCTGAGAACCTATATTTCTTTTTCATCATGAAGGAGAAAAAAAGTACTTTGGAACGATTTCTTCAAATTTCTTTCCATTTTTTAAACACTAAAAATATGTTTTAAAATATTTTCTTATATTAGAGTCATTGTGTTTATACATTCCCTAAATGAATGCTTTTTTGGTAACATATTTGTGTCTAACATTACTTATATAAACAAAAATATACAGTCATTTTATGGGATAATAGGCAAACAGACATCTGCATGCAACATTTTCCTCATTAGATGTGCTCATGTTAGCATATTTTTATGACTTCACTGCAGAGTACAATGTGCTGATTTGAAACCTTCTTAAATATAGCTTATTATGTATGTTAACAACCCAAATGCTTTAGTTATGCTCAGAGAATTTTTTAATAAAGGAGTAGTTAACATTACTGTAGTGTGAGGAAATGTGACCTGGAAGAATATGCCCACAGGCACAGCAGCAGCAAAAGCAGTAGCTCCTCATCTATGATCAGTAAACTGCTGATGGTCCACAGGTCCCTTCTTCAAGATGACAAGACAGCCAGCTCACTGTCCTTGTTTACATTTACTAAACGCCATTGCAAACATTTAGGCATGTATTAGGTGACTTAGCATTATTTTTCCACTATGTAGCTTTTACCAATAACGCAGATGCATAGGTTACATTGAAAATAGGCAGTAGAACATGGAGTTGTTCTAAAGACCACGAGTTTTGAAAAAATCTGATCTATGATTCAAAACAACAACAGTAAATGGAAGGCATCAGTCTAGAAGACTTAGACTAAGGAGCTCTCCCAGTTTAATGGGACTGGGCTCCGTCTTTGGGTGTTGCAAAACAATTGCTGTAATGGTTTAACACGAGCACAATTGTCACAGCTGAAAGCCTTTCTTGGAACAGGAGGAGCAGAGAGTTCAGCCACTGGCAACATGAGGCCAAGGAGCCTTTAACACATGAGCAGATGAGGGTATCTGTGAGTTTCAGTTTCAATGGGATGCATTTGTCCCACTAAGCAAACATCAAGGAACAGGAGGAGTTGATAATCTGGCTGCAAAAATGCATAAATGCACTGCTTGATCAGTTTTGCATCATGCTACAGAAAAGCCAGGCAGGCCAAGCTAAGGAAACCAATGGCTTCCGACTAAGTAATTTACACACTGGTCAGTCTGAACAGTCTGTTCTGCTCTGGATGTATTTAAAGGCTTTCTTCACTGTGATTGTAAGAACAGAATGAATTCTGCAAACCTTTAGTGCTTTCAGCTGAGTTTGATAGTATTGTTACACCTTCTATGCCCATACTCTGAAAGATGAATACATAATTGAGAAATTCTCTCTTCTAAAATATTTCTTAAATCCAACAACAAAAGAGTTTAATCACAAAGTTGCTCCCTTTCAGGGATAGCTCTAACATATCTGTTTTGATAAAATGATTGGAAATCAGAGCTACAGTCATTTAAATAATCTGTTAAAAAGCTATTACGTTTCTGTAATGCTAGTAATTCTTAAATGGCTCTCGGTTTGATTCACGAACAGTACATGAACAGTACATGATTCACACAGGCAATTTTTATTAAGCACTTATCCCCAAAAAAATGTCAGACTGGGTGAAATCTATTGTATATTGCAGCATTTTTATACTTTTTTAATAGTATGCTTTAAGGTTCAACTTCTCACAGACCAAAGTTGACAAAGAAGTTGGGGCTGCCACAGAAGATCAAGGAACCAACAAAGGCTGAAAGATAGTTTATAGATAATTGTAAAGATCCTGCTGCAGTTCAAGTGCTTTTGAAGTTCTGTAATGACTTCTTGCTATCAGGGACTGTCAGGTTTAATTGAAGTCAAAGCTTGTTACTAAACCGTGAGATCCGTAAGTGTGTAAATATCAGTGCTGCTGCTTAAGCAATGAATCGCCTTAGTATTAACTATGAAAAAAGAGCACTTTGCACTGCTTTGAGAGCAAGGCACATAGTGGTGAGAGGTGCACTGGTGTATTTGCAGGGAGGATCATGCAACTTCAGGGGATCAGGACCTTCTGCTTTTAGTTTGCTTTTAGACTGGCTTGGTGTGAGGGCTGGGTATGTCACTTTCCTCCACAGAACTGTTTCTTCATTGTCCCTGCTGTTATGTATGGACTACATCAATAATCACCAACCTGACTGGCATATTGTAGAGATTAAAAATTTCACCCTAATCTTAAATTTTCATATAATTTAAATTATTAAAATATTTCTCCAATTTGAAGTTCAGTGTAACAGATCATATATAAGGGTAGTCACTTAGGGCTTTGAAACCGTTGTAGTAAACATACCCCTACTTCACATGCACAGCCACTGTAGATATGATTTTAAAAGACTAGCTATTTGAAACAAACAATATACTGAGCAATATGATCAAAATTCAAAATATTGTTTCTGCCGTGTTATAAAAGAAGTTGAATTATGCAATTCAGTACCAAAGTGACTTAGATTTGCTGAAAGGGTTCTAAATTATTGTAGGTAGATAAGCAGATATAACTGATGAGCAGAGATTTAATATGGATCACAATGGGATTAATGAATAAATATGAGGGTCTTATGCTACCTATTTATAATCACATTTAAAAGTAGAACTATGGCTGCTAGTTATACTTGGGGTACCCTTCACAAAGGAGACTAGGCAGTAAACTGACGTGTCTGCACAGCTTCTTGCTTGAGCTGCCTGGGGCACAATATTTCAGTTTTGCAGATCGTCCAGTTAAAGTTCATCTACTTATCAAAGTTTTGTGGAAACCTTAACACAGATTTTAACACATGGCACTCTTACAACTCTTCTACCCACCACATACCAGATGTTCCCCAGGGGAAAAAATGGTGTGGATAGGATCCTAGGTAAAGTGTACCTCTAGGAGACATTGAATTTTAATGAACCCCAGTTGTACTTCATTTTGGGAAATTATTTCTCTTTTACTGTTGAGTTAGTGAGGCCGATAATCTGGTGCCCAATATTTTCAACAAACCATCAGGATACATGAAATATCTTACCAGATAATCCCCTCTGGAATCCACAGTTCAGTTTTTAAGTATTCTTTTCACTAATCTCTGTAATCCTGCGCTCATAGAGGTCAGGAAAACAGTGGCTAAAGCCTTTATGATAAAACTAAGTCTAGATTTTGCTATCATTCCTTTTATAGTTTTTGCTGTATTTTTCTCAGCTGTTTTTTACTCCTGAAGGGATGTGACCAGCATTACAGATGTTGCATATGACAGTGCCCACAAACCATGGAAAAGGTCTTTACACCAGTACATGAGCCAAGAGCAGGGATCCATCAGGAAACTTAATATATATTCAGAAAATATCTGTGAAAGTCAAAACAGGGACTACATGCTGCTTGATAACTGAGGTTACATTAGCTTCACTGGTGTTCACAGCCACTGGATTAGCAATCAGTATTAAATCTTCACATGCAATGAAAATTAACAATGCTAGGTTTATATTGTCCAAAAAAATAGTCGTGTGTTTTCTCCTTTTGATTGTGGTTTATTTAAGGGAAGAATATTACTGCATGCTTTGAAAATATTTTATGTGTCTTTGGCTGATAGAACACACAAAACATTTGAATAGGCCCATTTACTTAAGCATAAGTATTAAATAATAGTTTAAATGTGAACATCCATGTCATAAACTTTATAGTATTTTAATGTAGGATAAACCTGTGTATTTAAAATATTCTTTCTTCAAAGCCATCTTTTCCTTTTGCTTTTTTCAAACAGTCGTAAAGGAAACTCTGATTTGTGCTGCATGAACAATGCCAGCATCATCTTTGTAATGTTATCCATATGGGCTTCTAATAATAGATAAGTTTTTAGAGATTTGTATTGTATTTCTTAGAGACATTTAAAGTCTTGATAAGGAAAGGCTGATTTCATTGGCCCCACAGTTAAAGGAAAGCAGACCCTAATTAAAAGAATTCTGTTCTGAATTAACTAGTTTGACATGTGCTAATTGACAGTTCCTGTGAAATGGTTCTAATTAAAGTCAATATGTCTTTTTCAATTAAAAGGAAATTAAGAATATACTAATATACATTAACAACTTAATCTGCCTTCAATATCCCATGCATCAGCTGCTTTTTTTCTAATGTTATTGGAGAACCATCTGACATACATCTTCTACTGTTTCATTATGATATCTCATTATTACTCAACAAGAATACAGGCACTGGTGAATAACCTCTAGAGCAAGAATAGAACTTGCCTCTACTCAATGCATGCAATTCCTTATCACTTGCCCAATAAAAGGTCATCATGGTTTAGGAGTGGTACCACCCAATTCCCAATGTCCCCACTGAAACCCTCCCAAACCACATGCCTCTCACTCACTCCCCCATTCTCAACCCCCTTCCCACTTTAGCGGGATGGAGTTGAGAACTGGAGGCAGGTAAAGATCAAAGGTTGAGGTAAGAACAATTCACTGAAAACAGCAATGAAATAAGAAAACTAACAGTAACAGGAATAATATTAATGACAGAAGTGTGCAAATAAAGGGTGATTCACAAGCAAAATACTCACCACAGACCCGAGACAGTGAACAATGGCGAACAATGCCACCACACTTTTTGGACTGGAAGCCACTCCCTTCTTCTCAAAAGCCAGAGAGACCCTTCACCTGGCAATGATGTGAGGTGGTTTGGAATAACCTCCAGGTCCTGTCCAAAACTAGAACAAAAGTAATATTTCTGTATTTTACACACAGAAGGAAAAAAGACCTTTCTTATGACAAGAGATCTCCTTATTAATTGCACGCTGGAGCAAGTATTGGCAATTACTGAATTAATTCGAACTTTTTCTAGAAGTCTTGTAAGCAATGGTTCACTGCTGGGCTTTTCTTTCAGTATTTGACCCAAGGAAAGGCAGGAATCTTACTTTTGAGTGACATCTCTCCTGCTCTTTCAGAAGTGAATGCAGGGCTAAGTTCTCTGGTAGAAATGGTTTTAATTGTATATATAAGAAGAAAATAAAAAGCATGCCTCCTGGGTAGAGCAGTGCTGAAAACAATCCCATTATTGTTGCTGGAAATGTGATGCGGTTGTTTTTAGCCACAAAATTAAGTACTAAAATGTGCAGTTGTGTTCTTGCTACCAATTCCAAGGCTCTACTGCTACTGAATTTACTATCTAAAAAAAGCACCATTAAAAGTAGCTGGCCCTATTCCAATAAGAATGCTGTCTTGAATGTATGGTGAACTATGCAAAAGATTGACATCTTCTTGTTTAAACTTTGGGTTTGATTTTTCATAATTTTTATTTTCTTATTTGGAAATAATAATGAAAAATTCATCAGATACATTTTGGGGAGAGTAGAGTCACCAGGAGTGACAGAGTAATTGACTTAAAAGGGAATTATCTGACTGGTTTTTTAAAAATTGCATCATATAGCCTGTTAAGGACGCAATCTCACTTCTATTATAGATTTTATATTTCATGGAATACCATTTCAGCTATGAATATTCATTCTGCTGAATATTTCACAAAGAGAATATATTATCTAGTCAGATTTTACCAAAACATGACTGTGCTCCAGAGGTTTATAGTATTTTTTTTTTCAAATGACTCCTTTAAATTATAACAAAAATATTTGCTTTCACAAATATTAGAATTAATCAAATAATAATTTACTTTAACTTGTGACATTATGAGACAAAATTAAGTGACAGAGAGTAGATTTTTGTAGCTTCAGAAACTGCACTAAAAATTGCGACTAAGATTCAGAAACTCTGAAATGTACAAAATCATCTGGGAAAATTTGGGTGTTGTGGTGAAGTGTTATTTTTCACTTTTGTTTGAAGATGATGTTCTTTCCTGGTATTTGTTGAAATTTATAGTCATTTTAAGAAGCAGCTAATATCCAAAACCTTTCAGACTGCTGATATAAAAATTACCACGATGCATATTATTGTCTGGTTTTGATTAATAAAAAAATACAGCCAAATTTTTGGGACTGTGTGGCCAGATTTTATATAGGCAGCTACTTAATTTTTTGCAAAAGTAAATGTCAATGAAACACTTAAAACTTTGTCCCAAAGCATCTACTACACATCTCAGAGTGCCTTAAGGCTAAGAACAACTTTCTTGATCAGCTTTCTTAAAAGCATAGTGACCCCTTACACAAGGTTTTAGTCTTGGGTAAAGCACCTTGATTCCCAGACTAGATGAAGATTCTTGGATAGTCATTATTAGACCAAGAAGTTTCTTACCCAATTCCCCTCAGTTGTGCTGCTGGTGGGTGTCTGCAACTCTGAAGGAAGATTTGGAAGGGAAAATTATTTCATAAAAGCTGCAATAAAGAAAAGGAGTAGCTAAGATACCGACCTCAAAAAGTGACTGTTTGGTTTTGCCAAATGGAGTTAAATACGTGGCTCCCCTTGAGAACCCAAAATAAACAGCCTGGTGTTTTATTTCAATATAATAATTCTATTTGACAAAACCAGGTGCTAAGATAATCAGGTCCTAGAGACCTCAATGTCCTAAGGAAAAATACTTACACATTTACAACCAACTCTGAAATAATATCTTAAATTTTTCCTTTATTTTAAATGCAGAAAATCCCCAGAACAGCAAAGTGGACTGGACTCTTTGATACTACATCTTTGTGTTCATTGTAATATTTTAATATTTCATTGCCTAAGCTGGGGATACATTCATTTATGTGTGTATCTAGGACTGTATATGACTTACAGACACCACCTTTCTCAGCATCAGATTTTTTAACCATTGCCTCAGTATGGTGCTGGTACAGATGCAACACTGAACTTAAACATGAAATGTGTCTCTAAATTAACAAATAAATAAATATCTGGTAGAGAGCAGAAATCCTGACTGCTTGTATTTGTTAAAATATGGTGCTTTGCTCAAGTGAAATACTAATATCAGATCCTAAACTGAGACCCAATCCCACAGGCCCTTAAAATGTTTTTAAAATACAGTGAGACTACTTGCAAGGTTCAGTTTGTAGTCCTAGGTGACTGCTGATCCTCAGTATTCTTCCTGTACAAAATGCTGCTTCTTTTTCCACGGGGTGCATTATTCTTTATTCTCTCTCCTTTCCCTGTAGCTTTGCTGTAAACTGCTAGGAACTTATTTCATATATTTCCTATTTTGGCTGCATTTTATGACCAAGTGAGAGGGTGAGGATTATGGCATGTGTAGCACTATGAAAATTGGTTTCCTTTTACTCCCCTCGCTGATCCCGTTTCAGTAGTTCAACTGCTTGGTCTAAAAGCGGGGAGAAAAGGAGAGAGAAGGAGTCACATAATGTAAAAACCAGTTGACTTGAATCTGAAAATAGTTATGAATAAGTTCCACTTGACTCATAAAAATAGTTGCATTGATTTGGAAAAGCTAATGTTTGCTGGAATTCATAAGTGTAATGCATTTCCAGAACATGTAAGAATATTCTTCTCACAGTGCAAACATTTGCGTTTGATGAGGTTGATGTTGGTAGCTGTGCAGTACTCCTTGCTCATACAAGTAATCTCAAAAGCCAGTGAGGCAGAAAGGAAGAGAAATTCTTTGTCCAAGTAAAGATTGTGCTTTTTATAAATGCTTTATTATTATTGAGGTGGTGGTGGTTATTACTGTTGTTGTTACTATTATTAT
>VXAY01004761.1:31433-45782 GCA_013399855.1 Oxyruncus cristatus | reverse complement strand
TGTGGATGAAGGTCTAGATGGTTTCCAGTGGAGTCTGACAGCTCTGAAAGTCAAAAACACAGTAAGATTCAAAAGAAAATGAACTACCAGTTCCTACTAGCCTTCCAGAATGCCTTTTGTATTTGGGGAAGCAGTCTTTCTGTTTATATTCATCCTAGCTAGATAGAGCTGTCTGCATGGGGAACGAACTGCCGTACTCTTGATGCAAGCCAAGCACATCTTATGAATTTTACAGTCCAAGAAAAAATTTGTCTTGGCAATAGGTTTGCTTGAGAAACCTGCAGGTGGGACATGAGGTGCTGTAGTCCATGTAAAAACCTCTGGTTAGCAAGTTTTTTCTCTCAAGCATCTCTCCTTCTTACCATTTTTCCTTCTTCTTTCCTCCCCTTCCACAGTGCTTACTGTATGTAGTCACGTTTTCCTAGCTGTAAATGCTGTGCAAGTTATACATCCTCTAAATACATGCATTATGGAATACATCTGGTTTTGCTCTTAGAAGAGACAAACATATTTTCAGCATGGATTTTCTAATGAGCTGAAAAACAACATCATGTGTGGTATTTTTAATATCTTGTTGGTTTCGCTATTGAGAACTTTTGGCCCCAGGCAACCTCCATTTATATACCACGCCCCACAACTTTTCTGTTATTGTTAATTGAATATTCACATTACAGTGTTCCTGATCCTGACCCCTATTTGTTTCACATGCATTTTGTACTCAGTGGTATCAATTTTTCTGGTACTATTAATATTACCGTGCAAATAATTATTTTGTTAAAGTCATCCCCTTCACTGACTGCAAAGACAACTTATGACTGAGTATGTGTCTGAACCCCTCTGTTTCATTCAGACAGATAGATCAGTACAGAAAATAACCATGGCTAAGAAGGTGTACTAGTTTAATCTGCTATATTTAAGTATTCAGATTTTTCTAACATTTACTTTAATGCCTTTACATTTTGGGCTAATCTTTGTGATCTTCACGTTTGCTCCAAGACATCTTTTTTAAGTGAAAGCATGAAGTTAACCAGAAATATATATTTTTTTTAACCATAACAGAAATTTCATCCAAAACAACTAGCTGTTGGTAGTTAAAACACAGCATGGAGCAACTTTCCAAGAATGTTTCCTTCTACTATGACAGAGAAATCTAATTAGAACTGTGCCTTGGCTGAGATTTTAATAGCTATATTCAGGTCATTCTGAGTCCACAACCAGGGAAGACTGTGCTGAACACATGCGTGGATGGAACCGTTGCTGAGTGGGAGATGTGCAGAAGTGGTAACAGGCAAGGAAGGCTGTACCTGTTTTGATTAGCCTCTGCATCTCCTTGTATATCCAGCAAGGAGAAATCCTGTTTGGATGCTCTTCTAAGCATTCTGCAACTCCTGGTAGTTATCAAAATGGCCATTCAAATTCTGGTGGTGGCCTGAATTCGTACTACCTGCAATGAAATTTTATTCAACCTTTGCACATTTTTCGGCAGCCATGTGACTTTTCATAAGTCAAGGAGATGCAGAAAGAATTCAGTTGTGCATGGATTCATTCTGAGACCTTCCAGTCCTGCTCAAACCCAGACAACCAGCTGCAGACAAGTAGCACTCCTGTGTTAATTTATGAGCTAAGATACTTGGAAGCCCCAAGGTAGTTTTTCTTCTAGGCCCTCCACCATTTTTACCTGCACTCAGGGATGATATATTTAAAAACTGAAACTATGGGTGTGTAGGGACTTCATGATAGTGTACTTAACAACTTGTAACCAACAAAGTTTACAATGATGTTCATGCCATGAAAAATAATGATCAGATAACGTCATTAAAGATAAACTCATGTACAATATGAGAGGACACTTTCATTCATGTCAAGCCTCTGTCTTTTTACTTGAAATGCACACTTGACTGCACACTGATGCAGGGCTCATGTAGGTACATCAATCTATCTGTATGTCACATGTTAAAGGTGTGAGATGTCTGATATATCTGTAAAAAGAGAACATGAAATGTTGCATAGCTACTAAATGTGCCAGGCAGAGTCCAGCAAAAGTATATAAAAAGTACCCTATAGAGAGTACTCATATTTCTGACAGGTAATATTAAAATAGATAGCAGTGAAAGCAGACTGGCACTGTAAAGCCATCTAAAATATGTAGGTACCTTTGTTCCACTATCACAGAAATAGTGACTCTGTCTAATGGTCTGTTAAAAGTTTTGGCTTGCTAATTTAGCTTTCATACCCATGTTACTTACAAGCAAATTTGGAAACTCCAATGTAAGACAGCAAAGACAAAGGAAAACAAGCATGGGTGTCTGGAAAGGATCATCTTTTTTCTAAGGATTGCCATTTTACTGCTGTAGTCCATTTCAGATACACCAAATACTGCCATTCTCTAACATATGTGTAATGGTTGTCTATTTTCTTAAGGCTGTGATAATACTTTAAGAAACACCTCACATCTTTGAAGTAAAAATTAATATAACCTCAAAGACCAAATTAAATGTTGCAGTGGAGCTTTGTCACGTTCCTGTTTGGGTTGTTGAGTTAATATTACGTCTTTGATCCATGAGATGTCTTCCCAAGCCAAAAAAACAGCCCGCTGTTAAGTATGTGACTGTCTTTGCATAGTTGTAGTGGTTTCTGTGGCTGGGGTTTGGTAGCGGGGGGGCTACAGGGGTGGCTTCTGTAAGAAGCTGCTAGAATCTTCCCCTGTCCCGTGGAGCCAATGCCAGACAGCTCTAGGACAGACTTCCTGCCTCTGGCCAAGGCCAAGCCAATCAGGAGTAAGTAACACCTCTGTGATAACATATTTAAGAACAGAACAGCGTTGCAGAGAAGAAATTCCAGCCAGGGAAGAGCAGAGTGAGAACACGAGAACAACAATGCAGACACCAAGGTCAGTGCAGAAGGAGGGGCAGGAGGTGCTCCAGGCGCAGGAGCTGAGGCCCTGCAGCCCGTGGTGCAGACCATGGTGGAGCAGCTCTGCCCCTGCAGCCCATGGAGGACCATCAGGGTGCAGAGACCCACCTGCAGCACATGGAGGAGCCCAGGCTGGAGCAGGTGGATGCATGAAGGAGGCTGTGACCCTGTGGGAGGTCCAGGATGGAGCAGGGTCCTGCCAGAGACCTCCAGAGGGATGTGGAGAGGGAAGACCACACTGGAGCAGGTTTTTCCCAGGTAGGACTTGTGGCCCCTGTGGGGGACCCACGTTGGTACAGCTCATTTGTGAAGGACTGCACCCCGTGGAGGAGTGACCCACAGGACAGCAGTTTGGGAAGAACTGCTGCCCAAGGGATGGACTCACACCAGAGAGGTCCATCAAAGACTGTCTCCCGCAGGAGGGACCCCATGGGAGCAGGGGAAGGACTCCTCTCCCTGAGCAGTGGCAGAAACAACAACTGACCATAACCCCCTTTCCCTGTCCCCTTGCACAGCCGGGAAGGGAGGGGGAGAACATGGAATGAAGGAGGTGGGGGGGGAAGGTGTTTTTAAGACTGTATTATTTCTCACTCTTATCCTGTTAGTAATAAATTTAAGTAATATCCCCACTTTGAGTCTGTTTTGCCCATGAAGGTAATCAGTAACTGACCTCTCCCAGCTGTTGTCTCAACTCATGAATCCTTAGCTGTTATTTTTTCTTCTCTCTCCTCTGTCCAGTTGCAGAAGGAGAGTGAGAGAGTGGCTTTATTGGGTACCTGGTATCCAGCCAGGGTCAACTCACTACAACAGTTCAGACTGCAAGACTGGAGACTCGAAGAAATGTTAAAACAAGGCCAGATGATGGTCGTGTGTGACAATGCTTACTCAGCCCAGTTGAAATCAATGGGACTGTGGGATGAAAAAATAAATTATTCACAAATGATAACAAGGAATTTCCAGTCTGATCTTTCATGTTCCACATAGTTTTTGTATATGTTTATTAAAAATAAGATGTCATTTTATATTTTATAGTTTAAACCATATAGAATCAGCATAATTTATGCAGAATCCCATATGCCTATTAAGTAGTCAGAATGCTTTTCAGGATGAGAAAGCATATATAAAGACAGATATAATATATCTATATACGTATGTGTGCAACGAGCAGACCAAATTTACTGAAAATAACTTACTGGAAAGAAACTCTCTAGCTGTGACATTTTACACCAGTCTTCAGGACACAAGAAGACAATTTTTGTCTTCTTGTATCAATAATTAAAAGGGGGTTTGAAATTAATTTCATTCCTTTTCCTGTTTTTCAGTAAACACAAAATGACAGTTTGCTGGGGTGATGGGGAAGCTGTATCTTGAGGTTTCTAAAAGGCAAAGCTCAGCAAGATACCATGACACAGGGGCATGTAGATGAGTTATTTTTGTGAGTATACAGTCAGAGAATGTGTTCAGGGACCCCTATTTCCCTGTGGGGGAAAAAGGGGTCCAGGAGACTTGGTGGATGCTCAAGGCTCGGTTCCTTGAGGCTCAAGAACAATGTATCCCAATGAGAAAGAAGGCAGGCCAAGGGAACAAGAGTCTTCTGTGGATGATAAAGAATTCCTGTCGTTGGTCAAGTATAAGAAAGAAGTTCACCAGAGATGGAAGCAAAGTCAGGCCATTTAGAGTGAACATAGAGAGGTGGTCAGGATAAGCAGAAATAAGAGCTAGAATTAAATCTGGCCCATCTAGAATTGAATCCAGATAATGACGTCAAGAATAACAGAAAAGGCTTTTTCAAATACATAAATGACAAAAGGAAAACAAAGGATAATGTTGACCCATTAATAAATGTAAGGGGGACCCTGGTAACAGAGAATGCAGAGAAGGCAGAGTTATTGAATGCCTTCTTTGCATCAGTCTTCACCAATAAGACAAGCCCTCAGTGATCTCTGACCAAGGATACCAGGGTATGCAAATTTCAGGGGGAAGACATTCCCTTGGTGAAGCAGTATTGGGTCAGAGAACATCTAAACAAACTTGACACCTGCAAGTCCATGGACCCTGACGGGATGTATCTACGAGTGCTGAGACAGCTGGTGAACATCATAACTAGGCTACTCATGATCACCTTTGAGAGGCCATGGAGATCAAGAGGGGTGCCTGAGGACTGGAAGAAAAAAAATGTCACTCCAGTCTTCAGAAAGGGCAAGAAAGAGGACCCCGAGAACAACAGGTCAGTTAACCTCTCCTCAATCCCTGGAAAGAATCTCATTCTGGAGGCCATCTCTACCCACATGAAGGACAAAAAGGTGATCAGGATCAGTCAGCATGGGTTCGTTAGAGGAAAATCGTATTTGACCAACCTGATTCCCTTCTGTGATGAATTCAATAACCTGGATAGATGGAGTGAGAGCAGTGGATATTGTCTACCTTGACTTCAGCAAGGTAGACAATATCTCTCAAGGTAGACAAATTTCTTCATGAAATCCTCATAGGCAAAATCAAGAAGTATGAGTTGGATGAGTAGACAGTGGGATGGTTGGAAAACTGGCTGAGTGGCAGATTCCAGAGGGTTGTGATCAAAGATACAGAGTCCAGTTGGAGGCCTGCTACTCGTGGCGCTCCCCAGCTTTCTATACTGGGTCCAGTGTTGTTTAACTTGTTCATCAGTGACTTGGATGAAGGTTAGATGCCTCCTCAGCAAGTTCACTGATGATAAAAAGCTGGGAGGAGTGGTCAATACCCCAGAGTGTTGTGCAGCCATTCCGAGGGACCTTGGAGAGATGGGCAGAGAAGAACCTTCTGAAATTTAATAAGGTAAATGGAGGGTCCTGCACCTGGGGAGGAACAACTTCATGCACCAGTAGAGGCTGGGGGCTAACCCACCGGAAAGCAACACTGAGGAGAAGGACCTGGGGGGTCTGACGGACAACCAGCTGTCCATTAGCCAACTGTGTACCCTTGTGACCAAGAAGGCCAACAGAATCCTGGGATGCACTAGAAAGAGCATTGCCATCAGGTCAAGGGAGAAGATCCTGCCCCTTTACTGAGCCCTTGTGAGTCCACATTTGGAGTACCGTATGCAGTTCTGGGCTCTACAGTACAAGAGAGACGTGGATCTCCTGGAGCAGGTCCAGCGGAGAACTATTAAGTTGTTCAAGGGTCTGGAGAATCTCTCTTACGACAAAAGGCTGAGGGATCTGGGTCTGTTCAGCCTCAAGAAGAGGTGACTGAGAGGAGACTTCATTAATGTGTATAAATATCTAAAAGGGGGGGTGCCAAGAGAATGCAACAGGCTCTTCTCAGTGAAGCCAACCAATAGAAAAAGAGGCAATAGGCATCTGCAATTGATGCACAGGAAGTTCCATCTAAACATGAGGAATAAGTTTTTACTGGGCAAGTAACCATGTACTGGAGCAGATTGTCCAGAGAGGTTGTGGAGTCTCCCTCACTGGAGATACTCGAGAACCATATGGATACAATCCTGTGCCGTGTGCTCTAGGATGACCCTGCTTGAACAGAGAGGTTGGACAAGATGACCTCTGTGGCCCCTTCCAACCTGACCAATTCTGCAATTCTGTGTGTAGGGAAAGCTGAAGCAGGAAGCGACTTGGGTTGCAGCAGAGGTGTTGTTGTGTTTGTCTAGGTCAGTGCATAACAGGTGAGCCTTCCCAAACTTTTAATCACCGTGGCTGTGATTAAAACTTTGCCTGCCTGGGACTAAGTGCAAGGTGGGCCTTTTCTGCAGACAGCTGACAATTGTTTAGCTAGCTGGTTTGCAGGTTGAGAGAGGATGCATCCCTGTTTTCAGCATGTGGGATCATTAAACTGGAATAAGAGCAGAGTTTTCTCTGTGTTTATGTTATAGATTCATTCTTACCTCTGCATTTACAGCACAAATGACAGCTCCCAGATCTGGGATAGGCCTAATGTCAAAGTCTTGTTCCTCAGAGTTAAAGAAAGTATGTGCTTGGGTGTTATTTTTTTGGTTTTTTGAGAAAGGATCTATTCATTGCTCATGTACATTTGAAGTGTACATGTGTATATGCAGGTAAGAGCCAATGTATATTCATTTATAAAACATAAATCCTACTCTATACAGCCTATGGAAAACATCTGCAGATTTTTAATGAAACTCAAGCTTTGCAGCCAGGGCTAATGCCAAAACCTTTTGAAGAGTAGTGGAAAAGCAGTAGATAGAACCTTCTGGTAGAGCTATATTCTAGCAAATTAAAATGTCATAAGAGCCCATATAAAAAGAAAACGCACCAGCAATTGCATTAGTACAGTCCAAATTGTGTGTGATAGGAAAAGTACTCAGGGTTTTTGAAGAATAGTATTTTCAATCTTTTGCCAACGTGTTGTCTACCAATATCACTATTTATTTGAAGTACTTGTTTTTTGGCATGGGATGATCTGCACAAATCTGTAAAAAAAAAACGCTCAAGAAATTATACAGATCACCAATTAATTTTTAAGATTTGCCAACAAAATGACAAAGTAAGGAAGCAGAGCACAATGTTTTACCTTCAGTGCTAGAATATGGATACATATAAAACATACATTACTACAAGAGAGTCTTGTGATCTTTCTCTGCATTTCTCTTTGCAGTCATAAGATGAGGGAGTGATCACCGGTGGGAAACAAATAGTCACTGCAGCATCAGATTGGGCTGGAACCTGTCATACTTGGAAAACAGTGTGAATAGCCTGGTCTTATACCCAGAATAAGAAAGGAACATTAAAGTTCTGATTGGGTAAAATGAGACACAGATAAGAATAAATTAAGACCACTCAGTTCTTAGGATGTGTTTAAATATAGTTGGACAATTCACATAGATTAAGTTTATACATCTTCCTAAAATTTTGTTGTTGTCTTTTTGTTTGTCTGTTCAGTTTTTCAAAGAGCTAAATTTGGAAAATAAAATGGTTGAGTATTTGTGAATTGCTCGGAACTCTTTGTAAATATTCAGCGACTTACTAGTGGTAATTTATTGTCTTACAAAGCCAGGGTACTCAGGAACTTAATACTTTGTAATGTATGGCCTTTGTTGTAGGTTATTCCAATGGAGAAGGCATAACCCTTTCCAGAATTCAGCACACACAAACAAGCCCTAGCACAACTCGTTATAGTCAAATATATTAAGTATCTTTTTGCTGATACCAAATTTGAGCTAAGGTAATATTTGTTAGTATAGGAGGAGGTTATAATGGTTTAATCTAGAAAAATAATTATACTTGATTGAGGTACAGTTCTTCCAAAAGAGGTTAATGATATGTTCCCTTTTTCCCCCCCCTTCAAAGAGACACATTATAAAGTCAATTAATCAAAGCAGCAGTTAAGGTCACCTTGACACATACTTCACTGTCAGCCTTGTTGATATCAACAGATGTGTATGGTGACTGCAAACCACTGGGTGAACCTTGGGACAGTTTAGAGATGAGCATTTTACTCTCAATTCCCTGTATGGTGCTGAGTGTTGGAGTGATCAGTTGGTCTTTCTGATCACATCACACAATAGACTTTTTAGTCAGGGCTAACCTTTCTTGTAAGAAAACCATAGTTTTAGAAACAATGGTTGAACACTTACCTTTTCATATGCCTTTTTGGACCATATTGATTTGAGGCATTTATGACTTTGGGTGCTTAAGACAAATAACATAATGTCCAATGAAGAAATTTACAAATTTTACTTGGAAATTATCCCCAACTTGTATCAAAGCGAGTTTGCACTTGTCACCAACAGGGCCACAATTTTGCCTAGTTTTACCATGATTGACCTTTCTACTGTTGTGTAACTTGATATGTAGGAATAGTTAACATCACGTTTTCCCTCCATAATGCATGTGCATGGGACAAAACACAACTGAGTATATACTTATTAACTTTTGACCACAAGCCAGAAACCTAAAAGAAGCTGTAAAGGATCCTAGTGAGTATAGTATCTGAGCCAAATCTTTATATACTGAGTCCAGCCTAGTATCTCTCATTAGTATTCTTTGTATGTCCAGTTGTTTGGCAGAAGATTTTTAAGGCTATTCAGGAATACAGGATAAAATTGCTGCCTGCAGCCTAGGCCTTGTTCTGTCTTTCTCAGCTACAGTCTCACACGAAATGATATCACAACCTTCTGAAACTTTTTCATGTCTTTTGGTGTATGTGTATGTACTACCATAAAATGTTATAAAATTAATCTTTATTTGATAGGGATTCTGTTTTATACCGGTCATTGAAATATCTAGCTATAAAAAATATGTGGGACTCAACTCACCCGACTGTAATTGTCTAAAATTTAGTTAATCTCATCTGGAAGTATTTATTGCCCTCCATGGATACAAAAGGTCAGGAAACAAAGCACAATACAGCAGAGTTGCTGTTTTCATTTCAGGTTGGGTACCCAAAAAACTCCTCTTTATTTGAAAGAGATTTCGCATGGTGATCAGGACTATTGCAAGGTATTATAGGTGTCTTGCCTTCTCTCCTTATCATTTTGAGCTTTTAGCTCTTTTCAAAGTTTGCTGTCATAGGCAGCTTGGAAACAGAGATCAGATTGAGGAATCTAAGGCAAGGGATGGCCTAACTTTTATGTTGTATTTTGCTTCATGTAGGAGACGAAGGGAACAAGGGTCACCATGAAGCACAGATCCTCTTTGGGCTTCCACCCTCGTACAGGAAAGGGATATTAAGTGTGGCTGACATCCCAACTATGTGATCGGTACAGGAGAGTGGACTACTAACGACAACCTCTGTTGCGTTATTCTCTCAGCATCTTCAGAACAACTTTGGAAGACAGAGTGAACAAGTTTCGTCTAGTCGGTTGTTCATAAGCTGTTTATCCTGAACTATTTGTGTCTGCTTATGCAAATCAAAAAATTTGTTGCATCCACATAGGGGCCACACATAAATTACGCACCTCACTCTCAATATCAAGGTTGAAAAGATAATTTCACTATTTCTAGAATGAAAAACATTAAAAATAGATTATTCATTAAAAAGTTGTCTGCTACAAAGTACTCAGTTACATATATCTTCCACAATTCTTTGCTTGTGAATGTTTTACAAGCAGAACCAGATTTTCAAAAAAGTCTAGAAGGATAAAAAATAAATAAAGTAACCTAATTTTTAAGTGTCTTGGGAAATCCTTAGCCGTGAGTTGATGCCTGTCTCTGCTCTGCTGCAACTCAGATTTGTACGTGTCTTTCTGAACCTGACATCCAACCTCGTGTCTCCAAAAATGCTCAGTGCTGTCTCCTGTATTGATGCTGTTTTATAACTGACTCTAGGATTAGGACTGATCCTCTGATGTTTTGGGTGAATGTCTGAACTACAGTTTTATGCAAAGCCTGGCTGGTTTCCCAAGCCATCCCACACAGCCTCATTTTTCTCTTATTTTCTGTCCCAGGTCAAAAAAAAATATACTCTCAGAGAAATTAAATGGGTCCAGGACAAAGATGGAACAGACACAGAGAAAGATGATTGTAAGCTTGGCTTCCCAGACTGCTCACATCCGTTACACTCACAGCTAAATTAAGAAATTGATCTGGTGGGCAAGGATTCGTTCCTACTACAGTACAATTTTCTGAAAGTCTAGTATTGGAGACATCAGTTGCATGCACTTACACATAGGTTAATGAAGGAGGACAGATGAAGAGTCAGGTTGTACATCAATGGCAGAGTTTGGGTGATGTTTCACCGGCCACCTCTGCCAGTGGGATGCAGGTATGGAGATCAAGACAACATTCTCACCTAGAAGTGCATCTCACCACTTTGGGTTGAAGGAAAGGAAGCAAAGAGGAAAGGTTCGTTCTCTGGAGTCCCACAATTTTGCTTTGGGTGACAACTGTGGGAAATGGTTAAAAGTGTCCTGTCAAAATTTCCAAGTCCTACATCCACAGCAACCTCATGTATCTAACTGTACATATGAGAATCTCTCCTTCACTCATTTCAGTCAATTTCTTTTTTGTGTTCACCTAGGAAATGGGTTTTAGGTAGCTAAAAATTAGGAAAACTGTGAAGCATTGGGAAGTTATGGCCTGAAACTTTCTGACTTCCTCACCATGGTAAATCATCTCTGCAGTTTTTTTCCCTTTTTTCCCTCAGATTATTCAGTGTAGCATTTCCATTGACATTAGCTAATGTCATACAAGCAAAAAGACAATTTGTGGGTAAACGGGAAAGTCTATCTTTTCTCACAAATTTGCATGGAACTGCTTGAGGATTTGCTGTCTTTTTGTTGAGATGGTTTTTGGCTTTGCTGTTGTCAAGTGAGGGACACCTCAAGCATTACTAATAAACCTCAGCCACACAGATGCCTTTGAAGCAAAGGTGGTTCATGGCTCCACTACTTTTTATTTTATGTGAAGCTTGATAATGGTTTTATTCATCAAGTACTTCAGGCCACAGGAAACATGTACACTTGTTCATAGAAGTAGTTGATGTCTGTCTACAATAGCTTGCATTTTGCACAGATACATACATGCACACTAGAAAACAGCACAAATCTAGCTTCAGTAACAACAATAACCACAAAATTAATTTTGGAATTAATCCAAGAATTTCAAACTTAGTTTCTTCATTCACTTCTTTCTACCCATCTCATCCACATCACAGCCCTACTAACTCTAAGGGGACTCTACTGTAGGTGAAACCAGCTCACACACTGTGCTGCCCAAAGGCAGTAGCAGCCAGGACTGCACCTGTCCCTGACAGAAGTAAGGCTGACACCAGCTCAGTGCATAGCACTCACTGTATCATCTGACTGAAGATCCAAGTACTTCTTAAAGTACTTGGATATTATTGGTGGGAAAGGGATCATTCTTCCTGTTAGCACTTCTCATGTCTCCTTTGCAGTAGGTGAGCTTCATTCCTTGGGTGAGATGCCCAGACTTCCAAAATGTTTGTATGCTTTCTCTGATTTTTATTCCCCCAACTTCAAATTTGTTCAGTGACAATAATGGACAGAGATCCAAAATGCTTTATAGGTCCTTGCTCTTCAAAGTACTGTGCAGCAGCTGATGTACGTTTGTGCTGACATTGTGAAGTGGAGTTCTGGGAATAAAGAATCTGATTTCAGAGAAACTAGACCCAGCTTCAAAGAAGTGAGTAACTCTCCCCAGCTGATAGAACTTTTACTGAAGGAAAAAAACAATGAGGTAAGAAGCATGCCAGCAGTATCTCCTGTTACTCCTCTGCAATCCTTTTCAAAACTTTCTTTTCATTTATCTGATTATATGCACTTATTATATGCACTTATGTTTCTAAACTTATGTTCCTAAAAGCTCCCTTTTGATGATTTCACCTTTTCTATTAGTTTAGGTGTTTCATTGTAGAATTCAGTGTGAGACCATGTTACATCAAGAAACCTCCTGTAATTGCAAAATGTCCTTGGAGATCTCTCAAGAATGGGAAACCAATATGAGGTCTACTCAAAAACTTCTTTTTGCCTTTCTTTTTTTCTTTCTTTTTTTTTTTTTTTTTTTTAATATAAATTAAAAGGCTATTATCCCTTAATAATAAGGTAACCCACAGTTTTTGTTCACTCATGCTGTTGTATTTCCATAATGC
Organism: Oxyruncus cristatus; assembly: GCA_013399855.1. Classification (NCBI taxonomy): domain Eukaryota; kingdom Metazoa; phylum Chordata; class Aves; order Passeriformes; family Cotingidae; genus Oxyruncus; species Oxyruncus cristatus. The sequence goes on along the minus strand of VXAY01004761.1, from coordinate 33,311 downwards.
AGTTAATCTAGTTTGACTATGTTTGACCTCGAATGAGATGGTTGAATTTAAAACTTTGGACACCAAAGCATGAGCTAGGACATTCAAAAAAAAAGCTGAAAATTTCAGACTGTGAGAGGTTATGTTGAAAATTTTATATGCTTTAAAATTTACTTTTTCAAACAAAGAAGAGGAAAAGAGGAAGTCCTAATGCCTAATACCAGTTTTGTGTTATTTATAGAAGACCAAGTCCAGATTCTCACAGTTAAAGATCTAGTCATCCCTATGGTGAAAATTCTGAACAAAATTGATACACCTATATCTGTTACATCATTCCAATTTACACCAGCTAAAGATCTGTTTACAAGCAGACCTCCCAATGCACATTATTGACGTGTGATAACATCTTTGTCTTTCACTTGTGGAAGATTTTTCTTTTTTCTCTGAACTTTCCAAGTACAATTTCCTGACACTAATAGGTTGGGAAGGTTCTGTGAAAGTTATTCTTTGAGCAGGGAGAGAGCAGCACCAACTTGTTTAGTTATTCTGAGTGTATGATGGATGAAACGTCAGAAATAATTCCACAAGCTGCTGATGTCTAATCCCAGAGGACAAATGCCTACGTTTGAAATCCCACTACAGGTTTAATTTGCACAAATGAATCCTTGTTGCAATACCTTTTGTTACTTTTGCAAACAGTAATAAAGTAAAGTGACAAATTGTAAACCAAGAGCAAAGGGACTATGGAATTATTAAATATCACTCACAAATTAATTTAGCTGCTAATTCTGTATTTGTAGAAAGACTTTTCACTACAAAATGCTTTCTTTATTCCTGATCACTAAAGGCTCTGAATACCTTCAGACTGCAAAAACTTTAATGATACCTGAGGGCACAAGGACACTCAGGATCCCAATCAGTGTTCAACTCTCTGTGGTGCATGTAAAGGTGGTGGAATTGTTTCTCTGAATTTGACAATGTGACATAGTGAGTCTGGTAGCAAAGCAAGACCCTTCTATGTTTTTATAACAGTAAAACAGTATATCCAGCACAAACAGAAAACCAGGGGTCTTCTCACTCCTAGGGTCATGTTAGGGAGCAAGAAGGGTAGTCTTCCTCATGAATGGGAAGACATAGACGGCCCAAGAGACCAGCAAAAAAAGAGATCAGAGAGGAAAAGACTACAGAAATCAAAATTAAATTCTGATTCAACATTTACTACAGACAGTAAATATCTATTGACTTAATATAATGCATATGTTAGTGCTCCCTTGAAGTCTCTGGCCTTCCAGACACTAAAACCAATTACAAAACCTTGACAGCCATTGTAAGATCTGCCTGTCCTTATCTATTTCTAAATAACTGAGTCCAGGAAGAGGAAGAAGAGCCCAGACCTGAAGTACTCTCTGATTTTCCAAACATCATTGTGCCCCTAATAATACAGTGGAGGGGAAGGGTTTATTCTCAGCCTTCATGAAATGACACATGGAGAATTTGACAGCTGTCCATTTCTCTCACTGCATTATTGGTATATTGCTATTCTGCAAAGACCTTTGTTGGCAGCTCACTCCTGTGGCACGTTAGAGTATGCTAATAGTGGAAAATCACACCCTCACTGTTGCAGATTGCCTCTTACAGAAATGGCTCCAACATTTCATTCCCAGGTGGGTGGTCAGATTGTGCTTCTCCCTCTCTTTTTTTACCAGGGCTGAATTTTAATCACCGTGTAAAAATCCCAAATTAAGACATATACAAGTGTCATATAACTTTGTAAAATCACTCCTCCATGTCAGCAATAAAACAGCTGCTTCCCTGGAACAGTAGTAGGAATTGCAGAATTATGTATTATATTTTAGCTGTCTTCTTTTTTTTTTTTTTTTTTTTGTTAATAAGGAAAGT
>VXAY01004761.1:13557-31415 GCA_013399855.1 Oxyruncus cristatus | reverse complement strand
TTTTGGTCAATAAGGAAGATGAGTAGAGATTCTTAATAAAAAGAGAGCTACTTCACAAGGTCCTTGACTAGAAATAAGTATGGAGGATTCACTTGGTATTAAGAGGTAAGCTCTTTTATCATAAGTTTTGAGATACCTATTGTAGCTCATGGATATTTTCATTATGCATATAGATGTCTAATCCTTTTTGAATCCTACTAATTTCTTGGCCTAAGTTATACCTAGTAGCAATTGAGTTCAACAGTTAAATTACAGCTTTTATTTTAAAAAAATGACTTGATTACACTTTTTTCCTCCTTTCTGCTTCATTAAATTAGTCTGTTTTGTTGAATGGATAAACAGAAGGACCTGTTTTACTTTCTCAGTACAATTCATTGCCTCAATTTGTGCTATTATAGTCCTTCTTACTCGTTTTTATCAGTTGAATAGTCCCAGTCTCTTCAGTTTCAATTCATACAAAAACATGTGTGTTCATATTTTTTGCAAGGCACAGTCCATGTCACATGGGTCAGCAGAAAGTGGCGAAACCACTGTCACTGTCATCCAGTCCCAGAACTCTGTATGCTTACATGAAACAGTCTTTAAATAAACAGAAACCACCCTGGGAGCAAAGTAGAACTAAAAAGATGCCCTGAGCCCTGGAGCCATGCTCTCTTTCATCTTCTCTCACTGGTTCAGCTTATCCTGAATCCTCCCACTGACACAACGGTTTCCCTAAAGGGTAATAAACATGGGTCTGAGCAGCCCGAGGCAGAAGGGGAAATAGAACCCACGTGACCTTTTTCCTCCGTGCCTGTTCTGTCAATATGGCTATTGCATTACAAAAAGGGAGCAGGCACTACCACTTTCTATCTCCTCTTTCCACAGTATTTAAACAGAAAACAGTGTTTCTCTTCTCCATTCCATGAGAAACAAAGAAAAAAAAGAATATAAGACCTACACTCATGGGGTTGCTTGTCCACTGAGTGAATAGATGCTTCTGTTTGCTGTTCTGAAACAGGTTTGACGTGCAGGGTAGGAAACACCAGTTGCTCATTCAGCATTGTGGATTGTATGCTGGAGCCACCTGCATGATATCAGCCTTGGAGACATTTCAGTCCAGGATCACCTTGACATCTTCAGAAGTCAGAGACCCAGAGCCTGCCTGTCTTGCACACTGCTTGGGCTGATCTGTCCTCTTTGCCAGCAGTAAAAGTGGTCTAGACTGCCAAATATTTTGAAGGTTAAAATAAAGTAGAATCTGACAATTCTGCAGTTTACAAGGCAGTAGGGCAAACTGAAGCCCCAAAATCAGCTGTGAGACCCCAGCAAGGAAATACCTGATTTCCCATTTTTATGTTATTGTTATGATGCAACTTGGGATCCACCAACATGGTTTTTAATTTGAGCATTTTTTGCTCATACTAGAACCTCTGCAGTTATCTTTGCCTGACAGTGTTGCACTTTAGGACATAAGACGCACTTGTTCAGCTATTTGGCATGTACAGTTCAGTTGTAACTGTTTGTGCTACTTCAACATGCTAAACAGTATGGCATTAGTTTTGTTGGAGTAATGGATTCTTAGTGATACAAGTCCTATTACCTCATTCTTTGCTACTGAGGTCATCAATCATGGCAGTAATTTCACTGAGAATATGTAACAAAAGTGACAGGAACTTCTCAAACCATGTCAAAACACTTACACATGAAACGGGTTTTGTGTGACCCAAAGTAGTTCCCAAAACAGCTTCTTCACAAGCATCACTCCACAAATACCAAGAGAACTGGATTTAGCTGAGTAGTTATTCAGCTTTGCTGAGTTTTGCTGATTTCAAATTCCATTTTCTGATTTTATCTATGATTTTAGTTGGACTTAGTGCATGTTTAAGACTTAACTGCTCTGTGTCCTAACCTAACTGAAAGAGCAAGACCAAACTACAGGTTGATGTCCGGTTGGAGGAACTGTGTTTTAATACCTAAGGAGTAGGTTTACCTTTGTGTCTGCTATTCATGGCACTGGTCTGCAAGGCTGGAAGCTGCAAACTGCTCCTTTTTTTTGAGTCCTAAGGCATGTTGGTATCGGGATCTGTGTAAAAAATCTGTGAATCAAGATCTCTGTTGCTCTGTTTGAAAAGGAAAATAGAGTTTTGTTGTTCAGTGAAGGAGAAGTTGATCAACAAATTCAGTGTTTTACACACTAAACATCTCAATTGCCTGTCCTTTTTTTTCTTTTTGGTGACCTTTTTCAGCAAGGTGGAACTCCTTTCACAGCAATAACTGTCAATAAGGCAAATTATGAGAAAAGAAGTGAGGAAATAAGTGTTAGACAGTTTGTTCTCTGCTTGCAATGGGATGTAAACTCCCACAGCTCCTAGGTCTTCAAAGTCCCTTCCAAATACTAAATAACTCATCATACTTACCCCATCTCACAAAGGCAGATCACTCAAGGCTTTAACTACAGGCAGGGACAGTTTCAAATGCCTGATGGAAGCTCAGCTACACTGAGGCTCTCACAGCACAAACTCTGGAGAAGCTGCTCCTGGGCTGGTGGTTCTCAAGCATCTCTCTTATGGGAAGGGAAGCACTGTGGACCATCTCAAGACCACAGCCAGCAAATGTGAAGAAGCAAGAGCGTGACTTGAAGAGCACTTGAATCCCATCCTTGCATTCAGGTCATAATGCTTTCAATAAAAAGTATGTTAAAAATGTCCCTAGAGTTTTAACTTAGCAAGCTCCATCACTTTCTAACAGTGCCAAGTCTATGAATTACACCATCAGTACTGCGACTACTACTTGTAAGGTTTACAAACATATTATCTTTATTTTTCTCATAATTACCCAGAAATCTCAACTGGACAGATCCTGGAGAATATAATTTACTGCAGAATATTTGCTAATGGAACAAATGTATCAGAGAGGAAAATGCTTCTTTAGCAGCAGAGAACTGTGTTTTTTTCTGTGAAGACACTGATTGAAAATTAATCCTATGAGTACCCCAACACAAGGTACAGATCCAGCAGAAAAAATAAATCTCATGTAGCTGACAAGCACTTCTTTAAAGACGCCAATGCTGGCAACTGTCAGAGGCCCTTTCTGCTGATGACCAAAAAGGACCAAGTCAGACAAGGAACCTGTGGGCATCTTGAAGGAGGAATAGCCACCGGCCACTGGGGTCATTCTTGGGGAGTGTTATATCTCCACAGGATTGTTAATGAAGCATTTCAGATTCTGTTAGACTCATAAAGTCAAAATATGCTGTCCAGTTATACCATTAAAGGCAGTGCCTAGCCTGACCGAAAAACTGGAGTCAAATCCTTTCATGTTCTGACCCCGATATATTTCATTTCTTGACCCTAAAAAGTGAACTAGAAAGAGATGCAAATTTTTATGACACTAAGCATTTCTTTCACTTTCTTTCCATGTATTACTACTCAATACAAGCTCAACATATGCTGTTAGGTGGGCCCATTAATTGTGATATCTCACTAGACCTTTAAAATGAAAGCTACTGCCTCTGGTGGAACAGAGATATATAACCTCCTAAAATATCTGCAGTAGCCCCAAGTTAACAGCCATATTTTCTAATCCTTTTAGTTATATTAATACTCCTTTTTTTTTTTCTAGAATGTTTCTTGCCAATATAATTTGCAATTATTACTTTGCATAATAAATTCATGATTTTGAGCTCCTGACTCTGAAAAGCAAATCACTCTGAATACATTATCCATGGAAAATGAATTTGTTTGTTTGTTTCACCCAGATATATACAAAATATTCCTCCTTCTGGGGTGGAAGGGAAGGGTGGGATAGACTTTAATAAGAGAAAAGGAAAATTTTTATAATAATGAATGAATTTTTATAATAAAATTAATGAATTTTTATAATAAAATTCAAAACTCTCATAATAACAAATCTCCTGGCAGGAGGCCTTTCAGTGGACTGTGTCCAAGGCCTTAGCCTGAACAGCAGCCAGGGCCTCTGCAGAGCAAGCCCAATGTGGCTTATCACCTTTCCCCTCCAACTCCTCATCCCCCTCAACTGCCCTGGGACCTTGCACTGGAGTGCTCTCCAGGCCTCTTACAAACAGCTTGTTTATTCCTCAGGAATGCTTTGAAGAATGCACCCAGGTTGCCTTACTCTATCTTGTCATTTTTCCTGCACCCAGACAAATATAGGGAATGTTCCACTGGCTTGCAGTAGCACCAGGTTGCTAAGCTGTCAGTCCACACTTAATTCACTGCCTACCATAAACACTGTCTCGAGTTCTAATGTGTAGAAGAGTGCTTAAGCCATCACTACTGAGTCTCGCACTCCTCAGCTATGTGCTACATAATGATGCACACAGATTTTTCCTGTTTACCTCAGTCTTGTGAGTTAATTTCAGTAGCTGTGCTTTCCTTTATTCTTCCCAAGATTCAAAACTGCGCCAAATTGTGTGCGTATTCTTTCCCTCATTAGTTCAGTTCTCAGGCTGACATATTTTTATCTGCTATAATATTCATTTAAGCTAACAACTTGCTTTCTGGGCTGCTCACTTGAGTAAATAGCCATGAGGGTTTACAGAGAATGCTGGCCAGGAGGCAATTTCTTGATGGTGTTTTGTCACTGCTGTTGTTTCAGAAAAAGGAATATTACAATAATTAGAAACGGTGAGTCAGTGTACATGCTTTCGTGGTCAGATACCATTTCTTTCATGTTAACATGAAACCACACAATGACTTTGTGTGGCATATCCTGTGAGTTGTATCCTGCACCAGTTTGCAGGTCATATTATTTCATTTACTTAACGGAGGTAGTGCAGAGTGAAAACTGGTGAAGAATTTGACCTTTTTATCTCTATAAGCATTTCTAAAGCAGCATTAGAAATCCTTCCTACTTCTGTTCTAATGCCATCACTTATTAAATGTTCATATTTGGGGGTGTAATCTGACTTCATAAAATTATTCGTGTGTCTTTTCCTCCCATTAATATTTTGGCATGGAAATGTGTAGATTGGAGTACAACAGTAAGATGTCGAGCTGCACACAATGTTCATTTGCATCTGTGCAACCAATGACTGTATGTGAATACAGTATTCAATAAGTGCATGAGGAAATATTTTTATTAGGCTTTTTTTATTTTTTTCAAGGCATAATGGGGGGACTACAGTCACTTTTTTTTTTTCTTTGAAAAATAAGGCTGGCACTTCTGTATGTGATATTAAAAAGCTACTACCCCCATATCTTTCACTTATTTAGTCAATTCTGAGACCTCAGCCAAGGGCACAGCCTAGGCATTTGCATGTCAAGATGAAAATAATCCATTTTGATCCTCTATAGAAAACATGGTAACAGAGGAAGAAGCTCAGAAAACATTACCCATTTCTCTGTGCCACAGGAGTCTTGAGGGAATAGCATTCCAGAGAGGAGTGTGATGCTGCATTGCAGCACTGCCTGAAATCCTGGGAAGAGCACAAAGAAGAATTCAAACACAACAGAAGTTATCCTGCCAAAAACTCTACCCATGCTGATGAGAAGGAGGGGGGGTGGGGGGTGAGGAAGGAAAGACAGAAAAAGGACTACTGAAATAAAGGCTTACTTCATCCTATCTAGTGGTAGCACTTAAATGAGATGTCTAAGATAGGGATGTTTTGACCACAGGTACTCGGTGAGGAGAGACAAGGCTCTGAGGTATTTATTAACAGTAGATGGGTCAAATTAAGACTGATTGGGCAGATACTGAAAAGATCAATGTATATGTAGATTTGCAGCTAGGTATGCACTGTTGTGTTTGACCACCAAATCTGTGTTTCCAGAATGCGTCACATAGCTGGTGCTGACCCAACTGGGCAATGTGATGTTCAAATCAGGTAGTGTGTGCCTCTCTGCTATGGTACCTCTTTTTGCTCTGGAGTCAGATGTGTTCCTCAACTCAGAAAGCCTTTATACCGTCAAGAGGACCACACACCTCGCTGAAGTCATGCAGAGGCACAACCAGCCACTGTACATGGTGCAGATATGACAGGTTGGGCCTCTCCTGGGAGCTGCTTTGAGTGATGGGCTGTGGAGCACAACACATGCCTTTTCTCCATCCACATCCTCACTGGTGGACATGTATTTTCTTCTTTGGAGCTGGAGGAGTAACTTTGCCTTCAGCTAAATACAGTAGATGTTTTATCTACTTTATTTACCTTTGGCTGAACCAGGGTAAAAGAACAATTCCGTTTTAAACCTGCAACGCTCTTCTAAGCCAGTTCCCTCTGGGACTTCCCTCAGGACTCAACACCCACTCTAGACTCCGGTCTTCAGAGCCGCGGCCATTAACTGATGTTAACTTAAAACTCCTTTTAAGTGATGAGTACATATCGTGAAGTCCAGACACATACAAAACTCACAGGAACCCAGAAAGTAAAGCAGTAAAGTGAAAAACAGTGGTCACATAAGTCCAACCCTCATTTTATACTACCTTGTGTCACCTCAGACCATCAGTTTTTCCGGATGAGGCCCCGCTATACTTGCACATCTGCAAACATCAACAATCCCAATCTTATACTTAGCCTTCAGAGTATCTACAAAGTACTGGATAAAATGCTCCCACACAACTCACTCCCACATAAACATTCAGCTTGCAATGCAGTGTCTCCTTACACTTTCTTGGGTCCTGAGGAAATAAAAAAGTCCCACTGGAACAAAAAGAAAGAAAAATTAAGAAGAGGCCTGGCATTTGAAAAAACAAGTACTATGAAATAAAAATTCTGGAAGATAATGTGCAAGAAATCCACAGACTTAGGAAGAAATCTGTTACGGACTAATTTTAATGGGGTAGCAACACTGATAAAGAGATATTGGGATTTACGTTTTTCATTACTCTTTGGTTGTAATCCTCCTCATTTTAAATGTGCTCCTTATTTATTGCTAGAACCTTCAGAGTAAGCATACACAGTCTGTAGGACTGAAATATGAGAGCCAGAAAAGTTACTTTCTCTCTCTATTTCTGCCTCTGTTAATCCGTAAGGTTTCATCCTACCAAACTCTCTATTTCTTCTCATATTCTTCTCCAGAGCAGAACTGCTCCCATGCTCTTCGTCTTCCTCAGCTCACCTGAGTGTTATCCAGAGTCCTAAGAGTTAAGATTTAGATCTTTTCTGCAGAAAAAGTCTCTTTAACTCTCCTGGATATTAGGTAGGAGGTAAAGACTCAAAATCTGCAAAAATAATATGTGCTAAAATTTGTGGAAGGAATAAAATTAACACATATGCTATGGTACTGCCCTGTACTACTTCCCATCTGGGAGAAAGGAAATAGTCATTCAGCTTAATATATGCATGGTTCTCCCACTAGATTTCAGAATCTCTTAATGTAGATACACATCATTTTTTGGATATCAACAAACCACTAGAAGTATTATTTATACTCAAGGCTAGAATGATTGCCATGAGAATAATTGTGTAAAAGCTGGAATAGGAAAACAAAATTAACATTGCTGAATGGTATTCAGGCCTCAGTGATTTGACAAACTTAGCAAAGTTCACATGTCAGTTAAATGACAGATATGAGCCTTTGCAAAAAATATAGTGGTATTTCTTGAAAATATCTGATAGAGTAAAGGTTAATGTTATTAACATTCTGCTTTGTATGTAGTTGGTGTGAATGCAATATGTTCTTTAGGATTTCTGTTTTCAAATATCAATGATAACTTGATTTTTTTATTAATAGTGTGTAAGGATGTATTGGTGTTTGGTTTGGGGTTTTTTGGTGGTAGATTTTTTTTGTTTTGTTTTGTAAAAATAATTGAAGTTGTTAAGGTTAGAAGAAAAGGGTACATATTAAATCCCAACCTACCTAACTAAGCCTGCAAAACTAATGCTTCCATCAGTCATTACAGTATTTTATTCTTCTTGGTTAAATTCAAATTCATTGTATGCTTTCCTCTTTGGGATTCAAGACCTGCTTTTTTGCCGACAGCCTCTCCCCAGCTTTATTGGGATGTATGATGTTTTAGGTTTTTCTTTATGCCCTGAATCAGTGTAAAACTTCTGAAACCAGCAAACACTCCAGAGAAGGAGGTATGTACTGAGTGTAAGGAATTCATGTGCAAGCTATATACTTACAGTAACCAACCTGTTTGTCATGTGTATTATCTGTCCTTAACAGGCTGTCTGTGTCCATCTTTTAAACTAAGTCACACAGCCTCTATCATCCCTTCCTGGTAGATTAAGTTTGGCACACTGCTTTTTGTTTTCTTTCCTGTAGTTCTTCTCCCCAGTCTGAGTTTCACAAGTACTGGTTTCCTCTCACATACCCAGTAGGAAACAAGTGTTGTAATTTTTTTTAGGTACCAATGACTCCAGAAGTCCCTTCAACATGAGAGTGTCTCTGTTTACTTATTTACTCTCTGGTTGCTGTTTAAGGAATACAAGTACAAAAATCATGCCTATTTACAAGTTATATCTATGCTCCTGCTACAAGAGATGGTGAGCTGGGTACATCCCAAGTGAAGCCCTCTGCATGATGGCGATGTGAGAGATGGCCACCAAGAAGAAAATGGTCACCTGAAAAGCTGCAGTAATTAACTCCCAAGAATATTTCCAGGCAATAGGGGAAATAACCTAGCAAAAATTCATTCTATGCTGACAAATAGGAGTTACAAACAAATGTCAGGACAGAGGAACTATGCCAGAAAGGCCCACACTTGACATGGTAAACCAAAGGCAACAAAACCATTGCAGTCTCACTGCTGTTCCATTTACTGCTCCAGACAACGATAAAAATCTATGTGACCCAGGCATGCTGAAGGCTGTTCTGCTGTGTTTATGCACGTAAGTAGACACGACACTGTCAGATGTGGCAACTTCTGAGCAGACTTTTCTGTGTCCGTTCATGTTGCATACCTTTGCCTGGCAATGCACAATGCGTAGCATGTTGATCCATACCAAGCACTCTTTATCTTTCATGTTTAACCACATTACATCAGATGTCATTTTAAACCATTTCCATGAAAGACAAACACGTGGCCTAAAACTAAGTGAATTTTCTATGTGAACCATTCGTTCGGTTCTTGACCCCCCCCACCTTCTCCATTCTGACCATTCTCTTAATCCACTCTTTTTGAAACTATGCAGGCTTTGATTTCACTCATTTCTTACCCTTTAAATCTCATTTCTTATCCCCTAACTCAATTAACACAGCTTAGTTAAAATTGTACTAGCATCTTTTTTGGTATTATCCTCTTAATCATAATTTTAAAATGAATGGAATATTTAATAATCTGTATTCATGATGTAATCAGAAATTTAAAAAATCCTGTGAAAGCTATTTAATAATATTCTAAACTACTCAGCATTTAATTAAGGTTATTAGGAGATTAGAAATTAGATAGAAAGATGAATAAAGAAGAAATCTGAAGTCCATAACCATTGTTTCTAAAATGAATGACCACATTAAGGTCTTCCAAAACTAAAGTGGTAATACCTCTTTTCTCCCTCAAGATCCTGCTTTAGAAATGTGCTTTTATGTTTGATAAGCGAAAGGGAGGGGATTGAAGTCTTTGAAATTGTTCTATAAATAACGTGAAATCACTAAACATCAGGGTGCCCCTTCACTGAAGCTAAAATAAGCACCCAACCACCAGGAAAACCTCCCTAACCAGCAGAAAAATCCTCTCCTCCCTGAAAAACTGGGACCTGTGTTGTGGCTGTTGCACAGAACCCCATATGGGAAGATGCATTGTTTCTGCACATGCACCAGGGGATGTGGCGTACCCTGTCCCTCAAACCCAATGGTATACCATCACAGAATCACAGAATATACTGAGTTGGAAAGGACCCAAAAGGATCATCAAGTCCAGCCTTAGCCTCACACAGGACCATCCCCAAGAGTCATACCCTGAGCCTGAGAATATCATCCAAATGCTTCTGCTTCCTCTGTCAGGCTTAGTGCTGTGATGTTCCCCAGCCTACATCACCCCACATGGGAGCTGGCTCTGCTGACTGGGACACAAGCATTCAGAGACCACCACACTCCAGAAAGCCAAATGAGCACTCCTGGCTACATCTGCCAGGCAGATGTGAAGCACAAATATTGTTTATACTGGTTTTCTACTCAGACATTTACTCACAGAGATTTTGAGCAGTCTCAGTCTGATCTTCTTTTTTTTTCTTTTTTTCCCTTTTTTTTTTCTTTGATTTTGTTTCTCTCTAGTCATTTTAAGGTGAAATGCACCTCACACTAAACCTATTTAGGGGGATTTTGGATCTGATTGTGCGCTTGTTCTACAAATAAGTCCTACCCTAACCTGCCAGTCATTCCCCTTGCATAATTTACACAAAAGCCTGAGCAAGTTTTTCATGCAAGAGGACTTGAGGGTCAAGCACACATTAGAAGAGATTTTTCTTTGTTTTTTCTTGGTTTTTTTTTGGTTTTGGGGTGTTTTTTGCTTTGTGATGGTGCTTGTTGCTGTTGTTGTTTCAAAGTAAAGTTAAACAGCTTTAAAACTGTTCAGCATTCCCAAGCTGAGATCAGAGCCAGGCGCAAATTGTGGCCCAGGGTTTCAGCGTCTGAGGCTTGTTTTCAGAAAGTAAAGGAACCACTTACTGCACTTAGTCCCAGCACCAAATCCCCGCTGAGGTCAGCATGCATGAACCAAGGGTGTGAAGCTCTTAAAATAATTTCAGCAAAGTCAAATATTCAAAAGATATATCATCACAGCAGATTGTACTCTGAGAATAGCAGGAAGGTATTACATTGCACACTGTTAAAATGTTAGCAACCACATTTCATTTTTGAAAAGGCAATTTATTTGTCCTGAAATAAAGAGTTGATTATATCTCTTATTACTGTTACAAGAACTTGATATATCACAAAGTGGAAGAGTTACAACATGTACCAACTCTCAACCAGGAAAAATGAGCCTGATTCATAATTCACTTTGAGAATGTGTAGTTAGTCAATCAAGTGATTTGTAATCATAAAGGCTGCCAGGAATCAAATGAATAATGGACTATACTAAAATCCTCAGATTTTCTAGTATTCTTATTTCATTATGTGACTTTTATTGCTATTTCTGATAGTTATCTCTCTTTCAGCAGAAAAAATTAAACTATTCATATATACTGGAAGGAATATATTTGACTATTTAATGCACATAATGAATACACAAGTTGAGTGACCATCCAATGTAAAAACTGAATGTGAAATTTTTCTCCATAAAAGCTAAGTCTTTAGGATGTGAAGCTTGAACAGAAAAAGCCTCCCCCTTCTCTCCCCTCCCCACCCCATTTTTCCTCTTGAAAGGATTTTTGGAGTAATCAATCCTAGCATACATCATATTGTTACAGTACAATTTCTCGAGCTGTTTTTTTATAACCATGGAAATTACATAATTCATACAGTGTGGCATCTGTTAAAGAGCAACTGCTTTAGCCTCTGATGCTGAGAAGCATCTTTACATTATATGATTATTTAATAAGGTGTGATCTCCAACTCTGTATTTTTGCTAGTAATCTGGCAGAATCAAATAGATAGTTACAGACAGAGATGGCAACAAAAAACAACCACTGTAAGTATGAAATTGTACAGAAGCTGTAGCTTAATATGTGTTAATCATATTCAGAATTGTAGATTTTTTAATGTTAATTCTTTTTCCAGGCTTTTACTGCAAAACAAAACTTCTGAGCCATGTAGCTATCATTAAGCAGAAAGTATCTTAATTACAGTTTCTCCTGTATTGAAATTTTAACTCATTGTTTGCTATACTATTTATTGTTATCTCATGTATTCCTAAATATATGTTTTCAATATCCTGACAACTGAATTGGGCAATTTTCAAGTGATTGACACACCCACGCTGTGAGATGATTTATTCTTGGCATCTCCCCCTACCTAGTGAGCAGGTCCATTGAGAGAGCACTGCTTCTTGTTCTCATTTACATTTGTACCAGTGTAATTTTTTTTTTTAATTGTGGGGGATCCATATGAGAGAGAAAGAAGTGGTAAGTGATAACATTGAATTTATTATAGATTTTGGTTATATTTTAGACAGAAGGTTTTAAATGATTTTTAATGGCCATTTGTTGTCCATCTAGACACAAACTTTACACTTTTACAGTAAACCCAAATGTTATCTCATCATTAAAAAAGCACACAGGACATGGAAATGGCTTCACTTAGCAGTGAAACGCAACCAGTCTGGGTTCAGAAATTAGTAATGGGAAAATAGTTATTTCTGGAGGCTTTGGATCAAGCTTACAAATAAACTTTAATTTAGAAAGCAGGATGTAGTTAGTCAAACTGGAATATAGCCAGGATGTTGCTCCTACTGTTGCCGGCATTCTCATTCTCTTTTATAATGATCACGAAGGATCGCTGCCTGCATTTTTCACCTCCACTAAAGCTGTAGTCATTTCAAAGGTACAATATCAAATCAAATTTAAACTACAACTTAAGTGTAACCATGAGCAAAACTCATGCCTTGGGACATATTTTATTTCTAGTAAAAACATGGCATTCTGAACCTAAATCTGTGGAAACGCTCATAGCCCAGGCAGGGTTCCATTATGTCAGTGGATGAAGAAAGAATTTTGAAAACAAAAGTGGCAAAACTGATGATATAATTTTACCTCAGTTAGCAAAGCTGAGAAAAATTACAAAAAGCATCATAAAATGCTATAATATTTTTATCTTTACTATTCAAATGTTAGGGGAAAACCTGGAAACATTACTTAGAAAATAAAACACAGTTTTGATGGAAAAGTATCAGAGTTAATTTTAATGTCATTTCTGACCACTAATGTCAACTCAAAAATTATTTAGAATGCATAAAAAATAAATACACCAGGTCAAAATGTAGTATTAGTGCAATATGCCCTATGGACTATATCCTTGCACTTTTCCAATTAAAGTCAGTGTCAGTGTTTCTATCTGAAGGAGGCCCATAGCAGTTAGTCACAAAAGTTCCTGTTGAGCTCTCTAAAAAGAACGTCCCATGCACGTGTGCAACGGTTGTCATGTTAAAAATCTGTGAATTTTGAAATGAGGCAACCATGCTTCCCTTCCAGAGCCATCATCTCCACCAACACACATATATGGTTTCCTAGTGATGGTCTTCTTGGTATGCCAGAATACAGTAAAGCTGAAAAGCTGCTTAGACCCAGAACTGCATTTCTAAATTGAAAGAAATGACTGGTATAGCTAACTTTAAGAGCTACGTAAAGCACTGGAACTATGTGGATCCTACTATTTTTAATACATTGCCTGTGATCTTAGTAACGAGGCACTAGTGTGGTAAGCCACATATTTTTCACTCACTTGGAAAAAAAAGAAGTATCAATACAGCAATGGCTGCAAAATGTGAAACAAACAATTCCTGCTTGTTCATTTGGAGTTTTAATTCATGCTTCTTGTGGACAAGCAGAAACTTGTTATTCATTGAATGCTGAGTTCTAACCAAACAAATATATTTAATTATGGTATTCTTTCCATGGTTCTGCAAACTGCAGAACTTTGATCTTCAATATAGTAACACATACAACAGAGAGGTGATTTTTACTGCTGCTAATAAAAAAGTCCCATAATAGCAGAGGTCAGTGGGTGGGCAACAGACACTACTTCCTTTCCAAATACTGTTCAGAAGTGTGTTAGTGTTAACCACTTGAATGCCATTTCACACATTAAGCAACCTCAAATTTCTAGGTGAAGTAAAAACAAATAAATTTGATAGAAAAATCAAATTACTTGCTGAGAAAACATGTTTCCAGAGAAATACTGGTATCAGGTCTTGGGTACCTTGGTGTACAAAGGTATTTTTTTCTAACCCTTCATCTAGCCATATGAGCTAGATGACTTAGAGGTAAGCTGCGAGCAGCAGGACTGATGCCCTCTATCACCTAACCTCTAGCTTTCACATTTACAGCAGTTCCTCCTTCCGATACATACAGCTACAAATGCAGGGCCTCCAATAAAGAAAAAAAATTTTTGTCTTATTTCCCTTAATGGTATGAACTTTATGTGATAGATGAGACTTCAGGATTGCCCTAGCAAAGTGTTTTGATGATCTCTTAAAATAAGTCGCTTGTAAGAATTGCACCAAAACCAGCAAATCCTGTAGAATTCATACGTTATAAGAAGAGTTAGACTAACAGGGTGTGACTGGAGTCAAATCCAGTGTTTGTACCTAACCCAGCAAATTCTAGGAAACAATCAGCCTGTCTTTTCATAGTATGACGTTTTCAAACTTTAGAGGAAAGAAAGTTTGACAAACTTACTTTCTGTCCCTATTTCTTCTTTTTCTTAGATTAGGGGTAAGGAAGAAAATCTTAGAAGTCTCTTCCAAATTAGTTAAATGGGAACAGCTATGCTACAGTACAGCCAGGGAGAATCCCACAGGGACCCAAAACCCCATGTAGGCAAGTCCAACCAATGCTCTACTTATGTGCAAATCCAGCATTGGCATAGGTCTGTGTTTTGTCCAAAGACGAGCCGATCCCAGGGTCACAGCTGGAAATTGTGTGTGGTCTGTATGCAGCAGAACTGCAGGGTGAAGCATGCAGATTGCAGCCCATCTGCACCATAGATGCCAGAAATGGGAAACGAATTTTTAAAAGTGTGTCTTAGCAGAGTACAAATGGCTTTTTCCAGCTCTAGTCTGTTTTGCTCCCTGGTGGGGAGCACTTCTTCGCTTCTTCACACAAACTTCTCCCGATCGATAGACTGACAGCCCTAATGTATAGTTAGTGTGTGTGACGGTCATACAGCTGTCCCTTCAGTAGACATTAATCCTACAACCAGAACTATGCGAGAGGTTAATGTTTGCTAATCTAACAGACTATTTCTCTCCTGAACGGATGAAGAGAAGTGAGCTTCACTTAAGCTTTTTAAGTTTAGCCTGTGATGGATTCTGCCTGTCTTATTGCAAATGGGAGGGATAGGGGTGGAAGTCTGTCTCCACTTCTAACTCAGAATTTCTAAGCCAAGAATATTGTTATCACTATTCATCAAGAGCATAACTTTCCTTAGTGCCTAGCAAAGGAGTAAAAGGATTCCCCCATGTAAGTTGAAAAGGATTGGCAAGAGGAAGGAGCAGAGGGGATGAGAGCATTTACTTCCAAGCAAGAAAAGCCCTGCCCTCAGAGCCAAGCCTCCCGGGGTCTTGACTACCTGAGCACGAAAAACGTGAACTGTTGTATTTTGTACCTTTACTTTCAAAGTTACTTGACAATGAAAAACCACCAGGAGTGGGAATGCCAGGCAGAGAGGGTCTGTGTTATGCTAGAAAAGTGTACCCTCTCTCCTTAGCTGTGGGTTGCCTGCACCTTATAGCAGATACTCTCGTTTGTCCTGGTGAGATATAGAAGATTCCATTCTTAATTTCATCTCTTAGCTTCTGGTGGCCCTATTCAATCTTCTCTTCCAGGTTTTGGACATGCTCGTCCAGCTTTGTCTCCACAGACAAGATATGGACTCGTAATGGGGCAGTGACAGTGTCTTCATAAATCCTGATTTTACTAACTAATGCACCCATCTTGTCCTCTCCTTCCCTCCATTGCAATGTTGCTAAGTAGCGGGAATACATTTCTGATGAGTGGTGGTAGAAGCCCCCGGTGGCAGAAGGCCTGTGAAGTGACGGAAGGAGACCCTTGATCTCTCTAGTGAAGTCCAAGTAGTCTTTTACTGGGCTCAGGGTAGGTGGGAATGCCTCTGGTACCTCCCCTGGGGTGGGGAGTCCTTCACAGTGTGATTGATACTGGATCAGGGGACATTTCAAGTATCTTTGACACCTTCTAAGCACAGGTGGCCATTATGGCCATGAGCAGAAATTAATATCTTCAGGCCATGTTTCACCACCGAAGCCATTGACGGGAAATTTGCAGCATTCCCCAGGTTACCAGTGTTTTCCAGGCTGTTGTGCCTGGAGGCAGCCACCCTTGTCTTATGGCAGGCTAAACCACTGTAAGGTTTCCCCAGACAAAGCAGGGATTTCTAGGGGTTCCCAGGAGTGAACGCCTCAGTGAAATCTTTATACTACTACTAGAGTTCCTTCAAAAACTATGTTAGGTATAGAAAGGAAAGTTAGACTCAACACAGTGCAGAGTATCTCATGCAAGTAAACACAAGAACAGGTAGGATCAGGCAGGACAAGGCATATTTTCTGGCAGGATATCAAGGAAATCATGTAAAGTCATGGTATTTGGATTACACCTAAAATTACAGTAAATTAAAATAGAAAATAGAAAATATAGTAAATTAAAATAGAAAGTATCAGGCTAACATTCTCCCAGAGAGAAGGAGGAGGGAGGGAAATATAGCACATATAGCATATAACAATATTAATTTTTACCTTAGCACTAATTACATCTAAAGTTTAACTTATGAAGACTGAATCAATACAATATTTAGTGCTGTGCTGTGGAAACAAACAGATGAGCACAGCTGGCCTGTTGGTAAAGCAGGTCTGAAAAGAACAATGTTGTGGTCAGAATAGTAGCAGCAGACCTCATTCTCTCCTCTCAGCCTTCCACAACCTGCACTGAAAAGGGTGCCATTTTTCCATCACAGCCCAACACTTCAAGGCCTGATCAGATTATCCTGAAAGCATGCAGATTAATTGATCTGGGAAAGTCCAGTCCCATCCACCTTCCCACACCCCCTGCACACTGGACCAGCAGCTCTAGGACCTGACATAACTGCATTTCTTCTCAATACCCCAGACAGATAGATGGATTGATAATTTATCAACCTGGTGATTTTGAGAAAGAGTGAGCTGTGAGGTTTACGCAATCCTCGTATCCCTGCTGTTGAGCGTGAACAAAACATTTCTCAGTGACTATCAAATGTCCACTGTTCACATCCAACTGCTGGATGAAATTGCTCTTGAGACTAAGCAACTCCCCCCAGGACACTGCAACCTTTTCATAAAAGGGAAGTGGGGAAAGAAGAGAAGATGGACTCACTTTTAGAATTAGTGGTTTTACAGCACAAGGAAAAAAACTTTATGGCTTTCCTGGGACTCCAGGATTTTGTGTTTCTATTTTTACTAGAATGGGCTGATTTGTCTTAGGCTATTACTGTCTATTACTGCTGGAAGTCCTGCAGAAAGGTGGGAAGCAGAGAATTCTGGCAATCTGCCTAAAGAGAAATCAATGAAACAAATTAATCCTTCGCAGGCTGCAATGACACAGTAATCCATCACTCAGAGCTGCTTTTATACACCAAATCAGAGAGCAGAGGAAAGAGCCCTGGGGGACATCACAGACAACAACTTACAGCAACACTGGGAAAATACTAAGGAATCAGTTTATTTAAAGAGGATAGTTTTCAGTTGATTGCCTATTTAGTTTTATAGAGATTTTTCTTCATGCCATGTGAAGCTCTGGGTGGATGACTCTATCTGCTGAGCACTAGCTCCCCGTACCCCACCCCTGTGGGATTCCAGTAGTGGGGGTGTGGAAATGTTCTTTTTACCCGTGATGGACGAGTGGCTGAGATACCGACTTTTGAAGATGAGGGGCTCCGAAACCTCATGCAGTCTCTGCAGGATCAGGCACCAGCAGCATTGGTCCTGACCCGTCTTTTCAGCTCCACGGAATGGATGTGGGGCTGGGGCGGGGAGGAAGTGGGGAGGAGGGGAGTCCGCTGTCCTCAGTAGAGGTTTTTCCTGTTTGTGGGGGTAGAGGGGCTGACAGAATCGGAGACGATCTCCGCCTCTGTCCTCGCACCCCTCTGTGAATCACTTTTTAGGGAAACCCATTCGAGGCGAAGGACACGGATTTAATACCATCGACGGGTGCTTAAAAGTCACATGGTGGTACCCAAAGGTACCCCCCACCCCGAGGGAGGGTGCTTGCCGGGAGAGACGCCGCCGCCGGACGCTTCCCCCGTTAAAAAAAAAAAAAAAAAAAAAAAAAA
>VXAY01004759.1:0-120843 GCA_013399855.1 Oxyruncus cristatus | reverse complement strand
AGAAGCAAAGCTTGTATTCTAAACTAACTCTTCTGGGCCTTTGTTCAGTTTCACAGGGAAAATTCAAGCACATTGTCTTCTTAGAGAGGTAAAAATGAAGCAGTTGAGTTTTAAGCTGTGTATGGAGCATGATCCCATGGGTGTTCTGTGCTTGCAGGGACAAACAACATGTCTCTGGCTGTAAGAATGCTTCACAGCACAGACTAGCTGCTCAGTCCAGGAGGTCTCCGTAAGATTTTGTATTAAGACTTTATGGATCATCAGTGTCTGCTGTGTGGACAATATCCCCTATCAATGGTGTTCAGAGACCTTTACATTCTGCAGCTCTTGTAGCCTGGAGACCTGCCTCCTCTGCTCTAAGAGTTCTCAGAATAGCTAAGCTTTTCCTTCTCCCTCTTTGGGGTTTCAGGTCAATAGGGAGAGCTATCTCCTTTTCACCCTCACTTCATGTTGTTCTCTGCTACGCTTTCTGCTCTGTTTGGTAAATGAAATACTGATCTCCGGCAAGCTCCTGAAGGAAAACAAGGCTTTACCCTTTATGTGGACAACTTTCTCTGCAAGTCCTATATACTTTAATATAGTACATTACTAGGAAAAATATAATGGCCCACGAGGATACATTTAATGATGGCAAATGTAACAAACAAGTAAGCACTTCTCCTCTAAGGACAACAGAAATTAAAACATAAGTTTGCATAAATAAATATCACAAGTCACCAGGAACTTCAGAGATTTTATTAATAGTTTTCATTAGTTCACATGGTCCAGTTATACCCTGAGGCCAATGAGTGCTACCAGATTCAGGCTCTGTGCCTCTCTGTTTGTTGCCCATAGATGTTGCCTAACCTACTTGAAGGAATGACCATCTGCTATCTTGTCTGATGAACGCTGACTGCCAGGGCAGCGGGAACATAGGGTGGCCAAGTTGGGCCCTTGAGAAGATGAGTACCTCTTCATGCACAGTCTGAATTGGAGGGCGGTCTGCTCTCAAACCCTATGTTTGGTAATAAGAAGTTGACAAGATTTATCTGAAGGCTGCACTGTAGACATAACTGTGTTGCACCAGCTGGGCCAACTTGCTGTTGGCTAGAACTGAAGATGCTATCGTGCAAAGAGATAACCCCTTGCAGGGTGTCTGGTGGTAGAGGTCAAGGTCACCTGCATAATCTTTTACTCCAGGGGCAAAACAATGGGTTGACGTGTATGCACAATATTTAGTACTGGACACTGAGCAATAGGGGTTTTCCTGGAATGAGTATTTCTTTCTCTCTTTCTAAAAATCTATAGAAATGCATTACCTCAATTTGAAATTGTGTGATTAAAGTTCAGTTGTCACCCCATAAATTTCTAAAAGAATATTACTGATGCACTGGAGGAAAATCTGCATGTTTGAACAAACCACATTTACTTGGCAGTTCTGGAACTCACAAGATGTATATTTTCACCTGAGAATAACTCTACAGGAGTTGAATCCCAGGTTGCTTCTCAACAGGCAAGCTTTTCTTCAGTGTTTTCTAAATGTATTCTTTCCATCTTTTTTTCAAACTAATCGTTTAGCAGTGCCTGGATCTGCTCCCGCATATAATGGCAAGAACTCCAGTCTGTTGTGGATGTTTTTCTAAACATCAGAGTGTGCTCATGAATTTGTGTATTGCAGAGCTACTTTGGGAGTTAGTCTGAGCATCTTTGGACTTTGTGAGGTAAATATGTATACACATATTTGAATAGAGCCTTCTGATCACATGGGAGATTTTAAATCCAAATGACAGCTGGGAGCCCAGCTCCCTACTATAGTTGAATGCAATCTGAATCCTCTATGGTCATGCAGGCCCTTGGAGAATCTCCTGACATTTCAGGAGGGAAAGACCCTTTTTCTTCTAACCCTGGAGTCTCAGTCTGTCAAACATGTATTCTAAAGTTTTCTGCAGTATGTGGAAAGAAGGTAAGGTGTTTTTCCCTTTCAGTTTCTATGCGTCTTTGCTAATTATTATACTTGTCCAGATGAATGCTAAAAAACAGTTAGCCTTGCATGTTCCCTTCACTATGATAGAAAAAAGTAAAGCCAGACAAGTGAGAGAGGGATTTGCCACAGAAGGAAATACTTCTTTCTTTTATCTTAAACCTTTTTTTTGCTGTTTTACCACTCATTAATTTTTACCCTCCTTTCCTCCACCTCATTTTTGAGAAACATCTAGGGTAGGGCTTTTATTCCCATAGAACTAGCTTTTTCAACTCGTAGCTACAAGACTGCATCTCTTCTGCTTTTTGCTCTCTTCTGTGCTGTCTCTCCGTGCAAATAGCAGACTGACGGTACCTCTTTTTGTTTTGGAAACGATCTCATTTCCCAGGGTTTAACCAACTTTGCAGACTGTTCCTCCAGTGCTGGTTCAGTTTTCATAAGTGTCAGAAGCCATCATCAACAAGGACCATTTGAGACAGTTGAACATGAAATAAACTGTTGCTGTTGTAGGTTTCTTAATGCTAAGGTCTAGGTGTTGACAGGGGAAGAAATCTTAAAAACTATCAAGCAGTAATAAAAACTTATATATTGGCAAAGATAAATGCTATTATGAATTTGGATAAATGGAAGTTCTGTTAATTGAAATGAAATATTTTCACCTTGGAGGTTGGTTAATGTCAGTACTTGTACTTTCCTGCAACGGATGTGAGTTTTGACATTAAACAGGGAACCTGTTCCTGACTGCATGCAGCTGGGACTTGTGCCTCTACAGTTGAAAGCTTACAGAAAAAAATTAGAAAGCATTAAATAGAGAAGCAGTAAGAATGATTTCTTGCTTGTGTAACCATGAAGGATCCCATGAACTCAAGCTGCTTAGCTTATCAAAAACAGTTAAGAAGCTACTGCTCAAAAATTTTTAGGCACCTGTAAAGGATGACAATATTAGAGACCTTTTTAATCTCTCGTGCTTACTTATCCTTTTCAAAACCATGTTTAAATATTTTTAAGGGCACACTTTGCATGTGAATAACTTTTTTCATATGACAATTGTTTCAACTGAAAATAACCTCTTTAACTGAAGTTTTTGTGGATTGCACCTTCGTTCTGAAATAGTCCAGTTTTGATGAAAAACTGAATACTAATTTGGGGTTTAGGACACTTAAACTGAGCACTATTCTCTTTTCCAGCAGATCAAGGCAACAAATTTTTAATTATTTTTGTCTTGTGTTTTTTGGGCATTTTTCATATAATACGCCAAGTTCTGTTCAGTCTGAATTTTACCACAATCTCAAGTACATAATTAATGGAATTTGAAGGACTGTAATTTATAGACAGCTGTAGTAGCTGCGTTTAAAATGTAGTGGTTAATTTGAGACTGGAATTAGCAGCCATCATGTGACATGGCTGAGGTCAGCAAATGACTGTCCATAGGTGTAGCTCTTGAGGTTTCTGCTTCTTATGCTCCTATAATACAATGAGACTTTTCACACTCATTTGCTGTAATTAGCTTCATCTTCTACTAGGCTTGTGATGTATTCTCACTCATTCTTCTAAAGCATTAGAATATATTCATTCACACATTTACTGTGATTCAGGTCTTGTTCACCTGCATTTTTTAACTTTATCTCTCATGAAAAGAGCCCTCTAAGTTGCTTGATTTTTTTCTATTAGCACTCACACTTTTATTTTTACCTAAGAATCATTAATGACTCACCATTTTTCAATGCTAGCAACTCAACTTTGTGTGGCATTAATTTGCCTTGCAACAATCTGTTCTCTCCACATACATCTGGCATGCTCTGGCATCGCTTACTAAGAGCACTAGTCTTCAAATCTTCAGCTGTTCTGATGGGTAATATTCTATTAGGTCCTCTTTTTCATTAAATTGCTTCCTTAGCTTTTTATTTACTGGAAAAGCAGCTTTCCCCCGCTTTTGACTACTACCCAAGAAGGTGCTGCTATTAATCTAACATGAAATGTTTTACTTTAGTTATTTGTTTATGTCTTGACAAATGCTAATTTTTGTTTTCAGGTCATTAACCAGTTAATTGTTGGCAGGACGTAAAAATTCCGACACTTTTATTTTTCTGCAGTCAAAATTGACTCCAGATGAATTTCTTGATCATGATGTGTAAAATATCCCCACCATCATGCCAGATGTCAATGAGTTAGGACAAGGGGAGGGACCACTGTCAGTGCAAGCTTGTGTTTTGCCCCTTGGGCAGGAACTGCAGGGCAGTATGTCCTACTCCAGGATATACTGATATTTTAGTTTAAGTCCTGTGGAAATTATAAACCCTGTTGTTCACTCCAGCTTTGCCTATCCAGGCAGGAAGCAAAGCCTTAGAAATTACCTCAGGTTTTAGAGTGTATTTCCACACCCACATATTAGTTACTCCTCTGCTTTTGGGCTTGTGCTCTGTTAGAACTAGGTCCTCCTTAAACCAATGCCACACACCACACTTCTTGATATTACCTTCCTGAAAAAAGTTACAGAATCTAATTTCAAGAGAGTAGTTTTGTCTTGCTCTGGACTATATTACAACCTGGGGATAATTTCAGTCTCTCTGTTAGCTTGATGAATTTTTCCAGCACCCAGATTTAGGTTCTGTGGCAGGAGTGAGGAATCCTTTCTGAATAGTGGAATGTTCAACAATCAATAAGACAGTTCACTGTTAAGCATGTATATTTTCCTAAAAAGTCCTTAATAAAAAGGAGTAATTAACACTCCTTATCAGATCTATAGAATATTTTTTTCCAAATGAAAATGCTACATAAGTCTTTGTAATTCTCTTTACAGTGTACTTTCATTATGCAGTCTAAATATTTGCAAGACTTCTAATGTCAGGCAAACAAACACCACACTGACATATATTACAGGTTCCAAGAATTTAATTCTTCAGCTTCTGATAATTTCTCTATATCAAAGAAATGTAAAGTTTACCTCTGTATCTTCTACTGGTTCTGCTCCATTAGTTTGTTAAAGACAATTTTATACGTTCTTACTTCATTTCTCATTATCGAGGATAGAAAATACAAAGGTGTTTTAGACGGAAGTGTGAAACTTCCACTTTGTTTTCACTTTGTATCGCAAGATACACAATGTAAGTTAACTTCCTTTTCAAATTATACATTTGTGCTGCTTTTGGCTGGAGTAGGATTAATTTTCTTCACAGTGGCTAGTACAAGGCTATGTTTTGGATTTGTGCTGAACACAGGGTTGATAATATAATGATATTTTTGTTATTGCTGAGCAAGGCTTACACAGAGCCAAGGTCTTTTCTGTTTTTTGTACTGCCACACTGGCAAGGAAATTGGTAGTGCACAGGAGGTTGGGAGGAGACACAGCTGGGGCAGGTGACACAAACTGACCAAAGAGATATTCCAGACCATATGGCATCCTGCTCACTATATAAAGTGGAGGGAAGAAGAAGGAAGAAGACGTTTGCAGTAATCGTGTTCGTCTTCCCAAGTCACAATTACGTGTGATGGGGCCCTGCTCTCCTGGAGATGGCTCAACACCTGCCTACCCATGGGAAGAAGTGAATGAATTCCTTGTTTTGCTTTGCTTGTGTGCATGGCTTTTGCTTTCCTTATTAAATCACTTTTATCTCAACCCATGAATTTTCTAGCTTTTACCTTTCTGATTCTCTCCCTGATCCTACTGGTGAGGGAGTGAGCCAAGTGGCTTTGTGGGGTTTGTTTGCCGGCTGGGCTTAAACCATGACAAAATTTTTTCTCACGCAAATATTTTGGTTTTATTTTTAACCAGTACAGTTGAAGGAAATTCCCACTCTTCCAAAGTGAAATTGAAAACATGAATTAAAAAATTATAGCAGTCTGGAGTAATTCTTCAAAATGTTGTATCCTATTGCTTTTTTTGAAGCTTGATCTCTTATACAGGTGTTAGTAGATTTTTTTATCAATACAGACCTTCTTTTTCAATCCTAGTCTTTTACTATTTGTTAAAGAATAACACTACTAGCTATCCACAGGCTTCATTTATTTGGAAAGCATGGCTTCACACACACAGAATGCGATTAAAAAGCTTTACATTCTCTCCGTATGCAGAAAAGAATACAGGTCAATATTTGAAATATTTTCTTGCTAAGAAGATTAAATTAATTTTTTTCCTTGGGAAAAAAAAAAGTTTCTCTCCACTTTAATGACTCATGGGACAAGGACAGGATATGGGAGACATTTAACCAGGACGCTCACTCAGAGTAACACTGGAAAGCTAATGTGTAGGCTGTATGTCTGGACCTACTTGTGCACACTTTAAAGGAAAAGTTGGAAACAATGGAAAACATCATCTGTAATCTGTGGGATTTCGACTTCTCTCGTACCTTGTTGTATTGAATACATTTTAAGTAAGTACTTCTAATTTTTTGTCTGTGGCTAATGCCGATGTCTCAATGTAGCCTGAAAACTAAAGGTTTCCAGGATCTTATCTGGTCTCATAATGTTGATGCTTTGGGAAGGAATTACGTAGCTTTAGAATAGCAGCATAATGTAATCAGTGTGTGTCAGTATGATATCAACATATCAGAGATGTAATCTGCTTTCTTCCCTTTTGCATTAACCCTATATGGATCATAAAGACCCTGGAAATTCAGTGTCTTTTTTTGTCTGGGTGATGACTACTACAGGGTTCAATTAACATAAATGAGTTGAAAAAAATCCCACTCAGGCAAAGAACAGATAGGCCAAAAAAGCTGCTGAAAAGAACAAGAGGAATTATCAACCCTGCTTTCACAGTGAGGGTGAGGCCACCCCAGGATTACTGTGTCCTGTTTTGATATTCCTCATTACAGGGTGGCTGCTGAGAAACTCGAGTGGATCCAGCAGAGAGCTGCCAGAATAAAGCACCGAGAGAGAGGATGAGGAAGGTAGCAGGGTTAGTTTAGACTGGAAAAGGGCTGGGTAAGAAGCAGTCTCGTTGCAGCCACAACTGCAGTGTAAGGTGGTGTAGCATGAGGCAATAGCTGCAAATTGGCAAGTTCAGAGTGGATATTAGGGAAAGCTTTCTGCTAAGGGTTTAGCACAATAGAGGAACCTGTTACTCAGATGCAGTGAAATCTCCATCCTTGCAGGATTTCATGACTTGGAAAAGCCACAGCTGACCTAGTTGGGTGTTGGTAATAGGCCCACTTAAAGTAGGAGGCTGGGCTAGATAGTCATCAGAGGTCCCCTCCAAACAGCTTATCAGTTGTTCTGTGCCAGGCATTTATATTTCTGGTCAAACTCAATTTAAATTGATACAAAACTCAGTGTTAGTTGATACAAATCTAAAGTTTTCCAAAGCCAATTAAAAGTTTGATTGAAATGTTTTATTTATTTTTTTTCCTAATGAGTGGGGTCCTGATCCTGCATTTAAGTAACAAACTTCTTGATGTGGACCTCTACAGGATCTCAATATGGTGTATCTAAGAGATTGCAATCGTAGAATCAGAGTCTGGAGTCCACCTGTAGAGAGAATATTGACATGGACACTTCAAAAGAGTTGTTTTTTTCATATGTAGATGCTGATTTGTAGAATGAAAAACTTTCTTTGGAGAACATGTTCGTTTAATTTAGTTATTTGAAGAGATGGTATCAGTTTGAGGGAGGAAGATCTCTTTCTTAACCAAGGCTTAGAATTCAATCCCTGAATAGGTGGAATGTGAAACAGAATGTCTGAAATCTCAATATATCTTATAGGAAATGAAATAGGAAAGTATTTGTCTTCCAGATACAAAACTAAAACTTGTTCTAGACTTGGAGAAAATACAGCGGATGACTATGTAATTTTATTTACTACAGTGATTTTTTTTTGTTGTTGGCTCCATGTGTCCACTTTTTTCAGTCGAATAAGCCTGCTATGCATATTAATTAGCTGTAATTAATTAATTTTGGAAATGCGATGATTCTTTAAATGATAAACAAATTTAACTTGGACAGCTTATTAAGGATATCAAGGAAATTGGATATGTGTTCTCCTATTGCTTGCTTTCTTAAGGGAAATCAATTGCTGCTAAATTTATTTAGAAAATTTATTTGATGCTTTATTCAAGTCTTTATTGGTTCCATTATTTGCTTCTTGAGAAAAAGGGAACTGCTCTACTAAAGTGAATCTACTTTAAATGTCTCTGTTTCAACCAGACTGGAAATATTTGTGGTTTTGACATTTCTTTTTTACAGTTTCTGGGGCTCAGCACAATGTTTTGAATTTTGATTGTATGAGTTTTGAAATCATCTCTTTCCATTGAAATGTGTTGCGTCCATTCTTTTTTTATTCTAAAACATGTTCTTCACTAACTATTTTCCTATTTCAGTTGGATTCAATAAGTTATTTTTTTTCTTGAGATATATCTGAATTGAGCAGCTAATTTCATCTTTTTCTTTTGTTTACACTAGTTATAATCAGATTAAAGATACAGTTATATTTCCTCCTGCTCATAGGTGACATGAACCAAATCAGCAGAGGTGGCAGAATTGTTTCAGGTATTTTCACTCTGCTAACAATAAGAAATTGAAAACTAGTTCCCTCTGGCTTTTGAAAACCTGTTATAATATCTGCTTTCACAATTTTATAGACCACTGTAGATTTATATAACAACACTGATTTTTAACGTAGTTGTTAAAATTTTCAAATAGGAGTTGACACATATGGCTGTGCCATCATGTGACCTTTATCCTTCATCTTTTTTCTATGTCCCCATATGATCATGAAGAGCTGTTTTCTTTGTTAGTATTTCCAAGTTAACGGAATTTCAAGCCAGACAAAGTAAGAAATGAATGAGACCTATTATTGTTTCATTGACTCTGAAGCACTCTGCATTTCCATTCCTCTTCATGGAAAAGGTCACTTTAATCAGTAGTGAATACTTCAGAGTTGATAGCACAAAATAATCTTAATAGGTTATTTGAATAGCAATTTGGTTTAGATGAAATTTTCTTAATCAGAACACACATTTACAGCAGATACATACACTGGAGAACTCCAAGAGGAGAGCCCTGTTTTCTAGTCTTGACAAGAACTGATTGACAGAACTAGGATTGCTTCTTCCAGAGGAGGAATGATTAAAGAAACATGTGACAGAACTCCTTAAACACATACAAGGGTGTTCCAAAAGAGAATACACTATTCATATGATCAAAGAGATGAGAAGTAAATTTCAGTGAGCAGGGTTCAGATTTGACAGTACAAAAATGTTCCTGGTGCTCAAGAAAGTCCGTGAAGCTCAGGGATAACTTGCCTATGGGAATTTCAATACTGAAGGTGTTAAAAGCAGAGCCAGTATCCAGCAAAGCATGACTTGGGTTTAAAACAGGATATGATTCTTTTCTGAAGCAAGAGATTAATTCATTGTCCTTTCAAGGACTCTCCAAGCCCTGTTGTCCATGCTTCCTCTTGTTCTTAGACTTCACACTTGCTCGTGTCAGCATTCGTGAACCTAATTTAGTAAGAAGGGTGGATGGAGGCTTCTGTTTATTTTTACACAATAACTCAGTTTCCAAATCAGTTTACTTTTCAAAAAGGGTCTGTGAGGGGGTTTTTTCCAACATTTGGAGCTACTCAGGCTTTCAGTCTCCTTGTTGCTCAGGTCTTGCTTGCCAACTTTGGGCTCTTAAATTGAACCTAAAATTTTTTATGCTTTCTACCTCTTAAGTGACATTAATCTCAATTTTAGCTACTAAAAACTAGTTATCTAGCCTAGCATGGTCATCCAGCCACCGTGCTGTAGCCTATGGGGAGGGCACAGATGCTGTAAGAGGACTTATGCTATACCCAAAGTGTTACTTATCAAGATAAGAATCACTTCTCAAGCAAAATATATGTTTCTATGCATAAGTGTGTTTCCTGTGTATGAAGTTCATTGAACTCTTGACTTTTAATTTAATTCAGAGAAAGTGCACTGAAAAGTCACACAAAAATAATACAAGTCATACAGAGTCTGTGATACTACTTACTGTGCCTGTATATGTCTCTACTTCTGATTACATGAAATATGTAAGTGTACAAATTTGACTTTTTTCATAATTGTTACATTTTCATTCACTGTGAAATAAAATCAGGATCATCCAATTTCATATGGAGTCTAATCACAGAAAGTTCTTTTGATAAGTATGAAACTGATGCTTAAAGATGCTCACTTCTCCTACCAGAACAGACTTTGTTGGGATTGATGGAGCTTTCTAGATCTTTACGAGTTGTGTTCTCTTTAAAATATTGACACTGATATCTCACACTCAACAAGAAGGATCTGTCTCTATTAGAATTATTTCGAAAGCAACTTTTTGTTGCTGTGGGTGTCCAATGAGGAAAGTGCATATGGCTCTATGGTTTTTGTACATGGCAATAAACCCACCATCGGCTGTGAGAAAGCCTGTGTAGAGTACTATGATTGGATCCTTACAAGCAGCGAGAAGTTCAGCTTGTATCTCAAGCTGATTACTTAAACTTCTTTCTGGAGTTGCTCCTCCCTCTACCAGTGCAAGAAAAAGGAATTATGTGAAGGGGACCCATGTCCTTCAGTGCATGTTTTCATTTTTCAGAGGCATGCTGGAATTGCTCCTGCCTCCTGTCCAAGGCATCATTCCCATATTTGGACAGTCAAACACCAAATATAAGCAACCAAACCAAGAGTTACTCCCTTTTGATGGAGAATTTCTCTTAATTCTCAAAGTCACAGAGGAATTAAGTTCTGCGGTGTTTCCAGATTTTACCAGCACTTATATCTATATTTCTTTTTCAGTCCAAACTCACAGTGAAGTCAAAGGGGATTTAACGAATCAGTTCTTTTCCCGGGAGAAAAAAAGTATCGCTAGTTAATAAGATTCAATATACTAGAGTATTGCAGGAAAGCTCAAGGGATTTCCTCCTGACTAAAAGTTAGTAACAGAGAAGAAAAACTTTAACAAAAGTGGCATATACAGTAGAAGATAATAAATACGCCTTAAAATCCATTGCCCTTGAACAGACAGATCTGAAATGCAGTAAGAAACTGTTTCTGTGCAGAAAGGCACCTTTGAAAAAATTATTTTAATACTGAACTAAGAGAAATCTTAGTGGAGAAAAATACTAAGATGGAGGGAAAACAGAATTTGATACATTTGTCTTCTTAAGTGTCATTCCATATATTACAAATAAACAAGTACAGAGAGCCCATCTAAAAAACTCTCTGAAATAATCAACTGACAGTGAATAATTTATGTCTTTCCTGTTCTTATCAAATGAATCTGATTTTATAGCCATCTAGCATCGAGTAACTTATAATAAGTAAACTTATTATATAATGGGTGTACTGCAATAGTACCCCAGGGTTTCATACACTGAACTTATCCTTTTGTTATCCATAGCTGTGGCTGCTACGGAGCAAAACCAGCTTCTCTTGCAAATACCTTTCCAATTTTCTCTTTAACCCTGTGGCGCCCTAGGGTACACCTCAGGCTCATTTAGGAGATAGGTTTTGAATTCCTGTCTGTGACCAGGTTTTCCAGTGGTTGCTATTCTTTGGGATGTAAGCAGCAGGTTTTTTGCACCCTGGGGAAGAACCAAGTACTTGTATACACAGATGTTCTGATGGCTCCTGTGATATAAAAGGTATGGCTATATCTACTTCACTGAAGGAAGGAAGGCCACAGATAAATCCCTGGCCCCAAAATCATGTGAATTGACTGGATCACATATGCAGAATTTGAAGCTAACTCTTTCTGTAATGTATTAGTTTTGGAGGGAGGTGGTTGAAGCAATTCAGGACTGAGCTGGTAAGCAAGCTAGCAGTGAAGTGGTGCAGGGGATTAGGGGCTAGTCCTTCAGTGCGGTCCTTGGTTCTTTTCAGGATACTTATCAGGATAGTTGTGCTCTATGGCTACGTGCCATATGGCTATGATGCTACAAAAAAAAAATGAACAGCGCTATGTTCTGAGGTACAAACTGCTGTTCTGTTGAACTGTATAAATGGCCCTGGTTGACTTCATCCTGGGTCAACTGGTACTTCTCCAAAAAGGTCCAGTGCATTGGTTTTGGAAGTCACGTGGTCTGGACACCATCCTTAATAAGCAGTAATTATTATGAAGGTTAAGAAAATTTTGTAGCATGAACCTGAGCCATTTCTTCTTGCCTGTTGGCATGAATATCAAAGAACAGTCCAGAGAAAATTTACTTTGCTAGTAACAAATAGCATGCTAGCATGCCTCAAAGTCCATGAAGGTCCTTCTCTAGCAGATGGCTCTGCCATGCCCAGCTGCTGGTTACTTCCATCTGCTGAGGTGGCACAACCCTGTTATCTGTGCTTGTGTTTAAGTGTTAGTGCTAGTACTCCCCTGATTCACTTCAGGCAAAACGACCTATTTAAACTGGGTAAACTAACCTTTCTAATTTTGTCAGCAGTGAATTAGAGAGCTAAAGAGGGGGCAGTAAACTCTCCTATACTGCTTTATGATTTCGAATCTAAACAATTTTTGCCCCAAACTCTTCCCTTATTATTTTTTTCTGCTCTAAGGTGTCACTAGGCTATAACTAGACCAACATTGTAACTGTTTCCATGGTAACAAAGACTTAAAAATCTGGAATGAGCTGGAGAATAAAAAAAAAAAACAACCAAGTTGTAAACAATGTAAAAACGAGTGGCAAAGACACAATATCTGAAGTCTAAAGGTTTTGTGCCTCCTTTGCAATGACCTAGGCTAATGTGAGAGCGATGATATGAGTTCATCTCAAATTCACTGAAATACGCTCTTCCTAGCAGTATATTACCATACCATTTGTATTCACTGACTCATTTCCTCTCCTCTGGCTCTGATTCTTTAGTGCTTAAACACACATGCTGGTCAGATCCTTAGCTGGAGATGTCAGCTTGGGTGTCATCCTTCCAGTAGTGCCACTAGAAGCAGTTTAATCCAAATGAGGGATCTACTGGACAAAGTAGTGTTGCTCGTTTCAAGTATACTGATTTATGCCAGCTAGAGACTAGCTGGAGAATTCTCTAACTAGATGTATATTCCTGCATTGCTTAATTTGGGTTTTGTTTTTTGGGGGAATATAGCAGAATGGTTATCATCAGGAAACATGTATTCTGTTTTTTTAATCTGCTGTTGGTATATAATTGATATTTTATGTTGTGTACGTATTTGTGCCTTGACTTCCCTACATGTACAAAGGAAAGTACATCTCCACTGTATCCTTTTTTTGGGATGAGGTTGTTTCAAGATGAGCAGTGTTGGCAATCTTTTCTCTTGTTTAAGTCTGCTTTGCATCAAAAGTATATAGTTAGCTGCAATATGCCTGATGCCTAAATATTGTAACATTCTGCAGCAGATTTTTTTTAGTTCTGTGAACTCTCATACTTGTTTTGAAATATTTCGGAAGAAATTCTTAGCATTTTGCCTAAACTTGGTGCTAGAAATATCTAAACTAAGAAGCACTCTGTCTACATAATACATATCAGAATGTTACAGCAAATGATTTTTGGCTGTGTAGAGTGTGATACTATCTAAAATAAATAGAGGTTCTTTAAAATACAATGTACTACATGTTGATGGCCACTTGTGAAGATGAAAATGTTTTCTATTTGTGGCCCCAGAACTCCTTGGAGACTATCACAGCCCCACGCGAGGGAGTGGAAGTTCTCGTGCCAGGAATACAGCCACATTTCAGAGCAAATGAACTGAAGAAGATTTGGCCCACTATTTCTGGTAATTGCTCCAGCAGTCAACTCATCAGTCAGCTTCAGAAGCTGTAAGAACTCCCACATTTGAAAAGCTCATCGGACTCTGCAGCTGAGACCTCCCAGGTACACGCATTCATATCTCAGAGTTAAAATATAATTTGTTTTGGCTAAACAGGCTCTAAATCTTTCCTTCCTCCAGATGGAAGCATTTGTGCAATTAAGCATTTGGCAATGTTGGTATAAGTAATGATGTCCCTTTTGGAATATTTTCAAAACAAATACACAGTAAATGTGGATAGAGTGATCCAATTGTTTGTTTTTTTTCAGGAAAGGGTTGTTTGTTTTCCGGTTTTGTTTTGTTTTGCTTTATTTTCAGGGTCCATGCTCCTTTAACTTGTAAAAACACAGTCGTCTGTGGCAGTTTCAGTCAAGCCTGGATTTGGGGTTGAGGAAGGATGCTCACATTATCTGTCTTCTATATAGGGATGTTAAACTTTAGCAAAGGGAAAGATAATAAAGGAGTATGCAGTGAGAAACTTGTATCTAAATGTAAGCCGGCTAATCCAGTTCTGCAGTGATCACCCAGCCAAGGCCAGGAGATTAGATTTGTTAGATTTGTCTCATTGACTTGTCACGATATGTAAACTGTATTTAGGCTAATGTACAGTGGGACTGCAACACAACTTTTCTCACATCCCCAAGGGTTCTCATTTCGTGCCCGGTGGTTAAAATGACAGCAGAAGTGAGCAGGAGACCTCCAAGTTATAATACTCTATCAAAATATTTGTTATGAGGTCCTTAATCTGACTCTGTATTGATAAAATCTTAGCAAAGTTTACTAAAGGTTTATCGATATGAATCTGGAGTTAGATTTTCACAGATATCAAAGGAAAGACTAGTCAGATCATTGGTACCTCACAAGTAAAGCTGCTGACAGTAGATGTCTCACATATCTCAGCCCACACTACACAGAGCTAGTTATTTCCTATGCCTCTTAGAAAGAGAAAACTGTACAATATCAAGGTCTTCTTTAGAATGGCTGTTGGCATGTTGCAACTTCCAAATGACTCTTACTGTAATTTGCTTATTAGATTATTTTAAATGCATTCTGAGATGGGCTGTCTGGTTAGGATAAAGTTAGATGTCTTATAGACCAGAATGTTCACTGGCCCTAAATGTATTTTGTAGGAAGTCAGGGAGGACCGAGATAAAGGTGTCAACATAAACAACAGGAGACATTTGATAACTGAGTTTCACAGAATATTCTGCTTCATGTAGTTTTAAATACTGGTGATCTTTCTTAGGAGTGGTGATCACCACCTCTGCTTCAGGTATGCACAGGCTTTCTACAAGGAAAAGAAGTTTTGTGCTCCAGATTTTTGTCCTTTGTCTGAATAGAGCCCAGCATACTGATGTCCAACTGGGATTGTAAAGTTCATTCTTATTTCATACTACTAAATAATTCAGAATGTTTTACAAAGCAGTGCTTTGGGGGTTTTATGTTCGTTTTTGTTTTGCCACTGATGATAATTTTTTTCACTTCCATCAGAACTCAATCACTTCATTGACTCTAGTGAGCCTCCATTAGATCTGAAGGGTTCCAACCCACCTCCCAGAAATATGAAGTTTGGGGACTTGTATGGCAGCTGAGCCTGCTTCCTCTGGTTCTATAAACACTCAGACGTCAGTGTGTTTAGTATTTTGCTTCAGCTTTAAGGGTTGTATTTTATCTTGCTTTAATATGAATTGGCTTTGAAGTTACGTGAGACTTCAGTCTTTTAGGTTCAAAAACCACTGAATGGATTTTGTTTTGATTTTTGTTTTTCCAGAGTATTGAGCTCTGAGTGAATAGAGGAGGAGGAAGGGAAACAACAAAACAGTAATTGCCCTGCCTTTTGACCCAAAGAGTAAAATAACTGATCCCAGGAAAATTTTAGTTCAACTCCTTGGACGAAGGTGGTTAGACAAATTAGAGATAGAAAGACAGTCTGAACCAAGTCTGCAAAGCTTTTCAGTCTTATTTTTCATCGTAATTAACTTATTATTAAAGTCTCATGAGCGTCATGAATTTTCTCTCACATAAAATGGAAAAAGAGGAAATGGGACTTTGAAGTTTGTGAAGGAGACAGTATAGTTGGAAAACTGCTTTGACCCATTTTTTTCCATTACCCCATAACAGCAATCACCTTTTGGCAAGTGTTGTTACCTGTATGTCTTTCTATCAAGGGCAGGAAGGCAGGCTGTGCACATCCTTTCGAGTCACTTTCTTTTCCTGCCTGAGGGCTTTGTTTTGCGGGAGGAAAGCACTGAGGTGAAAGTACGGCATGTCTGACATAAATCATAGTCTATTTGACACTGTGTCTAACATTTGAAGTATAAAAGCCATTTTCAGGAAATAATGGCAGTTTCTGCATCTCTAGATAGTGAAAACAATAAACTTCATGCCTCAGAATGTATCATTAGCTGAATCTCGTTTTAAAGGGCTAAATATTGTGAATATTTACGGGGTCTGATTTACATGTCAACCATTGACCTCAGTGTGTGCTTTGGAAAAAAAATAATCCCATTATGTCATCCTAGAGTGAAATAAAGAGTGCAACAAACCTTTGATACATTATGTAGCATGAGAAGTACTTTTCTTTAATAGTAAAAATCTCCATGCACTGCCTGAATGCCGAAGAGGATTGCCTCGCTGTTAGCACACATGGACAGCCACACCACTGTAGCTCTTGGAAATAAACACGTCACCTGAGAGAACAAAGTGTGGCAAAAAATATTTTTTCTTCCTGGCTGTGCTGGAGAGTCTGTGACATTTTACAAAATTCCTATCATTATGATATTCTAGTGGATGGCCTGGCTGAGATCCCCTTGTCACTCTATATCTGCAGGAAAGGCAGTGACAAAGTGAGGTGAGAAGTGCATCATGTTCCTTGTGAGGAGATCCTGCAGTTCAACCTGGTTACACATATTTTTGTGCATGGGGACGACCATAAAAGAATGAAATTGTTCTCTTTTCTTCTGTTTAGTGGGGGTTACACAACCATAGAGACACTGCACCAAGGACCTTGTACAACATAGTCTTAGGAGATGATGCAATGGGGCAGATCAGGTCCTCCACACTTCAGAGTTCTCCCTGCTGTCATCCTTCTAGAATATTTTCTGTGTTATCAGAATTGTGACTGCCCAATTTAAAAGACTTGTCTGTAGCATGGATATCTTCAAAATAAAGGATAGTTTATATGTCTCCAAATTGTAGTGCACCCAGTGCTTGATCTCCCTCCCTCTAATGAGGTCTGTGAGTACCTTGGCAGGGTTTCCACCAAGTTGCCTGCCTCAATTCTGCTTTGTAGCATCAAGGCATCTTGTTTCGAGGAGCTGCACCAAGAGAGCTTTTAACGGTGCTCTGCTTCCTTTGCTTTACTTTCTCCTGAATTCAGGTCAGTACTACAACTCTGTCCTTAAACTTCTGTTGTCCCCACACACACTTCATAACCAGACTACAAACCTTATTATTTTCTTTCCTGTTTTTTTTTTCTTCAATTAAGTTTAACTTGTCAGGCAATAACAGGGCTTGGGCAGTTGGAGCTACTTAAATGCCCTTGTGTCATACTAACCAGCTGACATTTGTTTTGTAATCTGTAATTATTTTGTTGCATTTTATTGTATTTCCAAGAAGATCATATTCCCACAATCAAATTGTGCCATCAGATTTTTTTCTTTTCCAGCCTCTAGAATTGGGTGCAATTGGGTCATGAATGTTTTGACCAGCAAGTCCTTGGGCAGCTTTCGGGGAGGAGGAAGATTGATTGTTGTTCTTGTGAGTCTTGGTCCTAAATCTTTGTTGCCTTAGAGACACCTTTTTCAAAATGTCATCCAAATAGAAGGGCAAAAATGCAAACCTTGAGTTTTGTTCTGGGCTCATTTCTGTTACAATGTCTGGGTTATGCTCCTTTGAAGACGTTTTCTTTCTCAGTTCAACTCTTTGATGTTGGTTATTGCTGTTGGTCAGGGTTTTTGAGAGGTTCCTTGGTCTTTTATGTGCCCTTTAATGATTGTATATGGCATTTTTCTATTGGGGAAGCATGAAATGTTCAGGTTGATGTTGCATTTGCTATTCATAGTTTGTCTATGGAATGGAGCTGTGAGAGCAAAAAGCTGAAAATGAAAGAATAATTTTGTGTGCTTTCCTCTTTTTCCTTGGTCATTTGCTTTCTGAAATGATAAGCAATTTGGGGTGAAAAGGCACAGCATGTTCAAATAGAAGTCTGAATTTAAATAAAAAACTTGGACTATTTATAGCAACAAGTAAAAAGTCTTAGAGATAAAACTTGGCCCTCAGGAATCTGTCATGACTCAGGCTGTAAACTTCACATAAGCTTCTCACATCTTGTAGAAAATAAGATACTACCGGGGCTCAGATGTGATACACTGATCCAAATATTTCTGTATGTAAACTGTACTCCATAGCTAATGGGAAAATGCTGGATCAAAAAAAAAAAAGGTAACTTTTTTGTAGTTTTGCAGATCTATTTTGACTTGAGGTACTGCCTTTTGTTTGTCTTTGGCTTCACTGGAAGCTGGATGAACAAGTGTTAGTAAAATTACAGACCCACAGAATATGCTGAGTTGGAAAGGACCCACAAGGACCATCAAGTCTAACTCTTAGTACTGCACAGGACCATTCCCAAGAGTCACACCATGTGCCTGAGATTATTGTCCAAACGCTTCTTGTACTCTGTCAGACTTGATGTTGTGACCCCTGTCCTGAGGAGCGTGTTCCAGTGCCTAACTACTCTCTGGGTGAAAAACCTTTTTCTAATATCTAACCTAAACCTTCTCTGACACAACTTCAGGCTGTTCCCTCTGGTTCTATCACTGGTCACCACAGAGAACAGATCAGTGTCTGCCCCTCCTCCTCCCCTCACGAGGAAGTTGTAGACTGCAATAAGGTCTCCCCTCAGTCTTCTCTTCTCCAGGCTGAACAGACCAAGTGACTTCTGGTCTGTATTTATCAAACTCAATAAGTCAAACTTCTACATTCATGCTTCCATGTTTCTTATTTTACATACATTAAGTCTGCTACATAAAGATGCTAATAATCCTCTTGCTGCTATTTACTTCTTCAACTTGTTGGGTTGTTAAAGCTGAGTTGTTAAAACTACCAGAAAGATCAGGTCATGAGCTAGCAGCAGGGCTGTACATCAGCCCCAAGCCCTCCAAGGCTATCATGGTGTTCTCAATGTCTCCCACGAGCAGAATTGCATTTATAGCTTCTTCTGAGGTTCAAGTTATAAGGCTACAAAAGTTTCTGTTCAGATGTCCCTAGGTTTGCATGTGGATGTCATCTTCTCTTTGCAGCGATTCAGTCTCCTTCAGTGATATATAACCAGAGGGAGGCTGTTGCATGGGGGAAGGGAATAGCCCCATCCATGCAAAAGCTGTCAAATGCCTCACCTCTGGGGAGCTATGTAAAGACAGCTATGATCATTATTCTCCTGCTCCAGTTCCTTTCTATTTTATTTCACTTCCTTCCCTCACTTTCCCACAAAATATTGTGGAGAGACAATGCTACAGCTATTGACTCCTTTTTGGTCATGTTAATGACACCACTCTTTCCTCAGGTGACTTTGTATTAGAGTCATTAATCAAATGTCATGGCCTAAAAGCATATGGTCTCTGTTCATTGCCAGGAAACAATAATTGGCAGCAAGGCAGCAGTAGAACACTCTGGAGAGAAATATTTCTTAAAAGTGAAAATGCCATTCTCCACTCCCATGATAAGAATCACTGGAGTGCATATGTGCAACTGTATATAGCCTTTCCTTATAGCAGCCATCCCATTTGTAATCCTCTTTTGGCTATAATGCTACAGCAGCTTGGATTGCAATGTACCATTTTTAGCACTTATCACATAGCAGCAGACAGCTGGGCTTTTACATTACAAAACAGCCACCACTACAGCAGTGGCTTAGATGACAGTGAGGGACTGTCCATAATGTATGATCTTGAGCAATTGTCTAGTAGCCAGAATAAAAAAATCAATCTGACTTCTCAAAAGACTAAATGCAGCTGAAAGGGCTGTTAAAATGGGCTGTAACAAGTGAAGCATGCAGCGGAACCAGGAAAAGAGAACATACATTTGCTCTCAGGCAGGCTTAATTACCTGGGTTACAGACTACTGCTAGGTTTTAGAGAACAACATCACAACTGAAGCTGAGGTAGTACTGCAGAATGCACTGGTTAGGCTGGCTCTCTTTGAGAGTTATGCTCTAGGTAGCTGCATCAATTTTATCTCAGGACAGATGATGACCACTTCACATAGTCCCATATTCAATAGTTGACCAGAGTGCCCTTTGCTGTTCCTTCACAATTATTAGTAGCTTGGGTGAACAATTTAATTTCCTGTGTATATTTCAGGAACGACTGTTTGCACAAATATGTGGTTTTATGTATCAGAACTGATGCAAGTGTAAGCTCTCCTTGAGGATGGTTTGCTTCATTTCTGTTCAGTGTTAGCCACTCAGTTAAAATAATTTGGCTGATCACTGTTATTTAAACAAAAAAGTGAAATTGTTAGGGTCCAGAAATTTTCAAGCAATTCAAATAGGTGAGATTCAGTCTGAATCAGTCAAGGCAAAGAATAGAGTCTCCTAAACTACAGATGAACTTCCCAAATCCAAAATTCTAGGTCAAGCACATAATATAATCAGGTAACTTTTACTAGTTCAGAGAGAAAGGATGGGGATTGCAATTACCTATTCCTGCTTTGGGCAGGACTGAACCTTGAAACACCATTGCTGAGGGAGTCACACATCTATCTAACAGAGAGCCCGATGTTAGTATGAGTAGGTTTCATTCGCTTAGAAATACGATGGTTCAGGTTTTCTTCCCATGAAAGCTGAATCTCAGAACCCTACAGCTGTTCAGAAAATCAAAATGCTGCCCACCCCTCAGGCTAACATCCAGGTCAGATTTGCTCAAAGACTTCCTGTTTCCTCTTATAGCTAGCACAACTTACAAGCCACTCGACTTACACTTTGCAGCAGTTGATCTAAGCGGTGAGGAACAGCTCACCTTGTTAATGCCAACTGTAGTGGGTTGTCCCTGGCTAGACACCAGGTACTACTACAGCTGCTCTCTCACTCCCCTCTGCAACTGGACAGAGGAGAGAAAAAAATCCAGCAAAGGATTCATGAGTTGAGATAAGACCTAAGAGAGGTCACTTACTTATCATCATCATAGGCAAAACAGACTCAAAGTGGGGATATTAAGTGAATGTCTTACTAACAGGGTCAGAGCAAAAGAGTGAGAAGTAAAATAATCTTAAAAAACACCTTCCCCCTACCTCTTCTTCCTTCCATATTCTCCCTCCTCCCCCCCCAGCAGTGCAGGGGGATGGGGAATGGGGGTTACAGTCAGTTGTTGTTTCTGCCTCTGCTCAGAGAGAGGAGTCCTTCCTCTGCTCCCAGGGGGTCCCTCCCACGGGAGACAGTCCTTGATGGACCTCTCCAGCATGAATCCACCCCTTGGGCAACAGTTTTTCACAAAACTGCTGTCCCGTGGGTCACTCCTCCATGGGGTGCAGTCCTTCAGCAATGAGCTGTACTGGTGTGGGCCCCCCATAGGGGCCACAAGTCCTACCCAGGAAAAGCCTGCTCCAGCATGGGCTCCTCTTTCCGTGGGCTGCAGGTCCCCAGCAGGGCCCTGCTCCATCTTGGGCCTACCATGGGGTCACAGCCTCCTTCATGCATCCACCTGCTCCAGCCTGGGCTCCTCCACGGGCTGCAGGAGGGTCTCTGCACCCCGATGGTCCCCCATGGGCTGCAGGGGCACAGCTGCCCCACCATGGTCTGCACCACGGGCTGCAGGGCCTCAGCTCCGGCACCTGGAGCACCTCCTGCCCCTCCTTCTGCACTGACCTTGGTGTCTACACTGCTGTTCACATGTTCTCACTCCGCTCTTCCCTGGCTGGAATTTTCATCTGCTCAACAACCTTCTTTTCTAAAATATGTTATCACAAAGGCTTTACCATTCCCCTTAATTGGCTCAGCCTTGGCCAGCAGCAGGAAGTCCATCCTGGAGCCGGCTGGCATTGGATCCATCAGACAGGGGAAGCTTCTAAGAGCTTCTAACAGAAACCATCCCTGTAGCTCCTCCCACAGCCAAAACCCAGCCACAGAAACCCACTACACCAACCTGCTGCTACAGGCTCTTCGTTAACATCCACAAAACAAGGGGCAGGCTGTTAGGATGTGAATAAACTCATTTGACTTCTTGCAGAGAAACAGCAGTGAGAATGCAGGGATGAAGGATTTATTGCAGAAGCACGGTAGGAAGTAGAATCTGTGAGAAGGGGAAATTTTGGAGATAGAACAAGTTGGCAGTCTGAATTGAGGTGAAGCAAATCACTACATGGGGGGATGAAGATTCCTAATAAACATGAGAAGTCTAGAATTTGCTCGAAGAGACTGTGTGATATACC
This sequence comes from Oxyruncus cristatus, assembly GCA_013399855.1. Lineage (NCBI taxonomy): Eukaryota > Metazoa > Chordata > Aves > Passeriformes > Cotingidae > Oxyruncus > Oxyruncus cristatus. The sequence goes on along the minus strand of VXAY01004759.1, from coordinate 98,747 downwards.
AGCTATTTACTGTTAAAAATTTGATACACTTCCTTGTGGAGGGGGATACAGAATGAATTGTCTAATTTAGAGAATGCCTTTCTGGAATTCAGGCTTAATTTTTTACTATGTTGAGTTCAGCTTTGCTAACCTCAAAATCCTGGAAGATGTTGTTGTACATTGATTATGATCTAGGATACAGGGTGGGAACTGGGGACAAGATATATTTAAGCTGGAAATTATAGTAGATTTCTGTAAGACAAAAGTCTGAAGTGTTGCATAGCTGCAGCTAAAGACAGATGCAGAGGACGGACCATGGTAAGAGGAATCCATTCTCTGGAATTAAATTACAGCAGTACTTAATTGAAAGCCCATTGCAGTGAACATGGACCTTATCAATTTTAGTGTGCTTTGGATCAAACTTTTAATCCCTTGGTGTACCTCTCAAATTAGGATTTCTAATTGTTTTAAGTTGTGCTGAACTCAGAGTTTGTATTTCATGCAGGGTGGATACTGTTTGTCAGTATTGCTTTTTTCATATGTAAATAGGTCTCATTTGTAAGATGTTCATCTCTGGATGAGCTCAGACTCAGCTGTCTTCAAATATAGGCATTTCCTCTACATTTTTCTGCTCATGTAACTAGAGAATGCGTATGTGGAGAGTGAGAAAGGGACACCTTAAAATGCATTTCCTCACTCTTATAAGGCAGCTGAATTCTTCTTTACAGACCAACTTCACGCCTAAGTAAAAGTTCTCTTATCATATTAACGCACTCTGCGTGGGATTTCTATTATTTCTTCTTTGGGGTTTTTTGTGTTGTTTCACATCTTGTTTTGTTGCACTTGGAGGATCGAGGCTATACAATAACAAAAATATAACAAGAGAAAAGAAAGAAAAGGAAGAAAAAATTCAGAGAATAACCAAAATTAAGTTACAAAGTTAAGTTACATTTTTAAATCATCTTGTCCATCCTTTGTTCTTCTGGAAAACCAAAGAAAACAGAAAGGACCACTCCTCACCTGCACAACACCTCCACAATTTTTTGGCTTAGGTTTCTCCCAGTCCTCCAAACCTATTGAAATCAGTAGTACTCGCCACCCAACTTCACAAGTTCATGTTTTGGACCTGATAAACTTACAGCTGCCTAAGAAGGCAGGATACCCAGTGGTGGAGAGAAGACTTTTTTTTCTCAAAGGGCAAGGGAGACTTCATATTGTCATTATATAACAATAGGCCTTATAAATTTATTTAGCAGCAGTTATTAACAAATACTATAATAATTCTAATAGTAATACAGCTATTAGCAGTAGTGATTATAGTCACGATACATCTTGAATAGATCATGAGTGACTTGGCTGGCATATCAGTGGGCTGGAGCTGATCAACTGCTGGTATTTGCTTGCATCATGCTCACCACATGCTGCCTCCTTTAGAAGGTGGAGATGCCACAGTTGTTTATGCATACAGATGAAATCACTTGCTGATAAGCAGTCAGTATTACTGCCTGGGTTTGGGAACACACCAGGCAGTTAGCAGGGTTTCTCCCCCTGCACTTTTGCCCAGTGATCCAGGGATAACCTGGCCAGGGCTGTTCTTGAGCCAAGCTTGAATCCAGATATTTTGTGACTCAAACACAAGCCAAAGCACTGACCTGTTTCAGTGTTAGCTAGAAATTTCCACGGCGTCTGTGTGCAGCCTGAGACCGCACCAGCAGATGGGGCGGTTACAGAGCATTTACAGCCCATTCTGCAATACCTCATTATTCATGGAGTGTGTTTTCCCCTGCAGAGTTCTGAAGTTTATTTTTCAATTTAAATCATTTTTTTTGTGGTTAATGGTATTATTGGCTGTTGCCTGGCTTAATTCAGCAGTCATTGCTGATGCATGAATGTTTGAAGCAGTGTTTTTTCAGGGCAGTGTCCCAAGGGCTACGTCCTACCGATGTTTTGTGAAACAGCACAGAGGATCGGCCCATAGCAATAGTGGTGAAAAAAACCCCCTTAATTTCTGTTTAGCGAGCCAGGTAATGTTGCTAACAAGCTCCTCACCATTATTCCTGTTTGCAACAGGAATATGTACCAGACTTAAAACTTTAGTAGTGTGGTTTCATTGGGAAGGCATAGATTCTAGGTAAACTGTAGTAATAACATCTTTGTATGCAAAGTAATGCAGTTCTTTATTGTTTGACCTTGCCAAAAAAGATGGTCTTTTCACACACATATGTAACTACAGTGTGTTTTTTCTTCTCCCACATAGATCATAAATTAAGAATCTGGAGTGGTTTTTTTATATCCACAAGAAATCACATATGACAATATGTTGTTTCAACTATAGACTGTATTCTAAGTAACCTGTTATTTATTGTAACAAAAGGAAGTCCAAATAGGCTGATTTTCTACGGGTAGGCATTACTTATTCTCTTTGGAAAAAACGTAGTTTTCTGATGTTCAAATCTCTTGTAGGAAGGAATGTTCTTTCACTATTACGTTTGTTGCAGGAGGGGAAGGGATGGTTTCTTCAGATCGGGTGGCATTTCCAGTGTGAAAGTCAATTAGCAGAGCAGTGGCCTGGGATATTGGAAATTCAAGTTCATTCTGTTCATCCATTGAGGACTTAGACCTGAAACTCCAATATCTTTTATCTATTCAAGGCAGGGGTTCTTAGGTCCTGACTAGTGATCCTATGGCACATGTAAAGATGTGAGAGCTAACTTCAGTGATGTACTCACTTCTGATATAAGGATTCTCGCCTATTTATGTTTGACTCTGCATCAAAATTAAGACTGCTTACAGATATAAATCTAAAACCTGTAAAAAGCTTTTCACTAAGGCGTCTGATGTTCATGGTTTAGGATTAACGTTCTATATGAAAGAAGTACAAATATCTATTTAAAAATATGATACAGCTTAAATCACTAAGCACCTTTAAGTGAAGTAGTGCTGTGTGTATGGGATAAAGAACAGGGAATCAATTTACCATACAAAGTAGTTTTTCACCATTCATTTCATTTGGTTGCTCTGAAAGGCAAACAGTTTCCATAGAAACTGTAAAATAAATCCATTTTTGGGACTGGATGATGTACTTCACTAGATAGATCTTTGTCGAACATGTATCCTGCCAGAACTTTAGGGATGGAATAATATGCTTCTGGTTGTGTTTGTTTCATTTAAAAGCCTAATCCTTTCAATGATGGTTGGACTTTCACTCTGTGTTGTTCTCGTTCTTATGATTTTATATTGCAACTTGTAATCTCAGATAATTCAGACCATATCTTCCATCCTGCATCCCCACATAGGAGCTTTTGAAAATTTGCCTGGAAACAAACATGTCAGGACCTCAGGATCCATCTTTCTACTGTGTTCTCATATCCTTTATTAATGCCATTTTGCAAATTGAAGACACAGACTACAATCAGGCTTTATAAGCTTTTAAGCTTTTAGTCCTCTGGTTGTTTAAAGGGCTAACAATTGCATAAACTGCTATTTTGAGCATCATAGTCTTTGGCTCTGTCTAGTATGCTATGGAATAAATGGTTTAGGGATGCCTGAGAAGGACACAGAAGGGTAAACTGTATCACTTACTTTAATACAAGACAAAAGCTAGGAATGAGCCTGAAATTTGGGTTTAAAAGTGAAATTATTCCTAGCCTCTGGAAGGAACATCTGTGAAGTGATGGTAGTACTGCATACACTTCCAACTTTTCTTTAAATTATTTGTTTTCAGTACCAGTGTCACAGATAAAGCTTAGTGCAGACTGAGTTACTTTGCCTTTTTGACAAGGGTTCTGTCTTTCCCTTGTCAGACTGTTACTGGTACTCAGATTAGCTAGTGTAAAGAAAATCAGACCTTCATGAGATGTACTGAAGAAACTAGTTCAGGCCCCTCAGAACACCTCAAAATATATTTGAGCTAGCACATGCTAGCATGTTGTTACATATTGACTGTCAAAATAAATCACATCATGAAATATTACAAGTACTTTCTGGGAAAGGATTGATTTGATAGTGAAACCCTGAAAAAGTGGGAACGCTATAAAAGGTTTTTTAAAAGGACAGCAGATTATGACCTACAGATCTAGAAATATGGCTGAACTGGGATACAAGAAATAAATGTCTGCATCTCCTTTTCTGAAGCAGTATCCAAGAAGCAGACTTCCAACAGAAGCTCCCAGCTGTACTGCAGCACACACAGCATCTTGCCCTTCAGGTTCACTGAATTCCCATGACCTCCAGTCTTCTCAGTGCTCATGGCTGATACATCAACATATGGCATGATGTATCGGTGCAGTTATAGTACTACATTTGAAAATGAAGCGTTCATAAAATGTCCAGTTGCGTTTTCCACAAGTTTCTAGCAATGGAGAAGATCCAAGCTAAGACTTTGGAAGTACATAACCATTTTAGGACTTTAAGTTCTGTTTCCCCTCTTCCAAATATAGACAAACAGTTTGATATTCTTTGATCAGAAGTTAAATTTAAGTCTTTAGTCACCTTTGAAAAATCAGATTCCTGGCTCTGGCCTGTATGCCTGTTGCACAGGTGAATTCTGGGATATGAGAACAAGTGGTTCTGACTGAACAAGTGGTTTTGATTTGGTGAATTTAGAACCACTTATAAGACATTGAAGGTAAAGTGTTTGTCAGAGGTCTTGAAGAGAAAAGAGAGCTTCCCACTGAAAGAAGTCAATCAGGCTTTAACCACTGATTATAAGGACTGCAAATCTGACACTGAAATGTTCATCAAACTATGGGAGCGGCATTTAAAAGAAAAAAAAAGTAAATCATAAACCTGGCATTTAAAAAGTAAAATATTTTTACCTTTCTGCCAAGCTCTATTTTTGACAGTTATGCAGCATTATATATAAATCATACAGAGAGGAAAAGATAAGTAAATTTAGTAATCTGCTTAAGAAGCTATAATAGTAATAGTAAAATCTTGAGAGAGTTTCATAGTTCTATTTTATGCCCAGTGACTAACAAAAAGGAAATTATTACCATTCCTTTAACTTTAAGTAGAGAACCTCAACGAAAAATATTCATTCAGTCAGTTTTAGAAATGCAGATCTTGTAAAATGTATCTGAAATGTGTCTTGAAGCAAATACTTGCATCATTTTTTCTTTAGTTTTTCTGGAGCTCTCAATTTTAGAAGCAAGTTATAGTGACATGACTTCTTCACTTCAGAGTGTGGAATGTGAAAATAGGCACGCAGAAAGGAATGGATGGGTTTGAAGTAGATGAATAAAAAGTGCTGAACATTTCCCCAGTGTCCTCCAACTGTGTATTTTCTCAAATTTTAAAATGTTCAAAATCTGTTCTTTTTTCATCTGCTGTTGGTCTCCACATGGCTGTGGTACCACATGGTTCTTGGTACAGTCTGGCCAAGACTAGAGGCAGTACTGCCACAATATTGTAAGAGCTGTCCTCGTGAGACTTCTTCCCTAAGCAGAGCCACAACATTCTCTAAGACTTCTTATGAAACTTGTTATTGAAAGGGTTTCATTCCAGCATTTTAGATGCTGAAAATTTCAATACAAGTTGGAGAACGCTCTGCATTTCAAGGGTTTTCTTTCTAGTACTTAAAACTACAAATCTTCTGAAGGTCACCTTTTACTGGTTACCAGTACACTTTGATGAGAACTACCCTGAGTGGCACAGTGGTGAAAATAGTCCCCCGTTGTTAGGGGGACAATGCAGATTGAAATGCTTCATTGGACAATAGCTTGTTTCAGGGATATTTAAGGATTAAAACTGTATGCATATGTGTAAAAGCTGGAAAATAAAGATAGCTCAATCTACTTTGCTAACAGCAGAGAACAGGCAGGTGTAGGGAGACACAGAGAGAGGACAGCCAGATAAGCATCTGGCCTTTGGCATATTACTGATAAGCTCTTCTACATCTGTCTTTTCGGAGAGCATAGAGAGAAAATGTTTCCATTCTCCATTTAATATTTTTAGTGAGTGACCTTGTTTGGGACTGTTTGGTTTGGGGTTTGTGTGTGTGTCTGTTTGGGGTTTTTTTACATTTAACAATTGCAGATATTATTTGAATTTGGAGAATGCTTAGGGGAAGGGCAGTTGACAAATTTTAATCAAGAAACCACTTGCATAACAAAGGAAACAATGGAGCAACTGAATGGAGGCAACACCATCTGGAGAAAAAGATTGATAGCTTATTGAGGAGCCAAGGTCTGTGAAAAAGAGATGTCTCTGGGCTACATAATTAACTTGGTATTTTATTTCTTTGTGGTGTGTGAGTTGTGGGTTAGTTCAGAGACCAATGAAACTCATTCAATACTCTTTGGAGGCTGGAAGGAGAAATGTACACAGCTTAAAACAAAATGGGACCCTTTCCTTTATTTCCATTTCCTGGAAACAAATTTAGTTATGTGCATTTCCTACAAACAGAGTCAGCTGAAATAACTCGCTCTTTTTAAAGCTTTCATCATCTATGTATTTTCACATGTCTCCTGGGTTTGCTAGTTCCAAAAGATCCCATGATTTGGCAAATGTCGCAGCTGTTCTTCATATTTATCATAGCTTAGTGACCGATAACAGCAAGTGGAGACCAAAAAGTAATAGTTAGGCTATCCCAAAGCATTTAGTTCCTCAGTATAAATCAAGATTACTTTTCTTTATGTCACTATTCAAGTCTTTTTTTCATGTTGATCATCACATGAATGGCCTGTTCTATGATCTGGGAAACATTTCCATCTCATACGAGCTTTACTTCAATACTTATGGGGGAAGAGGGAATTTGGTACCATCCAATTATTATTCTAACATTTCTCCTTTTCATTAAGCTCAAACAGATATTTGCAATAATAAAATGCTATGTGAGGACTATAGTTAATTTTTATCAAAAGTAATCTAGTCTTTAAATGAACCCAGTAAGTATTTTGTGTGAAATGATGTTAATGGTTTACTTTCTGAGTGTTTTATCTCTACTATTTTTCTGAAGTGATTTTGTGAACTGTAAGTTAAAAAAACTCTTTTTTTCTCTCACTATCTGTTTGCTTTTGAGATTTGTAATGTTACATTTGTAATGTAACCACATCTCCTGTGTTTAAAGACATATTGAAAAATACATTCTCTCTCTGTAGTGCTGTTTTACACAGAAGTATAGGTGGGTCTTAGGCATATGTTGACTGTGCTGCTTTAATATTTAATTCCATCAAAGTTGATTTGAGGAATCTCTTATGTTTTAGCACTTTCTTCAGGTTTCTAGCAGAGTTAAGCTACACATAAAGCTGGAAAAACAGAAGTACACTGAGGTACTGAGGGAAATAGGAGAATAATAGGTTCTTAAAATTACAATGGGAACTATTTAGCCATACAAAAATGTGGTAGAATCTGCACTAGGTAACACTTGCTGTGTACATTTCTGACAATATAGGTTAAATTGTTTTTCACCTAAATGGGATCACCAGCATTGCAAGCCTGGATAACAGTAAAAATCAAAAGCTTCAGATGAATGAAAACCTAATTCCCAGTTTCTGTGCTGGGTGTGAAATGGCAGTGCTGTGGTATCATAGATCTGATGTAAGATAATGAATAAGCCTTATAGATTTTATTCAAGTTCAGTCAGTCCATTGCCATGTGAAAAATAGATCTCTGAGGCTGATCAAGGTAGCAGCCCTTTACTAAAGAACATGCACTTGTTTCCCTCCTGAGCAAAGACAAAGTGTTAAGAGAGTTGTTACATTTTACAGTAGGTTGTGCTTGTGAAGAGTTTACTTTCAAGTAAAGCCTGGTTTCACCAGGCACTGCAGGCATACCCATACATTTATAAGTACTCCTCTGCACAAGCAAATGTGACTTTTGTGTTTTGGACCTAGGCTTCAGCTGTAAACAGCTAATACTTCAAATCTGCCCTTCTCCCCTTCCTGGGGATGCTCGTCCATTATCATCCCCTTGTTGAACACCATCTGTAGCTGATCATCCCCCACTATCCTACACCACTCCTGCAAAAACGTTAAGAGAGGGCACTGTGTGTGTCAGAAAGTCATGGTTAAAAAGTTCCTCTCTTTTTAAAAAGCAGGTACATTGACAGCTTTCTCGTTACAGTAATGAGGGAATCTTAGCTGGATCGAGAAATATGGTAGGAGCTCGGAACGAGGTCAGATGGCTAAAAGGGAAAATGGTCTGCAAGTGTGAAGCAAACAGCTAGTAGTGCAAATCTAAATTCTGGCAAAGCTAAAGGAAATAAAATTGAAACATATAGGGAGAGTATGCTGGCCACACAGATTTTGATGCAGGAAACAATTGACGTTCTGGTCTATAAGCGTGTATTGCTGCGTTGTGTCAAAGTTCTCATTCACCAGCACCACCAAGTCCTTCTCCACAGGGCTCCCCAATTCATTCATTCCCCAGCCTATTGATACTGGGGATGGCTCCAACCCAGGTGCAAGACGCTGCACTTGGTCTTGTTGAGCCTCGTATGTTCCCGTGGCCTCACTTCTTGAGCTTGTCTGTGTGCTTCTGGATAACATCCCATCCTTCAGGCTTGTCAACTGTGGCACTCAACTTGCTGTCATCTGCCAGCTTGCTGAGGGTGCACTCAATACCAGTGTCTATATCATCAGTGAAGATATTAAACAGCACTCGTCCCAGTATGGACCCCTGGAGGACACCACCTGTCACTGAACTTCATTTGGACACTGAGACATTGACCACTACCCTTTGGATGTGACTACCCAAGCAATTCCTCATCCACTAAATTGTCCACACATCAAATCCATTTCTCTCCAATTTAGAGAGAAAGGTGTTGTGGGGGACAATGTCAGAGACCATACAAAAGTCTAGACCGTAGCTCTTCCCCTGTCCACTGACGTAGTGACTCCATCGCAGGAGGCCACTAGGTTGGTCAGGCAGGCTTTGCCTGTAGTGAAACTATGCTGGCTATCTTGAATCACTCCTCTGTCTTCCACGTGCCTGAGCTTCTAGGAGGATCTTTTCCATGATCTTCTCTTGCACAGAGGTGAGGCTGACAGGTTGGTAGTTCCCAGGATCTGTCTTTCCATCCTTTTTAAAAATGTGTGCAATGATTCCCTTTTTCCGGTCACCCAGGTGTTCACTTGAGTCCCATGACTTTTCAAATATCATGTAGAGTGGCTTAGTTTCAGCATAACTACCTTAGTTTAGCGCCCAAGCAAAAAGTGAAAGTTGAATCAGGGAGTGAGAGTCTCTGTGTGTGTGTCTGTGTCTGTGTTTGTGCGTAGAGCGTGTGGCAGTGTAAATGAGGGCACAGAAAAAAACTAGTTTAGGGTCTGTCAAAATAAATAATACAGCACAGATGCTGGTTTCGATGGAAAGAATTAAATGGGAGGAAGGAACTATAACAGCTCTTCTTTTGTCCCTCTTGCTGACAGCATTTCAGACACTTTCTGTGATGGAATGTTCCAACCCAAGGACATCTCTGTAGCTGTGTCACCTGCTTGCTCACAAGGTATCTTTGCTAAATAAATTAAAATGATTGAGGGCTGCCCTTGAAAGTTCAAGTGCTTTTGTTCCAAAGAAAAGCTTTTTCTGCACAGATTTTACTTCAAATTCTACAAAGCTGGGTACAGAAGGTACTTGTTCCTTCATAAAATATCTCTTAAGTACCATAATATTTAAAAGTGAAACAGAGATGTGTCCCTTTCTTTCCTTTTTTTCCTCCTCTTTCTTCCTCAATACCTGTGCTTGAAGTAGAATTACAAAAGGTACTTATGCAGGCTGTACAAGATATAGGGTTTCAATACTTACTCCCTACCTCTTCCTTTCCTGCACACCACCCACCTGTGTGCATGCTTTTTTGCTTGCCCACACCCATTACAATCTTGTTCTTCCTGAAAATTACTTATACTTTTCACACATATCTTCAGAAGATCTTTGTAGGGCGCCTTCCTTTGTAAATTTTCCGACAGGTAATTTTTTAGTATGTTAGCACTGTAGATAAGGAAGATACTGGAAAGCAGATTTTGTGGTTTATTTGTGTTATTGTAGTGTAAATCATGATAGGTCTTTAAATTTTAAACTGTTTTAGTCCTTCTGCTGTAAATGGAACACTGATTTGCCATTAGAGGAAGGCCTCTGGAAAGATGTAATCATGCATTCAGTAATTCAAAGGTGTTTTGCATGCAGGGTTGCTAGTGACTGAAATGCCAACTCCCCTAAAACCTAAAGAAGAGCCACTTCTAATGTTCAGATTGTTTCCATATAAAATTGGTTCATAAATATGTTTATACAGGCTGGGATCAGAGGCAGCCAACAGCCCTCTGAAAGGTAAGTGAAAGAAAAATAGCTGGATCAAACAGGAGAATTGCACTGTGCTTTTCTTTTGAAAAATCTGACAATTAAATCAAATTGCTATTTTTAGGCAGATAACAAAGTGTAACACTGGGTTAATCAAAGCAGCCTGTGCTAGCTAAGGCCTAAGGAATGCTCACCCAGCACCCAGCATATGCATGGTAGTCTATATGTCTGAGAGAAATACATGCAATCTGCATGTCATGCCTTACATTTTTGCCAGAGAAGAAAAGCTGGCTTTATTGGCAAAACAGAAAACATAATTGAAAACAATTTCTCTCTTAAACTGCTTGAGTTTATTTTAGAGGTGAGAGAGAGTTAATCATCAAATGGTTTGGTTTGGAAGGGACCTTAAAGACAATCTAGTTCCAATACCCCTGCCATGGGCAGAGACACCTTTCACTAGAATATGTTGTTCAGAGCCCCATCCAGCCTGACCTTGAACACTTCCAGGGGTGAGGTATCCACAACTTCTCTGGGCAACCTGTTCCAGTGCCTCACCATCCTCACAGTACAAATTTTTTTTCCTAATATCTAGTCTAAAATGATGGAAATCTCTCTCTTTCAGTTTGAAACCATTTCCCCTTGTCCTGTCATGACATGTTCCTGTAAAAAGTCTCTTCCTGTCTTTCTTGTAGGCTCCCTTCAAGTCCTGGAAAGTTGCAAAATGTAGGAAAAGATGAATTTGATATATGCACTGGTATTCACAGCGCTCTTGTGCAAATGATCTACATGTTCATTCTACAGTGTAATTTCCTAAAAGCTTAAAAAAACCTCAACAACCCTAAATTTTGCAGCTCCACTGAGCGCACTCTAGTAGGCTACATAAAGCTTTTAAGATTTCTCTACTTGAAAGTCTTGTGCAATACCATTGGTGGTGGTGGTTTGGGCAAATAAGAGCTGAGATTACATCTGTGGTCATAATGCTTTTTATTGTTGACATCTCAGTTTCAGGTATTAGAGACAAACGTAGATTCTTTTGAATTCAAATGACTGCTGCTTTCAAATGGTTATAGATTTTGCTAACACAGTCAAAATGAGTGAACTCAACCCTAAAATATCAAAATATGTAGTTAATACTAGAAGTGGCATGCTGAATTAGAATACATAGTTTATATTATAGCTATACAAGAGAGGACTTGAAAAGTTGTTCACATCTTTATCAGTTGCTATTAAACATGGATGCAACCTCTGTTTTAGAAAAACCCTAAATTCCTGATTGCTGGAGGCTTGTCTTCCTGTCGAGGGAGAGAAGCACTCTATATCTGCTCACACCTGCTCTACCTCTTTCACTGCTCCTTGAGTATCCTCCTTCTCTGCCGTGGTTTAGGACTTCCTTGCCTAAATCAGCATGTTTTGATTTCTGGGTGACAAGAAAAAAGCGAAGTGGGGATTCTTGCAGTCTCTGAGATCACAGTGAAGCAGTGACTTTAGTAAGATGGGTCATATGCTGGAAGTGAAGTACATACCACGGACCTTGCTAAACTTGACTGTGTGTGGCCCAGCAAACAGCTGTTGGGTTAGGCAAGAGTCTGCCTGAGTGTGAGAACAGGGCTTTCTGTGAAGCTCCCCTACCTCTTAAGGCCTAATATGGAACAAGAATTAGAGAACCTGGAGAAGACAGAAAATCTTTTATATGAAATATTTTTTTCTCCTAGAAAGAACAAATTAAGGTTTGATTAATTCATGCTGATTGTCAGCTTAATGAAGGATGTAAGGATCACAGGGAAAAATGGAGCTCTTTCTGACTTACAGGGTCTGAATAGAGCAGTCACCTGGGAAGTATAAGATATGACGGTACTTCTCTATTTCCAAGAATAGATTAATAACTAAATTGGTTGTTCTGTTGTAGCCTTTTTAAACAGCTACACTCTGTCTCCAGTTATTACACTCTAGGTGTTGAACGAGTGTGCTTTCAAAGGCTACTGCTCAGTCTGAAGACCAGCAGGTACTCAACATTTTTTCCAGTTGAAACTGGCACTTATTAGCCCCCGGGTAAAGGATACATCAGAGGCTGCTGAAGTCTCTCAGTAGCATATAGAAATCCTCTATAGAAATAGAGGAAACAGAAGGGGTATCTAGAGGGAGAGAGGGTTACTGTTGCTGCCTTTTAGGAGGGCCCAGTGATCCTTAGATCCTTATCCTTACCAAGGTCTCCTGTCTCCCCTAGCAGGAAGCACCACCTAATATTTTCCATAATTTCTTGCTCTGCCAGTTTAGCAGGATCCACCACCTGAGTTCTCCCATTATTTCTTGTTGGCTTCTGGCAGTCTCCTGCCTCAGGCAACTGGTAAATTTACCTGTGCTTGAGAGGTAGTTATTGAGTAGATGTAGAATGATGCACCACTCCCCCTAAATCCCCCGCACCATTTTTTTTCTGGAGATATTATTTTCTTCAAAATCAGCATTATAACATTAGAGCTCTATTTGTATGTCATAGAATCACAGAAATTAAATCAGAATCACAGAATATTCTGAATTGGAACAGTTCCACAAGGGTTATCAAGTCCAACTCCTGGCTCTGCACAGGACAGCCCCCAGAATCACACCACGTGCCCAAGAGTGTTGTCCAAACGCTTCTTGAACTCCATCAGACTTGGTGCTGTGACCACTGCCCTGGGGAGCCTGTTCCAGAGACCAACCACCCTCCAGGTCATGGACCTTTTCCTAATATTCAACCTAAACCTCACCCAACACAACTTCAGGGTGTTCTCTCGGGTCCTGCCACTGGTTGCCAGAGAGAAGAGATCAGTGCCTGCCCCTTCTCTTCCCCTCACAAGGAAGTTGTGACTGCAATGAGGTCTCCTCTCAGTCTCCTCCAGGCTGAACAGACCAAGTGGCCTCAGCCTCTTCTCATACAGCTTCTCCTCAAAGCCTTTCATCGTCTTCCTTGCCCTCCTTCGGACACTCTCTGATAGCTTAATATCTTTCCTATATTGTGGTGCCCTAAACTGCACACAATATTCAAGGTGAGGCTGCACCAGTGAAGAGTAGAGCAGGACAATCCCCTCCCTCAACTGGCTGGCGATGCTTTGCCTGGTACACTCCAGGATAGAGTTGGCCCTCCTGGCTGCCAGGGCACTGCTGACTCATATTCAACTTGCTGTTGACCAGGACCCCGAGGTCCCTCTCCATGGCACTGCTTTCCAGCATCTCATTCCCCAGTTTGTATACACTTCCAGAGTTGCCACATCCCAGGTGCCAAACCCCCCACTCACCCTTTTTAAACTTCATATGGTTGGTGATTACCCAGCCCTCTAATTTGTCAAGGTCTCTGTGCAGGGTCTCCCTGTCTTCAAAGGAGTCATCAGCTGCTCCCAATTTTGTACCCTCTACAAACTTACTTGGTATCCCTTCAAGTCCTGTGCACAGGTAGTTAATGAAGATGTTGGAGAGCACGGGGCCTAAGATGGAGCCCTGTGGAACCCCACTAGTGACAGGTCACCAGTCTGATTTTACCCCAGTCACTATTACTGTCTGAGCTTGGCCCATGAGCCAATTGCTCACCCACCACATGATGTGTTTATCCAGCTGTGTGTTGGACACTTTGTCCAGGGGAATACTATGAGAGAGAGTATCAAAAGCTTTTCTGAAATCCAAAAAAATTACATCCATTAGCTACCCTTGGTCATCTAGGTGGGTCACCTTGTCATAAAAGGAAATCAAATTTGACAAGCAAGACTTTCTCATGAAGCCATGCTGTCTGTCATCAATGACTGCACTGTCTTTCAGGTGTTTTTCAATACCTTCCAGAATGATCATCTCTATAACTTTACCAGGCACTGAAGTGAGGCTAACAGGTCTGTAGTTTCCAGGGTCCTCCTTCTTGCCCTTTTTGAAAACTAGGACAAAGTTAGCCAGTTTCTAGTCAACTGGGACCTCTCCAGATTCCCAAGATCATTCAAAAATCAAGAGAGACCTCATGATGACATCAGCCAGCTCTTTAAGTATTCTTGGATGAGTCCCATCAGGGCCTGTAGACTTACAGGGATGCAGCTGGAGCCACAGATCTCTCACAGCTTCATGGTCACCTGGAAGTATATTATTCTTGCAGCCATGGTGCTCCAGCTCAAAGCACTGGGATTCTCTTAGCCCACATCAGTACCGAAGATAGAGGCAAAGAAAGCTTAGACATCACTGCGTTGTCTATGTCCCTGTTTGTGAGGTGACTGTCCTCATCCTGTAATGAGCCAATATCAGTTTGTTATTGCCTTTTGCCCTTAGTGTATTTCAAAAAACTCCTTTTTTTGCCGCACACAATTGGCCATCCTCAACTCCAGTTGAGCTTTGGCCACACAAATTTTTTCCCTAGACTGATAAGCAGCATCTCTTTATCCCTCCCACATCACCTGACCTTCTTTCCACTGAGCAGACTCCTTTCTTTTTCGTTTAATCTCCAAAAGAAGATTCCTGGTCAGCCAAGCTGGACTTCTGCCTTGTCTAGTGCACTACTGACATGTAGAAATTGTCTGCTCCTGTGCCCTTAGGAGGTGGTACTTAAAAAGTGACCAGCACTGATGGACCCCAGCACCTTCAGAAGCATTTTCCCGGGGGATCTCACTCACAAGTTCTCTGAGCCCAGCTAAAAGTTATTGATGGTTTCCACTTTCAGTCTTGTTGTAACTGTGTTTTATTGACATTGGCATACAGAAGCAAACCAAAAATACACTTGCCAATTCTGTTGTTCAGTGCAGATCCAGCTCTGGCCTATGTGTATGTTTGACATAATTAAAAGTTTATGTAGCTAAACCTTATCCCTGACGTGTGACCTAATATAATAAATATGTTACTAATGCTTGAAGTTTTGTTTTGACTTCACATGTTTTGATTAAAAAGGTAATTGTTAGGGGTATTTCTGATGCTTTTAGCTGCTAGTCAGAAATAACCTATCTTGTCTTTGCCTACTCGTTTCCTGTGCTTTTGAAATTTGTTAGAAATTCTGTATCTTTCCATCTATGACCTGATTTAGCTGCCAATGGAGCTGGCAGGAGTTTTTCCACTGGCTTCATCCATAACCAGGTTAGGCCACAAGAGAGAAAATGATAAATTACATTCGTAAGCTGGATGATACCACAGGCGTTGGTCAATACACACACAAATTTCCGCCTAAGCAGGGTTTGCAATTTGATATTCTTCCCTCAGTAACATCAGGATGGCCTTTGTAGTACAGTGAAAGGTGTGTCTATGAAGTAACAGTGAGTTTAACTGTCCATTTGAGGATTTATTTGGAGCAAATGTTGAGGCCTTGTCAAGGGAATTGCTGGGAAAGATGGCTGCTTCAGCGATGCCTGACCATGAACTGCAGCATATCTTGCTAAAGTTTTTCTCCCTTATATATAAGGCCACCTAGTTCATTGATCTGTCCCATGTTCTTTTATAATTACTAATAGTAACAAAAGCCGAAATCTTTTTGGCATGAGTATATTACATTTTTTTCATCAAAAATCATTACTTCTTCAGTAAAATGGTGTACTCAGGTAGGTTTACAAAAGCAGATAATTTTAGAATTCTTTACCAAGGCAGACTATTCCTTAGTTTAAATACACCTTTTGAGACCTTTCAGTCTTTAAAGTATTCTTTAACCTATCAAGACCTGCTATTAAATATTTTTCAACTTTAGAGCATAAAAATGTATGAATTTTAGAGCATGGAATGTATGAAGTGAGACATTTTTTTAAACTCAAAGCATGACAATAATCTATCTTTTCCCAGGGAACATTTTCCCCATTATCTGCCTTGACAAACAACTAGCCGCACTAATAAATAATTCAGCAGCAAGAGACTCCGGGGCTGTCTGTATAAAATTATGGCATGCATTAGCTGATCCCCTCAGCAAGGCAGCAGGTTCTGGGAGATTTAGCCTTGACAAAATAACATTGCTAAATCCCTGGATGTCTCCTTAAAAACTGTCCCCTAAATTTTTGGGTCTCTGCAGTGAGAAAATAACTGCTCCACTGGAAACATAAAGACTAAACTAGGTTTTGGGTTTTTTCCCCTGAAGCTTAATTCTTTCAGAACCCATTAAGGCTGTCTGACTATCCTATTTTACAGAATCCTTCATCTGAACCAAGATTAATTGGGCTATTGTTTCTAAATTGTTTCTGTGGTTTTTCTTTTATCTTGCTAAAAGAAATATTTCAAGTACCTGGTAAATTAAAAAGGGAAACAATAAACACTAAAGAGAAACTGCTCTGTGCCCAAACTGTCTGTGCTAAATTGTCTGTAGGTAGAGAATATTCAACATAAACTCTCAAAAGCTTGAGGGCCACACCAGTTTCAAATGAAGTCGTTATCTGAAGGACCTTTCTTTCAGATGTGAAGATTTTGTTTAAGGAATGAAAAGGCTGAGAATAATTAGCAGTGTATTTGCACACACATTGCCCCGGGTTAGCTTTTAAAAGCACCCGCTCAGCAGCGGCAGCACAAGTGCAGGTAGCCCGAGTGTAAGACAATCCTGGGCGTTTCCCTGCCCTGCAGGACTCCCTCTCCCTGCACTTGTGTACCCCAAATTTTGACTTCTCGCTGTTTCTGCCTCCAGTGCTGTGCAGTGTTGGAAGTTCTAGACTATGTGTAATTGCAATGTAGCCATTTTGATGTAATGAAAGTTGTATTAACAAAAAACACTGTCACTTACAGAAGACCTTGGTTTTAATAATAATTTCATCTTTTAATTATAAAGTTTCAGCAAATTTGTTATGAAAGCTTTCTTGCTGCAGGTAGGCTCTCAAGCCTTGTGGAACTGTGAAGACAAAGCAGAAATTGGCCTTAGTATACAACTACATGTTAATATGATATACTTTTATTCTGGACTGGGGAGGGGAGGGGGGAATATGTATTCAGTGTCTCATAGAAAACTTAATGATAATGAAGGCCATATCTGTCCACACACCTAAAACTACAACATCTTACAGGCAAGATACACAGAGAGTGGGTAGGGAACTATTTTATTGCAGGGTTTTGTTGTTGTTGTTGGGGGGTTTTGTTATTGTTTGTTTTGGAGGGGTTTGTGGGTTTTAGTTTGTTTGGTTGGTTTGGTTTTAAATTACGGAAAACTGAAGTAAATTAAGTAATTTAAACAAGGTCGCACAGGAAAATTGGAGAAGGCTCAAATATTAACCTCTGAACACAATCGTCTTCTTGGTCAATCAGTCACTTCCATTTTGCTCATTCTGTAAGAGATTGCATTTTAGCAAATACGCTGCTTCATCGTTGAGGGACACCAGGGGGAAAAAAACAGTTGAGGCGCAGGAGTTGGCTGCCCAGCCTACTGGTAGGCATTTTAATTTTGTGAGATAGAAGTTAGGAAAGCAACAGTAGCATGTGGGAGCAATGCAGTATCTGAATACAGATTTCATTACCGATTACTGAAGTTTCTACTAGCCTTGCCCCTCTTAGAGGTATCAGAATAATTAATGCAAAGACAAATCTTGTAATGGAAAATCCCTTGTTCTGATAAAGAAGGGCTGTAGGTAGTGAGGTTTCCAGTCATGTTGCCTGCTCCCATTTATTTCACTTTTTTTTNNAAAATCTTTTTTTTTCTTTTTTTTTTTTTTTTTTTTTAGGGTCTAACTTAAATTAATTTTCAGTGTCAACTGCAAAAAAGTCTGAAAGCCCTCCTCATATAGACTTTGAGCAGTAGGCCAGAGAATTCATTATGTGCTCCTATTCAATTTTCAAATGAGTTTATCTTTTGAAATTAGTAGTTCCAAAGAAAATTCTGGAGCATGTAATCACTCAGGGAGCATCAGTGGTAAAAAGGGGTTAGAAACCTTAGAACTTGTTCATGTTTTGATTTTCTAGGGCATGTAGACCTTGCCAGCAGCATCCTTTCAACCAAAAAAAAAAAAAAAACCCAAAAAACCCTAATCATATGAAAGACTAAAGCAAAATTAACTGGATCAGTACCTAGTTTCAGTTTAAATTTTATCTTGACACAGAAGTGTTCCATATTCCTTTTGTTGTCCCACATCCAAAAGATGTAGTTAGTTTTGTCTGTTCTGGCTACTGTGAAAGCATTTGGGGAGTCTTGTGCTGTTTCTGCACAAACACCTTGATGGAGAAAATACACTGTTTCTTCCACAAATATTCACATGTGTAAGTGTGATGTGTATTTCCTGCGCTACAGAGAGCAGTAAAGGCATCTTGCACCTTTGCTTGCTGAAAAGGAATATAAAGGGTACTAAGAAAATGTTAAGAAAAGCTGCTACCTAGTAGAGAAATATTTTTCGGAGTCATGGTTTGAACGTTGCCATGATTACAAATTTTCAGGGCAACTTTTATGTCTAAGCAGATATTGAAGTGGGAATTTTCACTTACTCTTGTTAGTTAGGTGCTGAAGATAAATCAATTCTCAGTAATTTGAGTTCAGAAGCACTTTGCCAAATCACTGTTAAATGTATAAGCTGCAGACCAATGGAAGTAGCAAAAAAAAATTATGACAGCACGTCCCGTAGCAAGAAAGTCTATTAGTTTGCCCTTTTTAATGGGAAAGATACATTCTTTCCAAAGTCATAGAAATAGAGCCTTAAAACATAATCTGTTTTCCTGAATAAGTCCTAAATATGTACAATCTACAGCTGTGATTGTGCACAAAACATACAATATTTGCTGTCGATTTCCTCTTAGATTTTATTATTATTAATGTAAGGGCCAAAAAATATAATCAGGACTCAGATGTAGTATACCTGATAGGATAGAAATAGCATAGGGTATATGTCTTGCACCAGAAGCTTCTCGTAAAAGAAAGACATTACAGTCTGTAGTTATGCACATGTATCTGGTTGTACCTTGAAACCCTTACGCTATTTATCTAATAAATTGCCAAGCCAGTTACCTCTGAGATGACACAATATATCTGAACTGCAGTATCTGAAAGGGATACCGAGTTTCTGGGTTCAGGAGCTTGCCCTTGTCTCACCGTGACCCAGTATCAGAGCAGGAGCCTGCCAACGGGCCTCTGTATGAGCTTGGCACACTGGCTTAAAAGGAGCCCAGACATTTCTTTTGTCGAATTCTAGATTTGAACCCATTTTTGGGTGAAACCCTAAAATGAGTCCTAAATGATTGCACAAAATTGTTCTGAAATGCGGTGTCTTAAGGAGTTTGGAATACCCTACCACTCAGTTTCAGGTTTTTCAGAAGAGGTGTGAAAAGTTTTCAAGTAGAAACAATCCAGTTTTTGGTTTAAAAAAACCCAAACCGAAACAAAAAGCAACATAAAGCCAGAATTTCATTTAAATAATGACTAACATTTTAAGCCTGCGTATAAAGTTTGTTGTGAAGAACCTTAATCTCAGAATTTTTTGGAAGAAACTTAGATATGCTTTCCTTAAAGTTCTGTGTAAATGCTGTCCAATTTTATAATGTACTAATCAGACATTTCAAGTTTTCTTTGGTTTTCTCCCTCCTACTTGTCTTCATTTAATTATCCCTTCACTTTGCTCCATTTTTTTTCTCTATAAAATATAGATCAATTGGTGCTCTCAAAGGGATAAAAACCAAGATTCTCACCCTTTCCCCAAGTAGTTTCTTTTATAGAGGGTTTGTTCAGTGATGTGTGGATTGTTCTTGTCACCCTCCAGTCTTGCAACTCTCTTCTGGCTGTCAAACGCCAAAAAGCACAGCTTTGGGAAGTGAGCCACCACATAGTCTGTGTAGCCAGAGCCCACCACAACCTTCAGCAAGAAGGCAAGGCATTTTGAAGAATAACAGCAAAAGTTAATACTTTCATGTTCTGAAAACACTCTGCTATACTCTATATCCTCAGTGGAAAGAATAAACAGCATAGAAACCAAATTATCTCTGCAAACAGGAAAGGCTGAGCTGGCCTCTGCATGAGATCTTCTGTAACCTGTAAGACCCTGGAGAACCAGCTGGTCCTTCTTTGTTAAATGTAAAGGTACAGTGTTGTTGAAAGTCATCCCTGGCTGCGATTTACTGGAAAACTTATACTGAAGCATATGCCAGAAAGAATGGGACAGGACTGAAAATTAAGTTCGTGAAGAGAAATACTCGAGTCTCAGACAGTAAGACGAGGTGAGGACAGCTTTATCTCCTTTGGATAATTTTCAAAATGTATTAAGAGCAGAGGAGTGTGAGGTTTGAAAAGAAATCTTTTGGGTTTTGCTTCCTTGTTTCGGTGGGTAATGCTGATTGATTATGGAAGGACGCCGAAGAGAGAGACTCTTCCACAGATGCTAGGATATTCCTTGTCTGCATTTGTGAGGGAGGCAAGACTAGCCTCCTATTCTCTTCTGGGAACCAAGATATTGACATACCTATTTTTAAAAAGCTGAAGCTTAAAAGAAAATATCAGAAGGCATGTTTGGACACTGTTTCAGAAGATATATTTGTGACTCTTCTCAAAGGCAAAA
Source organism: Oxyruncus cristatus (assembly GCA_013399855.1). NCBI lineage: Eukaryota > Metazoa > Chordata > Aves > Passeriformes > Cotingidae > Oxyruncus > Oxyruncus cristatus. The sequence goes on along the minus strand of VXAY01004759.1, from coordinate 78,108 downwards.
CAGGGGTATAAGAGGAATTGCCTTAAAAATAATTAATTGGGAATTCAAATCTGACTTTAGTTCATACATGAAGCTTCCAGTAGAGTTACAAAGGTTTCTGCTTAGAGCAGGTGCACAGCTCTCTAGAGTTAAAGAAAAAAATGGGGGTAAGAAATACATAAAAGTTCCATTGCAGTAATGATTAATAAGTGACCAGGTCTTCATTATTCAGAAAGTAAATGTCCAGTACAGTTCTTTCAGACACAAATTATCATTTTATAGCAAACATAAACAGTCAAAACAAAATGGCATTAGTCTTGACAAATGCACTGTACAGCCTGGCACTGGAAAAAGTCTTTTGGCTGAATGTAAATCTCCTAATCTGTCTCTAGAAAATGAGACTGATAGATATTATCTAAGCCTTTTCTTATAGAGGCAATTAATAAAGCCTTGCCATTCTGACAAAGTCTCTCTCTTTAAACTCAGGGTCACCTGAAGTTGTGAATCTCCACTCAGTCCAAAGGAACAGAATAGAGAAAGTACTCAATATTAACAAAATCAAGGTGCCATGGGAAGAGGCTGTGCTGATGATGGGTACTGTTCTGAGCAAAGAAAAGGGTTGTCCAACATCAGACCGCATAGAGCAGATGAGTCATTGGAGTTTGCTTTACCTTTGAGTCCAGCAGCACAGTCTGTGGTATTGCACAGGTACTGTGGCCACCATAAGTTATTCAGTGGAGTTTTGATCCTCTGAAGCTGGGGCTTTGAAGTTTGAGGACAGCAATAATGGGGGAGCCCACATGAGAGGTGCCCCTTACTAAAGAAGGATCCATTCCTGCTGTCGCCTAGGACAGTAAGAGTCTGGAGAAGCCAGGATTTGTTGACCAAGATGGTGAGGAAAGGGGGCTTGTAGAGTGGGGACTGGAGAACACTGGAAGCTCACAGGTGAGCATGAGGGAGAAGACAACCCTAAGGAATTTTAGCAAAGGAAGGTTTGCCTTGTGCTGCCTTAGACAGGTAGCAGCCATCTGAAACATCACTCCAGGGGGGAGCAACTTCAGAAATTTAAAGAGGAAAGCTAAATCATTAGATTAAAAAGGGATTTCCCTTAGGGAGCCGAGAGTGACCGTAACTATTTGAGGATGACAAGCTTATCAGGGCAGGCAAGCCATGGGAAGCAGCAAAGGAGGATTTTGTGAATGGAGAATTGCAAGCAAAACTGGGAAGTGTGTTCCTGCTGACAGAGCTTTGGTTTAGGTTAGGGCCATAGGGAGAGTTTTGGTTTAATTAACAATTGTGTCTGCATTCAGTACGTACTTACCTTCCTATTTTTTATGTTCGCTTTTGTCTTTCTTGCTCTGTTGTCTTTGATTCAAGCTGTTTAATGCTGACTTTTTTTTTTTTTTAGTATGTCAACCCACTGTGAGCAAACATAATGTAAATTGGTCAATACGAGTTAATTATAAGTCTCTCCACATGAGCCACAGGTACGGTTCACACATGTAAACAAAATGAGTGGCAGGTTTCTGGAAATAGCACTCCCACTGTAACCACCATGCACTGTGCAACCAGCACACAGTGTGTTGCTTTTTACAGCTTTTTAAAAAAGGTGTCAAAATTGGCTCACTTGGGTAAAAAACCTTCACTAATAGCTTGTCAGCTCTGTTGTAATTTTCAAACAAATTAAGATGTTGCTTTTCTTTTAAAGTAGTAAAAATCTGGAGTATGACAAGTCGAAATAGCAGAAAGACTACTGGGAAGTTTTGGTAGTCTGTGTTTGTGAATTTCAATGTCTAGCAGCAAACAGCTCTTGAGCAGAGTTCTAATGCATCTTTTATGTTCGATTTTATGATGTGCAGCAGGCAGCGCCAAAACATATGTACTAGTGCCGATGTGATAAGAAGCGTTAGAAGAGTTGTGCAAAATATGTGTCAAATATGCTTGATTGAGAACATTTGGGGGCACAATAAAAGTAAAACATCTGCCCCATAACACTTCACCGACTACAAAAGAGAAGTTACAAATGCAAGACATATCTGAAGGGAGGGGAGGGGAGGGAAAGGAAAAAGATATATAGTTTGTCCTCAAACTATATCTTTTTGACTACAATGATACTGTCATTGTGATTATACAGCCTAGGCACTGGCTTTCTGAGTTAAGAGAGAACATTCCTAAAAATAACTGTGGTGGTGTTCCAGATCGGGTGCTTTTAGAATTTGACCCAAACACCTATTCCTTGAAAGATATACCGAGATCACAGGAGGAAGAGAGATGAAAACATGTTTGGGAAATTTCATCTCTGGAAGATAGCAGCAGCCTCTGCTAAATCCCATTTCTTGTGCATATCAAAATTGCTCTCTATTTTGTAATTTGCATCAGGCAGAAAGAACTGAAAATTGGTATTTGTCAGTTAAAGGGGTAGGTGATTTTAAACTGTGTGGCATTAAAATCAGTCATGGTTTTTAAAGTTTTCAGCTGTGTAGTTTAATTGAAAAATTCATAAAAACCTTGGCATTCTTTGTGAAAATCAACATAGACTTTGAGGCTCTCGATATGATATATCAGGGCATAGGTGCTGCCATAAACAAAGGGGGATGTAAATGTCACACTTCTTTAATAGTGACTGATATCCTTACTAAAGCCAAAGTTGCTATTTGAAATTAACTTGTTTGCTGGTCTGTTTTTCTCTGGCCTGAGCACTCTAAGTAATGTGGGAGCACAAACTATGTATAAATACTCCATACCATGTAAAACTATTTTCTTTGGAACAGTACCTGGACCTTACAAGCTTCAATATAAAGAAAACTAAGGCTCAGAGTGGCTGGAAAGATCAGAGGATACTTGTTACAAAAATTACCTGAAAACATTTCATCAGATATTAAGTGGGGTCTTTTCTGTTTAGTCATTAATCTTAGTAGTTAAATTGCTCAGTTTTTCCTCTGCACACAGACCCACCAAATCCTCTTATGCCATTAAGAATTATATAGATGACAACCCGCTATGAGTAGAAGAAAAACTGTGCAATTCTATTAGTTAACATTGAATGGCAAAATTAGTTCAGTGACTGTGTTGTTCATATCGGGAATCTGACTATGCTGGCAATGACTGGGGAAACAACTTCTCAGTATTTGTCTTGAAGTTACAGACTGTCTCCAGTGTTTTAATATCTGTGATGACAGTGTTCAAGGCTCTTGTCTTTTGGTTACTAGCATGGCTGGCAATGCTTTGGGGATCACTCAATAATAAACCAGGTGCCTCTTGCTGCTTTAATCTTTTCTCTTTCTGAACCCCCCCGATTTTAATGTATAATGAAGAAGGCTTAAAGCTCCATTTTTTTTCTTCCTCTGGGGAAGTGCCCCTGACAGTTTTAGTGGTATGTGTTGAACATCCAGTTTACTTCCTGACAATAGTGGTGGTTTGAAAAGCCTTCAGATTTGTATGACACAAGCTTCTGATATTCACTTTTTGCCTGTTGGAGCCACTTCCATTAAGTATCACCACTAATCCTGGGAGATTTTTGAGGACAGTGTCAATAGTAGAATGCACAGTCATTGAAGCAACAGTCTGGTATCTCCTGTAAAACCTGGGAAAACCATGTGAAACGCATCACAATTTAAAAAAAAAATCTTAGAAATTTGCTTTCCAATTTCAGTTTTGATATGACTAGTAACATGTTGCTGCTCAGTGCATTGCTCCAGCTATGAAACCTGGTGATACATGAGCTGTGCCTGAGTGATGCATTCCTTCAATCTATGAGTCCTGAAGCAGAAGGGAGAGGAAACCCCTAGTTTTCCTCTTTATTCCTTTGTGAAATGCAAATCGCAGGCTACCACAACTCTCCTGCTACTGACCAGCAGTATTACTTGACCACTATGCACAATGTGGAAATAATATATGCTGTGTTTCTGAAGGATGAACTGAAAGCTTTTTCTACAGCTACTGCGCTGTGGAATGGTATACTCTTATGTATGAGGAACTAAATGTTGTTGAAAAGCAATATTATGTAATTTTAAAATGTCTTCTTTCCAAATATATTTATATAACAGAAGGACAAGAGAAAAAATTGATTCAACTATTTGCAATGTAAAGTGTCTTCATGTTATTTGTAGGGTTACAGCATATGCAGTGGGTTATTACGCATGCAAATTGACTGTCTAGGCATTTACTTCTTTCCATCCTTCCTACTGTTTATTAGTTGGCACTCTTTTACATGAGTGCCATGCTAAACAATTACTTCACCACTTCCCTTTTCTTTCACGGTCTTGGTTATATCAATTACAAGTAATTACAATAATTCAGAAACTGCAGTAATGGATTATGGATTTATAGTAACTAAAATGATGACACCTATACAATTGTAGAAGTGGGAATGTCCTAGTATGTTTTAAATCCTTGTCTTGGTTTTTAGAAGACTACTTAAGGCTACATTTTTTTTGTAAGGTGTGGGTAGAACATGACCATTGGGCCTCTGCAAGTCTGCAAAGAGTGGTAGTGAAACTTTGGTTGGTTGTGCCTAGGCAACAAGCCCCTTGAAATCCTGAGAAGAAAGGGATCTCCCGGGCCCCCTAAGTTACTTAGTCCCAATACTTTTCTTGTGCTGTGACAGTGTAGCCCAGATTATTCCCCTCCTCAGGTTAATACATAAATGAGGATGAGTTCCTTAGCTAAAGCTGTGGCAATTTTTATTTTTAACTTGGATTCACCCCCGGCTGCATTGGCCAAAGTGGGGTGAAACTCATGCAAGTGAGGATGTTGTTGTTATGGGGTAACTGCTGCTATTTTGTGCAACACCACAAGAGGCGAGGTAAAAGCACACTGTGCTGTGGGTGGCTGTAGTGTGTGTAACCACTTGTGAGCATGCTTTGTGGCTGTGCTACTTATCAAGGTGACCAAGAGAGAGCCCCCAATGAAACAGCCAACTTGTTTTAATGGACATACATAGACATGAGACTTTTACCCATTCCCTGTCTCCTTTCTATCTCCTTCCATGAACAAGCCCAAGAAGTTTTCAGTGTCTGTGGCAAGGGTGATAATACAGCCCTACTTCTGACACTGAGCTAGCAGAGAACAGAGCAGAAGGATGGTGTGCCCATCCCTCTCTGGCTGTACATCATGTCTAGCTGTTTCTATGGGGACACTTGGGAGAACTTCTCAGGTCCCTAGTTCAAGTGTCTGACTTCATCCATGCCTATATCCACAGGGAGCTGAGATGTGGATGCACACCATCCCCTTTCTCTACCAGAGAAAGTTTCTTTTGTGTCATGGATGCTTGGTACATCAGTTGGAAGGGAATTATAGCAGGCTCAACACAGTCCTAGCATATGCAGAGAGTAGCTAAGCATGCAACAAGCCTCATGCCCCTTTATGTAGGGAAGTAGTCTACAGAAAGCTGGCACACAATGTTTTTTCTGTCTCTAAAAGTAGATATAATGCTGTTGCTGGGAAGAGGTGCTGTCAGACCCCCCTGCAGGAACAAGGAGTTGTGAAGTAATATTTTCCAAGAGATTTTGAAGTCCACATGGCACGAAATTACCTTCTGAAGTCACTTTTGAAACTGTTCCCTCATATTTTTTCTGGTTATGGGACTCCTGCCCACATCTTTATTTTGGAAACACTGCCTACTTGTGCCAACATATGAGGCTGTCATAGCACTGTGCCTGCTTCATCTCCTGTCTCTAGGGATCGTGAGCCATGTGTGGCCAGAGGCAGTGACTGAAATTTTAGCCTTGACCTTTATTTATTTGTTTGCAAAATTGTTCTGAAGTCTACTGTGGCCTTTGAGTGTGCTTCAACTACTTAACCATAAGTATGCTGATGCAAAGCTCTCCTATACAGGACACAGAAGTCCTAGGAGAGGAACGTATTATGATTGATTGCTGTTAAAGTTCCTGCATTTAGAGGGGTAAAGTGGGGTGTAGCATGTTTATTTTTTTCTGATTTTGCAACTCCTCTTTCTCACTTGGCCTTCTTGTGGGTGGCTCTTTAAATTTAGACAAGGCAGAAAGCTCCTGGTTTACAGTAACTTTTTAAACTGCGTACTCGTTATTGCATCCCCTGTTCTTCCTTCTGGTGGGTATTTTTAACTTCTCTCATGCTGTCAGAGAGTGTTTCCTTTTTATTCCTGAAAGTTCAGACTATAAAATTTGGATCCAGAAAGAGAAGCAGTCAAGTTGTGTGAATGCCTCTTCTCATGCTATTCTCACCCCCATGTTAAACTACCATTATTGTAAGTATTTTGAAAGTTCAGGTCCTTTCCAGTGCAGTTATATACAGTCTGGGAAATTAAAGAAAAATAAAAAGCATAGTTTGGCAGGTGAACAACTTAAAATTTATGTTTTGTGCTGTTTGGTAGCCATTCTAAGCCAAACCATCTGGCAGGGGTCGGCTTTGTTCAGTAGCTACATTAAACTCTTTGGACTGTGCAGCTACAGCATCTGCACAGCACAACAGCCATTTCCAAATGGTTTGGTGAGATTGCTCAAAAGGTATTGTTTCCCCTTTCATCATCTGTCAGAAGTTTTAGTAATAAAAATAATAACAATGCACAATTTTGATACATACAATAATTATTGCTAAAGCAACAGCCATGTGATACAGCATTTTAAATGTATATGAGCAACCTGCTACTTAGTTTTCAGAGGCTTTCTGCATAGCTGTTCTGCAGTTTTCTGCATCTTGACTGTTAAATAAAAGTCTTTATATTGTATTTTGTTTTGGAGAATCAATGCGGTTCCAGAGCCCAGCAGCCAAGTCCCCGCTTCTTACATCCCTTCTAATGAGTTCTGAAGGTTGTTTTTTCCCTGCAAAGTATCCATTTGACTGGTATAGCCTCCTATAATACTGCTGCTTGCTTCTGATTGTGAAAATTCATACTACATTCATGTAAATAATCCCTTACATGGCTGATAACTGCTCAAACACACGCTGGACAAACCGAGACCCATTCGGTGTATGATGTCAAGTGAGAATGAGTAAGTAATAAATCCAGTGACTTCTTAAGGCATACTGTCTGTTCTTAAAGATTGCTGAACACAGTGAATAGATTTGCTTGCATGCACATGCTCTGCAAAAAGGTCTTGTGCAATTTTTTTTCCCTCTGGGCCAGTTATTCACATAGTACTGCAAGGGCCTCCTTTGCTTGACTTGGCCTGTGTGTCTGTTATACATGACAGCCTTAATAGTTTTCTCAATATTTCTGTTCGTCTGAGGACAAATATATTTGGCCCTTTCTCTAGGTCTATAAATAACTTCTGTATCCTTTATAACATGTTCCTCTGTAACATCTAAGGAGTCAAAATTCCTTTGGCATTAAACAAAATCCTCTCTAGTCCCTAGAACTGCTTTTTAAACTGATAATGCTGCTGAGGCATTTGCTTCTCTGACCACCCTATGCTTACAGAAGGAATTAGATTCCTCAGATTCTGCTCCTCAATAAGGGCTCTGGCACTCATAATTTACATACTCTTTGAGACCAAACATTTGTCTGTTGGTTTCCTTTAACGCAACAGAAGTGTATTGATCACATTTATTGAATGCTCCAGAGTGTGTGTGCATGTAATCACAGAAATTCCCTTGGTTTGGGTTTTCCTATTATAGATTTGATAGTGAAAAGGCAATTCCTTTGTTCTCAAGGGTGGGAGTGTTTGCTATGCCCTTAGATCTGTGAGTGCTTTCATATATCTGATGGGGCACTTAACTGCTCTGTCCTTCCTCTAAGGATATTCCAGTTTGTTTAAATCCAGGTCTCCAGCATTCTTCAATAATCACTTGGAGCCAAGCTGCCTGGAAGAGTTTGGGTTCATTGAGTGTCTGACTGTCCAGTTCCACATGGTGTAAACCTCCGCATAGCACAGTGTCCAATTACAAACAGCTTTCATCCTGGAGACTCTTAGTTGCCCATATCTATGACTCCTTTTCTGAAGATGATATATTTTAGCTTAATATTTCTGCTGTCAAAACACAGAGGACCAGATATTTTCTGTGCCTTTCTGGAAATGGGGTCAGTCAGCCTTGCTGGTAGGAAATCTATTCATATTCCTCAATTCAGGCAAAGTAAGGCCAATAAGACAAGTATCGATACAGACGTCAGAATACATCTTGGGAGAATAATATGTCCCTGCAGAGAAATTTTTCTTCCTCATTTTTTTTCCTTTCTACTGTATTATTCTACTTGGTGTCCTCAACTAAATGTATTCTTAGTTAAGTGCCTGTGTTGTAACTTTCCTTATGCTTGTATTACTAACACTTTTTGTCTTCTCTCTTACACAGACATAGAAGCTTGCTATGGTTTTGTTGGAGTCTTGAACATTTGAATGCATTTCAGTACTTACCCAGGACATATTTACCTTTTGCCTAAGTCTGTCATGTCAACTCAGATCCAGGAAAAATATTAAACTGAAAAATATACATTACTTACTCCAACAATTGAAACAAATAAAAAGTTCTGAGAGTTTCCCAGTCCAGTTTTTGTTTTGCTGAAGAAGGAAAGTCATGTGCAGAGTATTGTTATTATGAGTGTTATTAAATAAGTCCCTACCCACCACAAACCCAAGATTTAGTGTCAGGAAGGAAATCTGGAAATTTGGACCAGGTTAAAGAATTTTTTTTTGTCTTGCTTCGTAAAGGAGGGCAAGAAACAAAGGAACATGGTTCACTTTCTGGAGTCAGTAGAGAGATTGACTAATGTTTTCTGTTATTGCAATGCCTTGGGATGCTGACTTTGATCTTTTTGACTTTCTGTACATGGCATTTTATTAACCAATATTTTAAAATTTTGGCTTTCTACTAGAACTGAAAAGTAGACTACAAGGCTATTAGGGGACTATGGCATGAGGGGGCACACTGTTGAGCCTTCTAGAATAACTACTGCCTCTGTGGTTTGGCTGCAACAGCAAGAGACTGCATTCAGTGACCCGTTTGTCTTTCCTGGCACAGCTTTCCAAAACAAGTTGTGGTTTATATGTCAAATGTGTGCAAATCCCCAGACCAGAACCCCCCGCTATCTCTAAACAGAGCATCTTGTAAGCTAGATGCTCTGGCGTTCACTGTTTTACAAGGAAGTAACATGGACAATTTGACCATGGATGATAACAAAAAAATAACAAGCTGCGAGATAAAACTATAGGGACTTTCGTAGGAGTAGGTCCATTAGATTCCCTCCAAACAGTTCACTCCTGTGTAGTGTGGCATTGCTTCCTGACTATAGAGTGTGTTTGTTCAGTCTCATTTTTGAGACATCTGCTGATAAAACTTTCACTCTCTCTTTTGTACCACTATAGCTTTTATCATCATGAAATAAAATGTTCTCTCCATTTTCTGGATTAAAAAAACTCAAGCTTTTTTTTCCTCCCAAGTTTTTAAAGGATGGCTTATCATTTTTGTTGCTGTCATTCCTGATATTTGCAATATTTACTTGAATGTGTGTTTGATTTCTTTGGGGATCTAATTTCTTTTAGTGACTGAAAATGTTAACTGTCATAAGAAATTGAAAAAGGAAGTAATTAACCCCCACCTATCAAACAAAAAACAAAACCCACTGGGGACAGTCATCATTACTTTTGTGATGTGGAAAGTCAGTTGTCAAGCTCTTGAAAAAACTTGAGTCACTGATCACTGGGAGACAGTTCATGGCAGCAATTCCTTAAAGTTGTTTTAGTCTTGGGAGATATATTTCCAGAAGTTCCGCTTTTAGTAGTTTTACAAAGAAATGCACCATTAACAGTGGTCAGTGTTGCCACCAAATCAGTGTTCACAGGAGATAAATATTCAGTTATCTGCCACGGAAGACTAGGGAAATATGCATCTCTGTGAAACTAGTGAAAATATCTGGCCCTAGTGGTATCTCAAGACAGTAGTCAGCAAAATATGCTTCAGAGGAAGGTTTTTAAAGGTCTAAATTCTACTATGTAAAATAGTGAAGTAATTTTCTTGACAGGAGAGAGTGAAGTTTGATATAATTCAGAATGTTTTTATCTCGATATTTATAGGCTAGCCTACATTTTTTTTTCTCTCAAGAATGCCTTGTCATATAAAATACTCGGTGTAAATTTTAGTTATTATTATTTTTTTCTATTTTATGCAGGGTTCTCTTTCTGTATTCTGACAGAAGTAAGCAATGATTTCTGGTTGACTTTGCATTTAAAGGAACAAATAGCTCTGAAAGTCTACTCAACCTGCCCCCTGCTTTCAGACTAAATAGTCCTCCATTTGATCTTTTCCTCTGCTGGAAATCTTCCTATCTTTCTTTCCTTTATTTTTACATATTTTGCTGATCTCCTTTTTGAAATAGATTTGGCAAATTGTATGCAGTCATCAGAGAAGAAGCACAGTGCTGGCTTACTATTATCAAGAAAGACCAGTACTAATACCCACTGTTAGTTCAAGTTCCATTCTTATAGGCAAACATCTTGCTTTACTCTTGCTGTCACTTTGTGTTGACAACATGGTCTTGCTTCACTGCTTCTCCTTAGCTGATTACTGGCGACAGACAGTGAGCAATATGAATTGCTGAGACACACATGTGAGCAATATGAATTGCTGTTTCAAGCGGGGTTCTTACAGCAAAAATTTGTCTTCTATCTTACTTCATGCTGTTCTGTAGAAGAGTCCTCCCCATCATCCATGTATGAAGTTAAATGTCTCCGTGCATATCACATGCTTTATTAGCTTTTTATTCTTCATATGGTTTTAAACCCTGATATAGTTCAGCCTATTGTTCCGTACTAGTGACCTTAAAAATTTTCGTCCATCTGTTCCCTTGGCAAAGAACGGGGACAAAACCCGAAACAAAATTAAATCAATAAACAAAGAAAACATCTGGGCTAAACTTAGTTAAATCTCTGCTCTTCAAGTTTCAGGTTAGTTTTCCAAATGAAGTTTTCAATTTTAGTAGTGAAAGGAAGAAAAATTCTCAGACATTGAGATCGTAAGGAGAGTAATTTACCTGCAGATAACATTTATGGGAAAGAAGAGGAGGTAATGAAAAACAAGAGTAAATATCAGAGAAAAACAGGTGTAGATCAGAAAAAAAATTATGGAAAATGATGACAAATTACAAAGATTGCATACTGTACCATCCTGCTTCTCAAGGGAATGCATGTACTCAAAAGGTGAAAGATTTATCATTTTGCAAGCATCCGACACCATTTCTAATGGTTTGAAACAGAATATTACTTTTAAATGCTCCACACCACATATTTTATCTAAAATGGTACTGTAAATAGAGACACTTTAAAATATTCAAGAAAGTAACCCATTCCAAGATATTATGACACCTGGATGATTTCATAAACTATGAGTATGTTTAACTAGTGCCTCTTACCACTTACTCTGGGCTTTCATATTTAAGGTTGATAGTCTGAGAAATTATTAATAATTGTCCTATTAAAATTTTTGAGCTATAATACTCTACACAGAGATAGTAATTTAGCATGGCACAGAAATGGGTTGTTTAAGTTTCATGAGCTCTTGTGCAGTAAATATGTGTTTAAGTGTTCTTCTGAATTAAAGACTTCAGTTTTCATTTCTGCAGCTGGTCTGGTATTACTCTAAACAGGGCTCAATGCTATCTTGTTGCATCAACCTCTTTATGCTCTTTTGAGCCACATTTTTGCATATGCAGACACTGCTGTGCAGTAGAACTGAAACCCACTTTTTCTGGCAGAAGTGAGACCATATTCTGGATTGCTGCAATCCTTGGGTCAGAGATGCCTCTACATAGTGAATAACACTTTGCAGAGTAACAGACAGAAGGGAGGGTATTCCAGTTAAAACTAGAGGGTGGTATTTCAGGATGAGTCTTGACCACCGTGGTTTTTTTAGAGTCTTGCCTAGAAAATTCAGCAGTTCACAACACTGAGTGAACACAAGGCACTGTGACTTGTTTTTCCTTTTTCAGGGGTATTTTTGCAATGATATGGTGAATACTCTCTGCTTAAACCTCTACCATTAACATGCAGAATAATTTCTGATGTACAGAAAAGACTCTAGTTCAAACAACCTATTGAGGGACTACCCAGTGACAGCCATTGAGAAATGTGCCCTTTTTAAAATGACAGCAGACTGAGCCGGGGACTGAGCCATGTGTGGATAAAAGCCTCTGACACAGAGTGCTCAGCACAGACATACAGGCTGATGGTTCAGTGAGAATCTGAAGGCAATGGGTTATACAGGAGCCTGATCTGGCAGATTTCACTTCCATTACGAGAAATTAATCCCCTGTTCAACAGACCCAAAATAGAAGCTATTTTGCCTGCCTGGTAATTAGTCTCTTGCATATTTGCATCTCACTGGGTTTTTTTCTCTACACTTAATGGTGCAGCTGCCTTTTGCTCACGGTAAATTAGAATGGGGATCAGCAAAACGCATCCATTCGATAGTAATGGTGTGTCTTATAAGCTTTTTGCCTCTTGAGTTTCTCGTTCATAATGGTAATATCCTATTAGTTCCAGGAATGCTCTACCTCTCTCCTTCCTCCCTCTCTTCCCTATTTTTTAAAGTACAGGTTTAGTGAATCAAACTTCCACATCAGCTCTCTTCTACTGAAATCTCACCTATCATCGAAACGTTCATACCTCTCATCAGACATTCTGAATTGGTGCCTGCACAAATCTACAAATAGGAAAGGGGAAGAAGAGCAAAGTAGGGCACAAATAGCTAGTGCAATTTAAACAAGAAACATACTTTTTGCTCCACTGCCCTTCACTTAAAACTTCACATAGCCAAATTAACATTTTCCATGTCTTTAGTTTCAATGCTTTTGCCAAGGAGGCAGGCCCTACTGCTTAAACAACATGCTATTTCTCTCAGCCTTCAACGGAAATAAAGAACCCAGTAGGCGGAATTCATAGAAACAGATTACTAACTCCTTAATTTGAATAGGTGATAAGAACTTAGGATCTTAATTAGGAACAAACATCGGTGTTGTTATGATTCATGGCTGAACTCTATTGACCATCAGGGGTAAGTCTGAAGCTTCTTCATTGAGGGCAGGAGGAGCCAAATAGCTGAAGATGGTTTCTTGGTCATAAACCAAAGAAAAATTAAGCCAACATAGGATGTATGCAATTCAAATTAAATGTTGGAATCAGAACTTGTTCTGCACTGGGTTGTGTTGTGTGAAATCACTGCAAGAAAAGCCCTATCACTGAAGGGTTACCAAGAACTACCGTGGTTGCCTCCCTTCTCTAATACACAAACTGCTGGGCAACCTGAGGAGATTGAGTATCAACATTGGACTCACTTGAAGTTAGTAATAAATGTAAGTTTTTCTGGGGCAGAATATCTTGAAGTCTATATTTTCTATACTGATTTTTTTCTTCAGAATGTCTTTTTTTAAAAGTATTCACATTTTTTTTTTTTAATATATCAGTGTTTCTCTTATTCTATTCCAATTTTCTACTTTGACCCAAAACTACTTGTTGTGACTACAGTGCTGACATCCGGTCATGGAATTTGCAATCAATTTTTTTTGCAGAAAAAGTAAACTGAAGTGATTGTTTTGATCCCTGTTTTTTCCAGTGTACAACCTTATAATGACATTACTAGCTCTTTTACTCACACCAGTCAAGAATTATTGAAAATGCCTTGACATTTCTGCTTTTTCTTTTGACATTCATTAGACTAAATCAAGTGACAAATCTGTGGGTAGAACTAGCAGATTAATTAATTCAACTTTCACATCCTCAGGATTCGTTATGATGAAAAAGAAAAATGTTGCAAGCTGTAAAAGGTGACTTTGTTACAATGCCATGAAAACCATTAAGCCACATCTACAATTTTTTGTATATGATTGGATATAAAAAGATTTCTTATTTGCTACGTGACATGGTGTTGAATCCTGAACTCACAGGAACATGGTGCAGAAAGGAAGGCTAATCCAGCCAAAATTCTCACTGGTGTCACTGGTAGATTGAGTCTCCACAGTTCATGAGCAGAAGAACTGAAAAAAAGGGCAACCATAAATACTTAAAAGCACATAGATAACATAGCCAGAAGCTATGTTGAGGGGGAAAACGAAACCTGGAGGCAGTCATCAGAGAAACTGTTGCAAATGTAGGTGAAAAACTAACTGGTTGAACATATGTACATAATTGAAATGGGTTTATATTTTAGTTTAGGATGAGATTTTTATGTGCTCTCGGAATTTTAAAGAGTCTCTTTTTCTCCAAGTCTTCTAAGGACACTTGAGGACCCTTTCTGGATAACAAGGAAGAGGAAAACAGTGGGGGGAAAAAACCCCCAAAACAAACAACAAAAAATAATAATAAAAAAAGCCTTGGCTCATCTGCAGACTCCACAGAATTTAAAAAACACAAGAGGTGTGGAAAAGCCATAGATAAATTGTTTAAATTCTCTCTTTTTCTTAGCCAATAGCTTTTTGCCCTTACTTGGGAGGGGGTATCCACCAGGATTTATCGGGAAGGGATCATGCAGTCCAAGAAAGAGCAAAAGAGAACTGCAATGTTGAGGATGCCCTGGGCTTGCTTTAGCAGGCACTTGTAATATTTACCATTGGTGGAAAAGGATAAAAGTTAGTTGACTGCTTGCTTCTAAATTGTACACGAGTGTTTCACTTTTGATGAACAGTGGCTTGTAATAATAATGTTTTTAACGTGCAACTCTTATTTCCTTACTGAGAGGGAGAAAGTTTCTTGTATCAGAGAGAATGAAAGAAAGCACAGCAGATCTCTCCCTCCTCACTTTCTAATTGCCTGAAGAGCAGGAGCTTCATTCCTACTGCCTTCATCTCAAGCAACCTTGTGCTGTGGGCTCCACCACTACCACGTCACAGATATTTTGGATATTTTGCAAATTCCTGACTTTAGAAAAATGTGGAAACAAAGTCTCTGGTGAACACTTAAGCAGTTTTTGTGTTTTTTTCCTGGGGATGTGCCTTCGTTAATTTTAAGATGTCTCTTTATGGCCTGGAAAAATGAAATTCTTTTTTTCGTTGCACACTGGGAGCTTAAAGTGGGGATGATTTTCTTTGAAGATAAGGTAACAAATTAAGAACATAGAGAAGAGGATGCAAAGTATGATAGTGCAAAGTGGGAGAGATAAATGCTTCTTCAAATGTATAAAGTGATCCACCTCACTAGCTATTAATATAGCTATTGTAGAACTATTGCAGAACTGGGACATCCTCCTACTGTAAACCGTGAACAACCTCTTCTTATCAGAGATCCTAGTTTAAGGGAAACTAATAATTTTGCTAAAATATTGGGCATTGTTTTCCTATAAATTTGACAACTTGTTTAAAAATAAAAAAAAATAGAGGGACAGGAGGGGTTAGAAGGTGGTATCTCACCTAGTAAGACTGTGGAGACTGCATCCATGGAGGTTTTCAAAACCGAAGTGGACAAGGCCCTGGGTAAGTTGTTCTAGCATATGCTACTTTGAGCAGGGGTGGTTGACTGTAAACCTCCAGAGGTCTTGTTCAACCTCAGCTGTCCTTTAATTCTATAATGACATTCATGGCTTTGCCAGTTGTATGGGATAAAAGGAAGATGACCCCCAGGCAGCATTGAAAACTGTTCCAGATTAGACCAATAGAGATGATGTCGGCCTACCTTACTTGCCAGTAGACCTTTCCTCTGAGAACTCATGTATTTTGTTGTAATAAAGTGGCTGGTCTAAGTGCATTTATGACTCTAAAGATAGCATTTCTTTTCAAAATTAGCATATTTTAAATTAAGGCTGTCCTGCCTATTACACAACAAGAAACATATACAAAAACCTCCAATTGTTCAGTCAAGTATACGAATTAACCTGGAAAATGTAGAAATAGTTCTCTGTAAGTACAAGCGTTGTGTGTGTGAAAGCTGTGAAACAGAGCATGAAGAAGATTGAAAATTTGTTAAACATAAACTTGGCACTGGAGGAAGGTGAAAAAATGAAGGAGGTGAGATATAGTCATCAAGGCACAATACTAATGTTTTAAAACACAGACCATAGTGTTGCTTATCTTTCCAAATGTTAAGGTGTTCTGAAGATTTCTAAAAGCAATCTCTTGAGAAATCATCTGTGTCACTGTTGCTGTGTTCAAAGACCCCCCAAAGCCACTTGGAAAATAGATGTTGTGCTGTGCATGCATTGATAGTATGTGCTACCACCCTCAAATGCTGTGCAAAGATGACTGAATTTATCGTGAGTGGAGTCCTGTGTTCATTCTCCTTAAATATGGATTTATATTCCGATCACTTTTCTTAGGCTATAACAAACCACTCTGGGCTATCCTGTGGCATATAAGTACTTTTCTGTGTGTGGGATGCTCAGTATCAGCCTGTCTAGACGAGCCCTGAGACAGTCTGTGCAGAACACTAGACCCTTCAGGAAGTAACACTTCCTTGGGCCGTGCCAGGCTTGGACACCCAATTCCATTACCCCTCTCCAGGCACACAGAAGAGTGTGTAGCTCTACCTGGAAACTTCTAGCTTAAATCCTATAAATGAATTCTCGCAAGGCCAGACTTGGAGCTTATAAAGGAATTTTATTTGTGGGAGGACATGAAAAATTAACCCACTAATAAACATTAATTTATTAATTTATTAATTTTATTAATTCATTAATTTATATCTTTAGATTTGCACTTCTACAAGTTTTGAGTTATTTCAGCAGAAACAAACACAGAGCGGATTTTTATATATAAATTTGTTTTGGGTTATTTTTTTGCTTAATAGTCTCTGGACTTTGAAATTTTGTCTGTAGTAGTTATTCAACCTGTGACATTCAACCTGATCACTCTGTTGTGGGTTGATGGTTTTTTATTTCTTTTGGGTTTTGCTGAAATGTCGCATAACTCTAAAAAGCAAAGTTTCAGTGTTCGGAACTGAGCTTTCAAAACTGGAGTTAAGATTGCAGGAGTTCCTTTGACTGTTTAGGCCTAGCAGCACCAAGTATTTTATTTGTTGCAAATTATTTGCTCAGTTGTCATAATGAGAATAACCTTCATGACCTCTTTCTATGCAAAATGGTCAAGACAGATGGTGACATCACCAACAAACTACTCTCTGAAAGGTTAATCTGCTTCATAACTAGGAAACCTCATTATTCAAGAGCTGTCATTTTAACTCCAAAGTTTGCACCCCTAGTAGGAGAAAATGCCAAGTAACACATAGACTTTAATCACCTTTCAGTGGAATGACTTCTTTCCAACAGGTTCTTGCATTGCTCTCTCCTATCTGTTGCAAAGAATTAGTATTTTAATATTTTCTCATTGAAACCTAATTAATTCATTAATCTAATTTCACTTCTACACATTTAGGCTGAAGTTTACTCTGGGTTCTGAAAATCAATCTATCTGTGCAAATGCTATTTTTCCCCAGAAAAACTGAAACACACACACTATTCCATTGAGAGACTAACAGATTACACTGCAGTGGTGTAGGATGTTATGAATGACCCTCACTGTGACCTGCTTTCTTTGAGCAATTTCAGTACTACAGACTATTCTGTACTACATTCAGTCTGGGAGATACATTGTATTGATGCTTATGTCACAACCCCAGACACACATTTTGCAAGAATCTGGATCTGAATGTTATTTGTTGTTGTTTGTTTACTCTAATCAATAAATCTATAACAGTTTCACCCTTTTCGTTTAGATTTTAGACTGTTCAAAAGATGGCACCCTCACCACCATTTCTTTTATTATAAGAAACATGTTTGCAGGTAGTGTGAAGAAGATAGAAAAGCTGCTCATAGATACCAGGTGGGTGGATGGGCAGACAGCCAGCCTAATCAAGCTGAGATCATAGGCACAAGATACTGCCCTCCTCCACCATTTTCTCACCATGCTATCCCTCACAAAGAACTTCTTAAAATACACAGCATTATAGCACTGGGCTCTGAAGTCCTGATGTCCAGCTTTAACTTTGTTTGATGATCAGGTTAAAACATCTACAAAGAGTATTTCTAGAGGTGAAATATCTGCATATGAACAGGCTGATGAAGTTTTATAATATATATTTACATGCTTATGCATTGTATACATACATACATACTAAAGTAAAGCTAATCCTGATAATCTGTCCCAGTTTTATTCTTTAATTACAATTCAATATGCAATATGTATGTACTATGAGGTTGTTTACTGAATACTAGGAACTTTTTTTTTTCCTGGTACACTGTGATCAGGTTCAAGGCAGGGAGATTTTGCACCATCTTTTTACGCTCTGCTTGACTGAAATCTCTGTGTTAGCCCATCATCTTGTCAACAATGTGTATTTAAATTATTTGTGCTTTAGAAACTCTCTACAATATTAATTAGATACTTTGGTTTCCTTTAGCTGCAGACACTTTAGCACCAAATCAGCCCATCTCTGCAGTAGATTTTTTTTAAACAGGATTTTGTAAGGTAGTTAGAGAATCAATTGAAACAGTTAATTCCTGTCTGTACTTTAGAAATCCATTCTAAAAAAAAAAAAAAAAAAATCCTCCAGTTTCCAATCTGCTTTTCCTATTTTAAAACAATTTTAGATGGTCAGCCTAAACTCTCCATGAGAAAAATTCCCTGATCTGAACATGACTTTCAAAGTGAATCATCATAAATTAGTTACTGTACATTAAATGTCACTGCTGAAAAGATTCTAGACACTGCTTTAACTTGTGCTTGTTCGTTAAACTGCTTAAAGTTGTTGTATGTTTCAAGATGAACTTGGCCCTCTAAGCAGTACTATGCTCAGTACTACTGCAACTTCTCGGGTAAGGGGCTGGGCTACAGAGTTATTTGAATGATCTATTAAGACAGGAACTGCAAGGGCCAGAATTGCTAGTGAAGTAAGCAAAGGCAAAGTAAAGACTGGAAGGTTGGTCTAGGCTTTGTTTCCTTGCCCTTCTTAAGAAAAAAATCCTGAAAGACCCAGTGAGAGAGCAAAGAGTTGAAAGGACCTGAAGAAGGTGTGTGAGGTTAAAGAGAAATAGAAGTTCCCTTTTCCAGGAAGAACAAGGCTTCTCCCAGAAAATGTGTTCTTCCTTCTTAGCAGAGACTGGGGGATTCTCTGTTTCAACTAAGTGCTATTTTCTGTTGCTAAACTGAATCACAAGAGAGGAAGACCAGGAGAAATTTCCTGTTGTGGTGGTCTGATGGGGCAATATGAAAATGCCAGATACTGCTCTTTTAAAAAAATTCAGTTTGGAAAAATATTGTGGGAAAAGTTTCTTTCAAATAACACATGAAGGAGGTAAATTCAAGCATACTTGGTGGTAGTAGGTGGACTGTTTACAAAGATTGGTTGACAGGTGGCATGACTGTTGTGTGTCAGTGTGGGCAAATAAACTTCTGGATTTATCAAGGAGCAACCAAACACTTTATTAGATAAATAATTGAAACAGAGCTATTTGGTGCAATATATTTTTTTTTTTTTTTTGAAAAGTGGGGGCTGTTGGAGGGTTTTATTTGTGTGGAACAGGGAACGTGTCCTTTTTTGATTCTTAACCACACCAGATTGAAGAGACAAGTACTTATGTGTCTCTTGACCTAATTTTTCTGCTTACGAAACCTCTTAGCAAACCTTGCCTTACACTCCAATTGCCAAGCTGCATCTAAAGCAACATGATTTTAGCAGAACTAGTAGATGTCATTGGATTTTTGTAGAATTGTGAATGTTTTATCTTTCTAAACATTGCGATATATTTCAAGCTTAAGGAGCAATTGACCACATGTGACACAACGTAATAATCAGTGGGTTTGTGTATGTTTGTGGCTGGGTTTTTTTGAATGGTTACCTTGATCCTGATTGAATGTCCACAAAAGTAAATAGAAAGATGTTATTCCTTCTGGGGATTTTTTTTGTCCCTCCTGGGACTCCTTTAAAAATACTCATTTAAATAATAAATAAATAATTTTCCCCACTGGGTCATAAGGAGAGAGTTATTCAGGGATAAGTGTCTCAACATATTATTTTGGCTAAATGCCTTATGTTTTCTTTTGATTAGATTACAATTTTTGACATGCTAAAATCTTTATTCCACTGCTTGAAGGAGTTATTGCAAAAGTTTATTTGCTCTTCAGCATGAGCATTGAAGTCAGAAATTCTCATTGGAGCATATTCATGCTGAGAGGAGTAACAGGTTCATCCTGAAAAATTTTCAAGAATAATGGACTCATTGTTTAAGTACTAGCACCTAAAGAAAACATCTCTTCCACATCTTCCCATTTCCTAGGTATTAATTTCTGCTTTAAGGGTGTTTAAGTTTCATAGTGTTGTCTTAGGGCTTGGATACAGACATGTGATCTTCAATCACTGCTCACTCACTGGAACTTTTTTTGTCTGTATTTTTTCTTTTACTGCTATTTCTGAAAATCTTGGAAAAACACATTTTGCATTATTTCAAATTTGCTAATCGTTCAAGTGGTGACTACTAGGTTCTGCCCACTTAAAGGGGCTGTGTTCACATGGTAAATTTAGACAGCTTCATATTAGCTCTGTTCAGGTCCAAAATCAGTTCTTGTCCTAGTCCCGACTGCTGCTACTGGCAGGCCTTGCCCACACTGTTATCTCCTGCTCCAGGTGGACTTTGCACAGATTGAGGCTGATGCTTGTAAAGTGCAGAGTGTAGATGTCAAACTGGAAAAAAATATTGTATTTTTGCTTTTTGTCAAGTTGCAAATTACACAGACATGTTGCAAACTAAGTTTCTGTAAATACAGTCAACATAAATAGTTTGGGCTGTTTATAGGGAATTGGCAATGATGCACAAATATTTATATTTCCAGCTCAACAGTTCAGTGACTGATACCACTTTGTTTTAATTCTACGTGTCTCTAGAGGTCAGATTGAATGGAAACCTGAGTGTAAATTCTTGTGAATGGATAAAGTCAAGTAGAAAGACACAAATACCACTATTTATAGAGCTGCAGAGCATGAGAGCTAGCTAGGGTTACCTGCAGACAGCAGGTGCTAAAAACTTTGTTAAGCTGGTAAGAAATTCAGCAGGTAGATAATTTTAGTTCCCTCTTAACCTTAAACACTGGGTAAAAGCAGAAGTGTTTTCATTACGGGTGTTATAGACCACCTATATAGGGAATTTGTCTTGTCATGATGCAGTGCCATGGGAAGCATTCAAGGATTTCTTATACTGCTAGAAAATAAGCATTAACAATCTTTAATACCTTTGATTCATGGAAGTACTCTTGCTATAAAGAGACCTCAGAGAGAAGAATTTGCCTCATACCAACCATTTATCATTTTTATTTTCCACTAAAATTATTTTATGCTGTGAAACCTCTGAACCCATAATAACAGAATTTAACTTTTACTGTCTGTTGTGTGCAGGATGTATTCCACACCTTCCCTATCCTTGTCCCTCAGAAAAATTTTCATAATTACTGTTGCAGGAGGTAGAATTTTTACTGTCAGTAAAAATGATGCAGTTAAGAAACAGTCACTGAACTGCTGTGTTAGATGTCTTGTTTTGGAATAGACGTTACCAAAATGTAGCTTAAAATATTGTTTCATTCAGACATCTAGAAGTCTGAATGCCACTGTAGGCATACTTTTCCCCCCATTCTAGAATAACATTTGCCAAAAAATGAAACACAGTACACAGTGTTGAGTAGGCTTGGTGGCGCTGAAAGAAAAACGAGATGGGTAGTCAGTTTGGCATCTCTGAGTTTACAGATCATCGTTGTCCAAAAAAAAAAAAAAAAAAAAAGAGCCACAATAATATGTATAGGCTGTCTAATTTGACCAAGTAGGTAATTTGAGCAGTTGCCCAGACAAGAAACTACTCCACGATACTGATCATGTATCATGACATCAAGACAGATGATTGAAGGAGCTAGGCTTGACACCACCAATTAAACTCAGTCATGTCCAGCGGGGAAGTAAGTGCATATTGCCCAGTAGTCTGGTGCAGTGAGAGAAATGGGCAAAACTGCTCCGTAAGACCTTGTAGCAGCCCAGTAACACTTACGAATAAGATGCTTAGAATTGTCTGAAATATGCTATTCCCAAACTGAAGTGGGCCTTATTTTCCACAAGAAACCAGTGACTGTCACAGGTCATTTCTACTCTAAGGTCAAAATAAAATGGTGTTTGAGATGCTACATGTACAATATATTTCATTTGCATACACAGTTTATCACTTTTCTTAAGGTATTGTGGGCTCTGCTACTGAGCGTTGTGCTAATGTTTCCTTGGCTTCTCACTTGGTTTTCTCACAAGCTGAAGAATTTGACTCCTTCCTTGACAGAAAAGTGCAGAATTTGTGCAAACTGTATGTTTTACAGCACCCCTATTTTCTTCGTCTGCACTACTGACTTGATAATAAACCAGAGCATTGGGTTGTCCCTCAGCCATCATCTCAAACCCTGCATTATGTCTTTCTCTTAATATAAGCAAAGAACTTCCCAAGACAAAGATAGCACTTGGATTTCTTCCTAAATGGTATTGCAGGTCTAATGGGACCTGGAGAGATAAGCTACTCTGAACCTGAGAGTAGATTACTACCTTCTCATTTCTTGCTGCACTGAACTTTGTCTAAAACAATGTGCTTAAAAATGTTTGAATTGCATCTCAGAGAGAGTCTATAAAGCATGAAATAATAAAGGGTAGTGTGCAGGTAACAACACACATACACATAATATAGTTCAGTAATAACTTGGGAGGGGTTCAGCATGAATTTTCTGCCTCATGGAATGACCTCCACCTTTTTCTACTTTCTACCTTTCAGTGTATATGTAAGATGCATGAATTGTTGTGGTTTTGCTTTCCTTCCATCCTTTCATTTTTTGCTTAGGTACCTGGGATTATGGCAGCAGGTACAAGGTATCAGCTAATTTGTATTCTGCCAGGGCTGGAATAAATATAATCTTGCAATTCATAATTAGCGATACGACACTTATAGAAGTATACTCACATTGGTGTAAGGATTTTTAATTTTAACTCTTCACAGTGCTTCTACCTTAAATTTCTCTGCTTCAGGTATGTGCTGTGGATCTCATACTGGGTTTTCCCATGAACCATTTGGGAGTTCCAGGCTCTTAGGGTGTAGTCCAATAAACCTTTGCTCTCCTCTTTGTAGTAGGATTTGCATTCCAGTGGTCTGGGCCTATAAATACAATTGGTTGTTAGATTTTGGCAGTTTCAGTAAATTCTTAACAGCACAAGTATACACTCCAATGTATTATACAAAAAGACGTGGTCTTTCTATCAGTATGCCTGTGTTTGTTAGACCTGTGATTTGTTTAGCTGCTTTCTTTTTACCTTTTTTTTTTTCCCCCCTCTTATGGATCAGTGGTACAGTTCCAAGCATGCCTGTAGCTGTGCACATATAAGAAAATTTGTAACCTTATATCCTATGCTAGAGATAGCGTTGTGATAAATGTACTTAGATTCATATAATGTGTAGGCAAGGCTTGTATTTTACTTCCAAAGACAAGTAAAAAGAAGGAGGTTTTTAAGTGTTTCCTCAGAATCTTATTATGCTGTACTCATTTGTATCACCGTATACAACCAGCTAAAGCAACCAGCGTTACCTGCTAGGCAATCTAGGTTTTTCCACCAGCCAGGGCTTGCATACACACAGAAAAACGTGACACTATCCTCTGCTTGGATATCTCTCTTCTAATTACAATATGAAAAATAAATTGTTGGGTGATTTATTTTGTTTTTAAATGAACCAAGAAGCTTAACATCCTGCTTTGTATTTTGTAGCATACTTTCTATTATACCTGCCAGATGGGTTCAGATGTCTGTAGGGAGCTTTGGAGAAACTAAAAAACTTGGCAGTGTGGAAACATCCGAGAAGCAATGTAATGAACTCCTATCATCTATGTTTATTTATACTTGCAGTTTTTTTCCAGAATTTTCTCTCGGTTTTTGGTATTCAAACACTTAAGCATTTGTGTTGTATTTTTCAGAAAGCGCTCTGAGTCATGTTCTGTAAATGCTGCTGCCTAAATTATGTATTTCAATTGATTAACAGTTTAAAGCCTTCTTTCTTTCAAGCAGTTGCTACAATTAGTAACACCACATAAAGATCTTATCTGTAAGCTAGAATAATGTGTTTGAAATAAGACATTAGGTTATTCACTTGGAGTTAAAGTTTATGCAAGCTATTCTGGTTTTGGTTGGAGTATGTTCTCAAGCAGATGAGATTGCATTAGTCTGTAATTAATGAACGTATGGTGCTTTGAGACCTATTGAGGAAAAATAGCTGTAACAACTTCTCACTATTCCACTTGTTCACAATTAGAAAACCCAGCATCTTAGAATCAGTCTGGATGATTTCATTAGCTATAATCTTGATGTGGAATGTTATGAATGAGAGCTCCAATCTGAATGCTTTCAGAGTTCCTACTATAGGGATGATTAAGGAAAGTGTGTCTGTTTTGTAATGACATTTAAAATGCCTTTTCCTTGGTTATTTTACAGGCATCAAGAAGAAACACTTCTATTTTCCAAAATTATGCAAAACTCTTCTAAAATCTGCTGTTTCTCTTGTTCTTTCCTTCTTCCTATTCTCACCACTGAATACATTAAAATTTAAGTTAATGAAAAAAAAAACCAAAAACACAAAACCCAACTAAAACTCCAACCTTTCTGAAATTGTACAAATTTTGAGTACTTAAGAAATAAAAAATAAAAATAAAAATAATTTTTAAAAAAAGAAGATAAAAAATAAGAATTACTTCAATGTGATAAAAATTGCATCATGGTTGGTAGTAAGAAGAGAGAATGATTTGTTTCTCACAGTGCAGTTCTAATTTTTTCTCTGCCATATTTCCTGGTCACATTTAATCTTTGGAGATTTTTTTCTTTACAGTAACTTCTAACGTTTTCTAGCAGGTTTAGTCCTGCATTGATAGGAGGAAATTCCTATTTCTCTAAAACACAATTCGACTTTTTCAATCACTTGCCATTTCTTCTTTGAGTTCAAACATTCAGGGGGAAAGCAGAACTCTTTATTTCTGGTTAAGAAACTAAAGATACTGAGGAATTAACTGTGCATACCTACAGCTGGCTGTTCTTCTGGATCCACTTTCTTTCTGAGCCCAGAACAGAATTAAAACATTCATATTTTATTTTCCACATTAGGCTGCAGGCTAAATCCCATCATCATCTTTTGTCGATTCACAGTAATGGGTCCAGACTAAAAAGGGGAAGGACAGCACAGTGAGCAAAAAGACTTTTATGAACAACTTATCTGAAAGGTAGCTAATACTTCCTGGTGGTAGTGCATATGCTGTGTCTGAGGGTGTGTGGGAAATGTGTGGCTGCCCTGTAGACATTTTGCCACGCTTTGTTTTTCCTAGGCTTTAATGGACTGATTGTCGGCAGGTGTTGGGTTGAGCTTTGATGCCTGAAGGATTGCACAACACAGCAGTTGTCTATTCAAGGTTGAAAAACATATTCCTACCAGTTTTCAGGTGCATTAGAACTGAGCGTGTAGGGTGCAGGTGTGAGAATACACATCACAGCATTCGTCATGGCACACTGCATGGCTACAGTCAGCAGCAACAGTAAGTCATTTTGTGTTACCTCAGCAGGCAGAAGCCACCTGTTCTGCTTGCAGGCTATAGAAAGTTACAAATAGATCCTCCTCAGTTGCTGTAATCTGATGCAGAAACATTGATGATCATTTATACCAAAGGCATACTGGTTAAATTTGGGGCCTTTGCACAGAGTGTAATCTCTTCCTTAGAAGAACTGTAATACTCTGACCCTTTCTAAGCTATAAAATTTGTCAGTAGACTTGACACACCATTTGTTGTGAATTGGTGAACTATCAGACCAATGAGAAACTACCTTGCTAAATATCAGGTGGCCACATGGCTTATGTTTATTTTTGCTAGTAAAGCACTATGGCAGCACTGAACTTTCAAGAAAGAGCTGCAGTCTAGTGCAATGCCCATCAAGTCTATCTGTAGCTATAGAAAAAAAAGTATCAATCGCTTTGCCACACCAAAGTATGCCCCCCAAGTTTTCTGTTTTCTTGACTATATCAATCCATATATCCCAAGGTCAGTATCTTTACTCTTTCTCGTTATAGATGAATAAGTCAGTGACAGTGTCTTCCACTTCTTACCTTTAGACATATTGATTTTTCATGGTGTTAATTTCACAGTTCTATCAGAAAGTATCAGGCACAGATAAATCTAATGTAGGGACCCAAAAGAATGACAATGGGAACATGTTATTGCTCATGTCCTCCTGGGAACAAAAAGTCTGGTCCTGGAGAAGGCAAGATTACATCCTCTTGGTAAAACTCACTTCAAAATTCTTAACAGAGTTATCTCTGAATCTTCCATGGCTCTAATTCAAGATGGATTTCTTTTTTTATTCTAGTAGCTTTTCAAAATAATGGAAAGAAATGGCCTTATCTGGTAATTTTCATTGTGTAGCTTATATCATTGGGGTACATATCACGGTTTCCAGCTCTGTATATGCTGAAGTGTTTGGAACTCTGAATGACATAAATATTTAATTTAGAAACAAAAAGCACACTGCTGCCCCATGCATATTTATGGAACTTTTCACCCTGTGAACTCATCTCAGAGGACTTCGAAGAACAAAGGAGGACTTTGGTATTGTGACAATAAACTGTAGTATAGTTTATAAAACAGAGGGTAATTTTTACTAGTTCAAAGCCTCTATCAGGCAAAGCGTGCCTCTGTAGTTTTAAAGTAGAGTAGGAAATGCTCTTTTTCTTTCTCTAAAGGTAGACTTAAACTATGAAAATAAAAACAGGCCTAATCAAAGCAGAGGAAAATTAATACACATGTTCTGTTTTGTCACTCATCCTTCTTGTGAATTTGGATTGAATGTACCCCAAATATCCTAGTTTTGATTTCTCTACAGTAAGTCGGTCTTGCTTCAGTGCTGAAATAAAAAGGTTAAAGTGCTACAGCACCAGTTTCCACTGTGTCCTATAATGACCAGAACCCAAACCTGTGGAGCATTGCACTTGGTTACTGTATGTTCAGCCTGTCTTTTTCCCTTGCAATTCAGCAAGGCATGTTTATCAGTGAGACAACTGTTCTCTCAGATACTTGTGCCATGCAAACCACTATTTATACCTATTTAGGATACTGCTATCTATTGCTATACAGTCCTAAAGCACATTCCTGTAGGAGCATGCCATTTTGCATAGTTGGCTGTTGGTAACTATTGGTACTTTCACCTAAGACTAATAAACTTCATTTCTGTTTAAACCAGAGACTTGAAATTTCAACATGGATTTCTTTTGCTCTCTTTTTGCTCTGTCCTCTATAGGATTTACTGTATAATTTCATCATATAAGTGGAATCTGGCCTTTTCTCCCAGAGCATTTGTGACATCCTCAGTAAAGGCTGACTTAGAAACTTTGTAACTTCCCTCCTTTACAGTATTCCACAGACTGAATACAGCATGGCAAGTTGTTCCCAGGTGTGGGTGAGCATAAGACTGGAAACTCTAGAAAGTCTTAGGGATTTACATAAATATATACCATGACCCTGTAGTGTAGTACGTAATTTGAATTAGTTTGAATTAGTATAGTTGTCCTGTAATGCTCCAGTACTAATAAGTGCCATTCAGGTTCTTCATCACTGTAAAACTGCAGAAAAATCATGATTGTTTGAAAAGAAGTGCCAAATACACCTTTTCAGATACACTGGAGATCACTCTCTTCTTTTCCATCAGAGTGCATTTTCCTAGAGTATGTCTATGAAAAGAGTCCCTGGGGCAAAGATCCAACTTGACCTTTGACAATGCTAAGAAGCTGATCCTTGGGGAGGTATGGATGAAGAGCAGAAACATATCATGCTGCTTCTCTCAAAGACTCTTTCAGCTTCCAGATAACCTGGGGCTCTGTCACGAAGCTGTTTGGTGTTTTAGTGGAGATGATATCTTTTTAATTGCTTCAGATTGGTTCCACTTCCATGAACCTGTTCAATTAGACCTTGAGCCTGTGCCAGCTTTCAGCGCACACAATATCAAGCAGCAAGAGGTTTTCAGTTCATTCATGTGATCTGAAGAATCACTTTCTTTCTTTGTCTTCAGCCTGACTCCCGTTAGTTTGAGTCAATGCCTCTGCTCCTGGGAACACTTGATGATCATTCAAGTTTTCTCTTCCTGTCCATCTCATTTATCCAGAAGAACTTTGTGGCAGTCTCTTCCTGCCATAGCTCTGCTCGTGTCTCTGAAGCGACCTCCCAGGTTGGGAATTTGAGCTTCAGAAAAATGATAACCATTTCTCACTCTGTCACAATTCTTTTTTATCAGGCAGTATGTTCATCATAAATGGTGTAGATGTTTAAAATAGTTAATGAGGAAAGGTGGCTAGAGACCCCTAAGTCTTAACCACCTTCTTAAATTTCCACGTCATCCTCTCTATGTTTGTCATCCAATGTCATATAATGTGTGACACAGTGTCACTTTGAATGATCATCACTGTACAAAAAAAGCCTCTATCCTTTACTGCTCATATTTTACAAACTGATTAATATGTGTCCCAAGGTTTTTTTGTATAGTCTCACTCTTTGGACTCCTTTGGTAACAAAGCTGGGTCGTGGTATTTGATCGGGGTGACTGGTGTCTTGCCAGTTATGACTGGGAGGAGTGAAACACACCAAATAAAAAGAGGATACATAAGAAGATAATAAGAAAGATATCAAGCTGGGGTGGGTGGGATGTCGTTTCCTTGTCCCTTTATATTTGAGTTCTGTCTCCTATGCAGGAACTGCAGGATAGCTCCTTTATCAAAGGGACAGCAGCAACCACTATCATTGCTTTAGGGAAGTGTCTGTCCCCTTTGGTTTATGGTCCTGCTGTCTGCTAGACTTTGAGTGTACAGAGAAACTCCATTGGAAAAGAATTCTGTGTTACTAGTCAACTGCTGTCTTTCTAGAGAGCTCCCATTCCTTTACAAATCTTACTTTTAAGAGAAATAATTTGGCAGGAAAGAGGAGGAGGGAAGAGGGTGAGGAGGAAGAAAGAAAGTCACAGTATGATATAGCCAAACATGGGCTGAATAACTTGGTAGCTGTAGATACTTACTTTTTCCAGTTAAGTGTTTTCTGACATTATTCTGACAGATCATTTTCATTTATATTACAGCATAGCCTATGATAGAGACCTACAAGGACTGGGAGTATGCTGCTAGAATGGAGAGCTGATACTCTAGTAATAGGTTGTGTGTCAAAAAGAGAATCTTACTGGAATGGTATAAAAACTTTGTAGGTTTGTAGAAGGGAAAGGGGAATAGAGAAAGCCTTTACAATATGAAGCAGCTTCTTTGTAAACCACTTATATTTTATTTTTGTTTTTTTTGCCAGAGGTGCTTTGCAATGCCATGTTCTGTCTCCAAACACCCTTCAGCATGGAATGTATAAGCTGTAAGGCAGAAGGACATATTTCATAGAGTTTTACATTCTTTAATAGGCTGAATCTCCACTGTGCAGTCAGCAGTATCTTTCTTCCTGAGATAAAGAGCAAGATGAAAGGCAAGAGAAGCTCTTGCTCCAATACCTCAATAAAGAGTTTTTAAAATATGAAGAAAAACCCTCAGCACCAGAATGTCATATCTTCCTTTTGTTATTTCATGTTTCCCATTTTTAATTAGTAAGTCTCTGTGAAACCTGATGTCACTTTGAAATTGACCCAGACTGTGCAGTGAGTTTGAACCAGATTGCCTCCAAAGGATCCTTTCAATCAAAATTGCTCTAGTATTCTAAAACCAAACAAATAAAGTTATTCTATTACTCTAAAGCAAACAAAACCTCACCCAAATGCCTTAGTCATAATCCTATATAGTAGTAGAAAGTAGATACTTATTCTTCTTTTTGCTTTATGTTACTGTGAAAAAGTGAATACTTAGGCTAAAATTTTGGATACATAGAGTGTTTCCAAGGATCAAGAAGCACAAGATGTGAACCTACAAAGAAATCTAACTCGAGACCCTTGGGTCTCTTTAAATCTGGTGTTGTGGTGTTGTATCTTGTCAAGGAGAAGACTCTAGGGAAAGCAAATTATTGTTTGAAATGTATGAAAGCTGTTAATTGTACTTCCTCATACAATACCCACAAGGGTATTGCAAGGGGTCAGGCAAGCAAACAGGCAACTTGGATTGCAAGTCTGCTAGGTCTTCTCCACAACCCTTTTTGTGAGCTGATATGAGCGTCAGAAGAAAAGGTAAATCTGTAGCTGTATCTTTCAGCATGCGGGACATGAATTACAAGCAGACTTTTGAGCACATTTCTCTAGACTGTATTCTTAGTTGATCTGATGACAGAGAGATGCTGGATGGACAGCTCTGGGGATGTTACAGTGGGTATAATTAGATTTAATGGACCATGATGAAGACAAAGGAAGTATGGAGAAAGTACTGGGGAAAGCTTATTCTTTAGTCAGTACATTACAGTGTCCTAGAGGACTTACAGCTTACAGTGGTACTTGAAGAAACGGCCAGGCTGAGAGGTGGGAAGTGAAGCAGAATGACATCAAATCACTGAGATAATATGCAAGTTAGAAAGGTGGGTGCATAGTGCACGTAATAAATTAGAAATGTTTTGGTTGACTCACTCTTTAATTGCCTACTAAGGAGAAGTGGGACTTTATGAGTGTTCAAAATCATGCTGAGAAGTATTTGAATCAGTCCTCCAAATACCTCCAGGTGGCTAATACTTCCCAGATTACCTTAGCCTGCTTCTACATTAGCATATTACCTAAAATGATTAATGCTGAGTTGGAATACACAAAGGAACAGTGTTAAAAATTAAGATGATTCTTAACCAGATTGCATTTTGAAGCATCTGGAAAGTGTTCATCAAGCTTACCAATGGCTGCCTTTGCTACTAACTTGACCACTGTGTCATCTGCCTTGCTTCTCAGTAGAAAAAGTGACCACTATGAACCCTAAGTATGCATATTATATGATAATCCTAGAAACTCCTGGTATGTTTTAAATACTTTTATTTCCTGAAGAGGTTGAAGATGTAACTCCAAAAAGCCTATTGGTCCATTGAAAGCATGGTATTTCCAGCCCTGGGCTGCACTGTATAGGCAGCACACTGCACTTCTGGTGTCTACTACATTTGCTTTTAGATCAGTTTTTGAAAATACTTTAAAAAGGCGCTTCTGGGGTAAGCAGTAGAAGAAAAGTGAGGAATGGGAAAAAGCAGAATTTAACTGTGTTTCTGACACCATAAATTACTTGCCTACAGTTCTGCATTGCTAGGACCTGGTGCTCTCATTTTAGAAGGCAAATGTGAGAATGTCACTATGCTAGAACAGTAGTACTTAATATCCACTTTGCACAGAGATGACCAACTGTGTGAGATGAAGACAAATATAGCCTGAGCATCTGCATGTACAGTTTTTGTTTCCTACCCCACCAAAGAAAATCTGACCTGGGAGTGAATAAAGCAGTGCTTTGTGACTCCAACTCTGTACTTTCTTTTGCTGTAATACATACTTTCTCTTCTGAAAGTTTGTCTGAACTGCTCTTCTGCTTGTGATCCTCATGCGGATGGATGATGACAGAACCATATAAAATATTGCTCAAACTTTTTAATACATAATCTATTACCTAGGGTCCATATGTTCTAAAGTCATTGCCCTTCTTTATTTAAACATAAGGTGAAATCATAGCTTTTTGAGAGCTACGAAATACTACCCACGCCTTTTTCAATATCAAAGATGTAGTATGAGTCACCGTTTCATTTAATTCAGCCAGTGACACAGTGCTGTGTTCACGCAGCCTTAAAGCAGGCAGAGTAATGTTACACAGTCCTTTAACAAAGTGCATTGTGAGAAGCATGACAGCTTTTGTAGGATGACTGATCAGCTGTACTGAAGGGCTTTGCTTAGGAAGTGGGAGACAAGCATCAGTTAAAGGAGAGGGTTTGCTCAGCTTTGCTACTGCAGCCAGTTGATTTGGTGGAGTAATCAGATACTAGAAAAGGAATTACAAAAATGAAGTTGTAGGGTGACACTCTCCTCAAATCATCTTTACCTTGAAACTATTTTTGTTGCACAACCCTTTTCCAGAATGACTTGTCTTTCAGTCACCGCTACTGGATGAGAGTGATGCTGTGAACATAGTTACATTAAAAAGATATCTGGGAAGTAATGGAAGACCACTTTCTGTTCCTTTGCATTTAGATGATCAGTGTTGCTCAGAAACAGGTGGTGCTTGGCCATGACAGTTGTTCATGTTCACACTCTCCTCCTGCAGCAGGTAAGATGCTTACAACCATTAACTTCAGACTCACAGAAATTCAGTCATCCTATGTCAAACATTTAGGACTAAAACTGATGAACACTGGAGAAATTGCACATTGACTTAGTCTGGCCACTGGGATAGCCATGGACACAGAAGGTCTCACCTGCTGCTAAAAGAAATATTGAGTTCTCAGGTAATATCCCAAAAAGAGCTCAAGACAGGTGAGAAATATTTTCATAATGGCACTTAAATCGCCCGCTGATCAAAAGCCACCCTCAATTTTTATTCTTTCGTTCAGGAGCTAGATGCAATCTCCTGCCACTGGTGCTATCACCAGTAATGCAGATAGTCTGCTATCTAATAATCTGGGCTACATGCTATCCAGCAATCTACATGAGAGTACAACCCCATCCGACGTACACATCACCTCGGCACTCTGAAGAGATGTAACATCCAAATGAAAAATGTGACAGTTTGAACACATTAAAATACCTTGCAGGAATAAAAAGGGGAAGCACTGTATATATAATATAAAAAAATGTTGGGATTTCCCCCCTGACTTTCTGATCTTTTTGTGAGCTGTTATATCATAACAAGGTGCATGTCTGCATCCCCTGTGCTGTCCTCTATAGGTCCTGTTCATATCCAGTGATGTGGATGATGGAACTGCGTGTCCCCTCAGGCAGCTTGCAGATGGCACACAAGTGGGAATGTTGACAGGGGAAGGCATCCCGTGCTGCTTGTGGCCACCATCTGGAAGGTATTTCTGACCTGCAGCTGGAAATGCTCCTGGCTAGGCTAGAAACTTCAAAGCTCACCAGCAGCCTTTGGCATTGCAGGACTTCCTCTGAAGCATCCCCTTTAAGCTCCTCATCACAGACCTCTACGAAGACTAGATGGTTTCCTTTCACTGTAGACACTTTAGCATCAAATCAGGCCAGTTCTGCAGTAGGTGTTGTTTAGGGAATCAATTGAGACAGTTAATTCCTGACTGTACTTTAGAAATCCATTCTAAAAAAAATCCTTCCGTTTCCAAACTACTTTTCCAATCTTAAATCAATTTTAGATGGCCAGCCTAAACTCTCCATGAGAAAAGTTTCCTGATCTGAACTTTGCTTGAAATTGTTGCATGTTTCAAGATGAGCTTGGCCCTCTCTAAGCAGTACTAACTTTCCATGTAAGGGCCCTGGGCTGCAGCTTTATTTGAATGATTATTAAGATCGGAACAGCAAAGGCCAGATTTGCCTGAAAGGGGAAGGTCTTGCAAAATGCTGTGTTTTCTTGGCAGCTTGCTGATGCTGGGTTGGGGTCAGATTTCAGGCGAATGGCAGGGACCCTTCCCTTGAGTAGGCTTGGGTGAAACCAGCTGGGAAGCAATGATGTGCTTACTTCCTCAAGTACAGGAGCCCTGACTACTAGCTGAGAACACCTGCAAAGCTGTGCAACACAGCTGCTGGCTGTCCCGTCTTGTGCCAGTTTTGTGGGCAGCCGAGGGCAACATCTGTTTGATGAACATTGCCTTCCTGTTCCCTCAGGGTGTCCAAGAAGTTGCCTTGGGGAAGTTTCAAATCTCCTCTTCCTCCTCAACCAGCTGCTTGTACTGCTCCATCAGCATGTGTCCTCCAGCAGAATGAACTCCAGCAACCTGGCCATCTGCCTTGGGCCAAACGTGCTGAGCTCACCCGCCGAGGACCTGATCCTGCTCGAAGCGACACTGGTGGTGACCAAGCAGGTAATGCTGTCTTGAGCAGCTGGCTGCAGCCTCCCCAGCCCATCTGAGCTTGGCTGCCCAGAGGTCTCTGGCAGCCCCCTCTCTCCAACAAATTCTAGTGTGGTAGCTTCCTGGAAGAGCTGCCCAAAGGAGCTGCCCCACAGCCACAGTCTTCTGTGCAGAGGCAAGGCTCAGGCACGATGGTAAAGGCTCCTTGACATGCTTTCAGGCACCTGCGCTAAGACCACAGCTTTGATGTGTGCAGGTGAATGTGCTGATGGAGTTGTTCACAGAAAGCTTTGAAAGTATCTTTGGGGAGGAGATGGCTGCACTGGAGGAGTCATCAGTGCCCACAGACGGATACATAGGTATGAGCAGGATCTGAGGGTTGTCACATCCTGGGACTTGAAAACCAGAAGTCTCAGCATCAAGAAGACAATTGGTGTAGGGCTTGGGTAGGTTTTGCTTTATGTGTTCTTGTCTTCCAAGAAATCACTTTGTTGCAGATGCTTTTACTTTCTAGAGCTGTGTTTGGAAGAGCAAAGTGGCCTTGCAGGCAAAGCAGACAAGGATCAGCACACAAACACCTGTCTGGATGCATCCCCCTCTCTGCCAGACATCCTCAGAGAAGATAGGGGAGACAGTAGTAGAGACTGAAAGGGCAGAGGTATATCAGTTCCACAAACACTGGGACAACATGTCCCAAAGAAGCAGGAAGTTTCTGATGAGGCCAAGTAGCTTCTGTGCCTTCTCCTGACAGTCCATCTCTTGAGACTCTGGGGTTCCTTCCTACCTCCTCAATGACACATGATAATGGAAACTGGACAAGTTTTTTCTCGAATGTTTTAGGTAAGTGCTTAATCAAAGTATAAAATACCTAAAAATTCAAGATAGAGGGGAGTAGCTGCCAACTTGAGAGGGATTTTGCTCAGATCTTACTTCATCCCAGCTTCCTCAAGTCTATTTTGGGGCAGGCGGACTGTGCAAGATGTGGATGATGCAAAGCAGAATCTTCTCTGCGAAGCTAAGGTGGCCATTTGTCAATCGGTCACTTACTACTCCAGACTGTCTCTTGCCACTTCTTATCTTCAAAATTTCTAGTTTAGGCACTTCCAGCTTTACCTCCAAACACCTTCAAGAGCTCAACAGAGTCCCTGGTGCACAACCAACCACTGCTGAACCTTTGAGAGTCCAGAAGGTAAAATGAGCTTGCACTGCTTCAAACAAGAACTGACTCCTGCAGATCATGGCTTTGCATGTCTAATCGAACTTTGGGAGTAAAGGTTTGCAGGCTGCCCTGGGAAATTGAAAACAGAAGAAAAAGGCATAAAGAAGACACCTGGCCAGGGGAGAGGGAATGGCAACAAGAAAGAAAGAAAGAGGAGGAAGAGAGAAAAAGGAGGATCAGAGAAACACAGGAAGGTCTGGCAAGTCAAGAAGCCTGGGTACATACCAGGATGTGCTGCCCATGTTTTCCAACTCCCAGCACTGTCCTAAGTCAACTCAAATCACTGGCAAGGGCAGCAAGGGATGGTGCTGGGCAGGGCTTGGAAAGAGCTCCATGGCAGCTCCCCAGGGGCTTGCCACTGAACCCTTCTGCGTGACACAGCGGCGCTGTGCATCTCTGCACACTCACGGGTCTCCAAGAGCACCTCTCATGGGGATAAGGCCCCAGACCCACCCCATAATCAACGCCAGCAAGAGCTCTCTACTGGGCCATAAACAACTCCTTGTCAGCTGTGTTACCCAAAGAGGGGGAAACCAAACCACACCAATTCCTGACTTTGTGAATTCATCAGTGCTTTTGCTGTCACCAGATGAATGCCTGGGACTCCTGGGCCTGCCTCCTCACCCTCACAGTTGATGTTTGCAGTAAAATGATTTTTTTTTTCTTCTGACTATATCTGACATAATATGTGTTGGCCTGGGGAGATGTTATTTGGTGATGACTCCCAGGGGAGGGGTTTGGGATCATCCCTTGTCGTAGAATCCTTGTCAGCAGGCTTCAGAGCTGAGTTTGAGTGCTTTAGGAGTGCAACCAAGGCACAGACCCATACAAAATGGCTGAGATTGGGAGTGATCCATGGAGATTCTCTTGTCCAGCTCTCCTGCTTGAGCTGGCTCACCTAGGACAAGTTGCCCAGGACAGTGGGTGCTTTCTTTAGTGCTGTGTCAGTGTAGTAACAGCTGTGAGAAAGGCACTAGAGGCCATAGGCTAGGTAGAATTTGATGGTGGAGATCATCAGGCACGAGAAGCTAAGGAAAAAGCCAGGCCTTTAATTGAAATTCAGCAGAAAAGAAACATGCCCTGCAAGCACACACTGAGGGATGTCAGGGGACTGATAGGAGACCCAAAGCCTCCCAAGTGGTGGCTGTAGAATGGGTAGGTAGGTCAAAGGAGCCTAATGGGATCCCTGCAAGGCCTTATCTGTCAGACCAACAGGTGTCTTCCTCTGTTTTACAGATTGGGAAAGAGGCTGGAGAGTTCCTGGTCCATTGCTGGAGATGAGATTCTCCTCTCCTCTCTCCCAGGACCTTTTCCAGGTGATGTTTGTTATAAATTCTCATCAGGCTAAACAAAGACACCAGACCACATGTCAGGAAACTCCTTTTCTTTATTGTGTAGTTGCCTTAACTCCAGCAACTAGTCCACTATTTGGACTCAAAAGGTGTTGGCTAAGGAGCCCTTATATTTGTACAGTAGACTTCCACTTCAATAAGCTCTCAACTCCTGACAAGAAATTTCTCAAAGCTGCTAGCTAACAAACACCAACACTCTTCCACAATCTCCCCACTGCCACAACAAACTTCAGTATGGAGTATGGAGTAGAATATGATAACCATGCAAAGCAAGGGAGGAGACAAATAAAGGTGGAGAGCTGAGAGAAAGAGAGAGGAGAGAATATCACCAGTCTATAGGTCCTGCATTGGTCCTTCCACGTGGAAAATGGCTAAAATTCCTTTGAATGTGTATATGTTATTTATAACCAAGACTTTTTAAACCCCACAAACTGACATATTTGGCTGCCTAGGGGATGATTTTGCTAAAAACACAGATTGTGTGATACAAAGATTTGCCTCATCGAATTTATGAATATCAAGTGTAGGAAAATCTGCTTTGCTCAGAATTTGTAATAAATCAGCATATGTTATTTTGTCACATTTGAAAAGAGGAAATTGCTCTTAAACCGTTAGCATGGAGGGCCTATATATATATATGAATATCTGTTCGAGAAAGATTTTCTCTTCTTGTATGAGTTTTTTTCTGGTAATGTCTAGGCTTATCTCTTTGAGGTTTTTATTTCTCTTACAGAAAATTCAGACAGGATGTAATTCTATTATAACTGAGCTGTATCATACCTTTCTTGTGGACTTTTTATCAGTGAACCAAATGGCTGAAGTTAAGCTTGTTTAATTTTACTCCTTTTTTAAGGGAAGCTGAATACCAGCTGCTCTTATACTGTGTAAGTGTTCACCTACAGGTTTTAAGACTGTGTGGCTGATCAACATCTAAAAATACTACAGATGAATTTTCCTGACTATCCTAACAGAGATTAACTCGGCCTAAGTTTTTTTTTTTTTTTTTCCCCATCTAGGAATTTGTGCCAGTTGCTTGCATCATATTTGCTGGCTGAACCCATAGCTGTCAGTTGCATACCTCATAGTTCTGCTGTAATTGTTTTCCAGGCTCTTTGAAGTCTGAGTCAAGTTGTCACAGACCTAATAATTCCATCGTTTGTTCTGTCCAGGATATCTGACTGAAGAGTCAAAGTGTGTGCAAAGGCCTATGGTACAAATGTTTCCGAGTAAGCAAGCTCTCAGTGGAATTGTATTGATGCTATGTGGTACACACCATCGTATGTATAGACTGCCAGACTCTCAGGAAGCTGCACGTGGATGAGGCCTGGATTCACTGTGTTCTGTTCTTTCAGCAGTTTTTGCAGAACTTTCATATAAATCCGTTCTCCTCTTTTCTCACCTCCCCCCCCAAAATTCTGAATTTTTCCACTCCACAAATTGTCCTTTCCACCTCCACTTTCCTCCCCTCCTCAGCTCCCAGTGCTGTGGATGGAGCTGAAATTATCTCTCCTATTTTTATTTGATAACTTGAGCCTGCAGTACATAGCACCTTATTTGACAAAACATCACACTTGAGCACAAGCATCCAGAGTGATACCAGCAGGGATCTGAAAATAATGTGTGCTCACTAATTTTTCTATTAATTGTTAAAATCTCTTCCCATTATTCTATCTCATCACCCATGGTATTTATTAAGAAAAATTCTGAAGTCTGAAACTCAGAAGCAATTCCTTAATGATTTTACTGCTGGCTTCTTGTGCCAGTTTTAAATAGAGGACAAAGTAAAAAAAAATAGAAAAGAGTACTCTTTTGCAGGTCAAGGTAGCAGCCTCTCTAACTTTAGACCTCAGTAACTTAATTTTACTTTCCTTAGTTAGATATAGAAGCTCTGAGTTCTGGCTCATGTGCAGTTTGATGGTTCCTTTTTATTGTGCAGCTTTTTCATTCAGAAGGTCTTGCATCCCCTACTCCTTGCCACTTTAATTTTGGTACTGCTGAATTAAGCAGCAGCCCAGGAAGAGGTTGCATGGATGCCATCATTGCTCCATCTCTGGCTCAGGGGAAAGGAGTGACAGACGGAAGATTTAGAAGGTTATCTCAAGGCCAGCCCTGGCTCGTCTGTATTAGTCCTGTGTAAACTGCTCCTAGTCTATATTAGTTCATGCTGTAGAGGCACTGATTGATCTTGGTGCGGCCATAGGTGTGACGAAATCCTCTGCATCATTAAGCCTGGCACAGGTCCCAGTGGGCAGCACAGAGTCTCTGACATGGCCTCCCTGTACTTCTAGTGTTTTGCTTTCAAGCTGTTTCTCAAATGCTTACAGACCCCTTCCAAAACTGTATCCTACTTCAGCACCATGCTTTGAATCTGGAATGATAACTGAAAAATATTTTGCATGTTGTTTGAAGGATAAGAGCTTGAGAACTAAGGTTCAAACTGGTCCGGGTTTTTTGAGGGGCTCGTTTACAGAAGCTGAGCCATTTGCCATGGCTTTAATAGTAAAAGTCTTTTCAATTTCCAGACTACTGTGTAGCCAGTCAGTAAATTAATGGGGAAAGAACTGAGAGTAAAACCACAACAAACCTGTTGGGTTTTTTTAAAGTATTCAAATGAGAATGTTACAGCATCCACAGTCTTGTACTAGGTTTTCCAGCAATCCATTTCCTGATTCTCAATGGCAGAACCCAGCCCTAATAAAGTACTGCCATGCAATTAGAGTAATCTCGTGAAGATTAAACTGTTCTTCCCTCTGAAAAACACTGCATTTATCTCATCAAGGATTCTTACCACCTAAAATTATTAAAAGGCAAGATCTTCACCTCTCTTGCTGATGGAAAACAACTTGAGAGGAACACAGGCAGTCATGTGGAACATGCCAGACAAAGGCCCACCTGCATTCACAGTGATGCTGGTTGCACTCAGCTGCCAACAGCTGTGCTGGATGCAAGGGATTATGAACCTGTGGCTTCCACCAGAGATTTTAAAATATTTTGGGAGAAATGATGACAACTATAAGACAAAGAGTAACTATGAAGAGTTACAATTTAGAAATATATTTTTGACCATTTTATCTGAAGTCTTAACTTTTAACTTGTTTTGTGATGAAAAGTATTTTTTTTAAAAAAATAGAATATGTACATTAAAGTGCTCCAGTGGCATAAAGGAGTGAGCATGGACTTTGAGACTATGTCCCTTCAATCAGCGAACTAATACTTGTCCATTTTCTTCCTTGGATGCTGTAATCCAAAGCAAGTCTACACTCATGGTGATTTCACCACAGATCTTTGCAGCACTGGGGTACTAAATTGCAGCAAAGCACTGGACTTGATCTCCACTAATGACTCTACAAATAGTTGGGCAAGTCACTAAATCTTGTCTTCAGCTTATTTGCTTATGAAAGGAATATCATTCTGAGTGGTGAAGAACCACTTTTGGTTCGGTAACACCTGCTGCAGAGCATGAGCTTGTTCATACTGGATGCATGAAGATGCCACGTGCTGTGGTGCAATATGTGACATGTAGTAACCACTGGGAAATAAAGAGGAAAGCTAGGTCTAGAATTGAAAATCCATGTAGTCTATGAAGACTTTCTGATCTAGAACTTTATAGTGACAACTGATGTGTTTCCAGTGATTAATATGATATACAGATGAGAATTCAGCTGTGTACTATTAGGCTTTTGAATCACTTAAATTAAAAAGGTAGCCTTAAAATTAACATTAGTGTATCTGTGTTGCATATTGGATTTTTATGAGCTTCTTATCCTATTATTCAAATACTCTTAAAAATTTGCTAAAGAGAACATGCATAATAGAGCATATAGTATTGTACTACAGTTCTTATTAATGGTGATCGTTTGATTCTTTGAATCTAAACATTGCACAACAGTCAGTCAAATGTATGAGTATTTTTCAACTGGGAGAAGGGATTAGGAGC
Source organism: Oxyruncus cristatus (assembly GCA_013399855.1). Lineage (NCBI taxonomy): Eukaryota > Metazoa > Chordata > Aves > Passeriformes > Cotingidae > Oxyruncus > Oxyruncus cristatus. Next base: position 37,753 of record VXAY01004759.1, on the reverse strand, counting down.
AAATAGGGGGATAAAGTTTGTTTTAGTATGATTTCAAGAAACTATGTATAGTTTTCTCCTTGTTCAATTTGACCCATCACATGAGCATTTTCTTTGTTGCTAAAACATGAATTAGACCATAGGGACAACTTCTTGTTTTCAAAATGCAAATGAATGATGCAAACAGGGCAATGCTGTCCTGGTAAACATCCTCATAGATATGCAGCCTCTTTCTGGAGATGAGATGTGAAATGCTGCATGACACCTTGTGTGTGCGTGAGTGTGTGTGTGTGTGTGTGTGTGTGTGTGTGTGTGTGTGTGTGTCTTAGCTGAGGAGGAGAAGGAATTATCATCCATCTTCCATGAGGAAATTGGAGGTGTTTTAACAGGCTTTTTTATAATAATTGCAAAAAGAAAAACAAGAATAAAATCCCTACTAAATTGGTGATTTGTCATGGTTCTTAATCCTGATCTATTTGTTTTCATAGCTCCAAGGAATTTTGCAGAATAAGGCTGGAATGTCCTCTGTGGAAGGGATTAATTAGAAAAATGACATTATAATGAATCACATGACAAATACTTGAAACACAAAATGCTTATGTCTACAACCATTCATTGTTTGTCAATTCAGATCACATCCTTTCCTTAGATCCTTTCCTTTTCTGCTGGTACTAGATGTATACAAACAATTAACACTTTACAATGGCTTTCAGACCTTTTGGTAACATGCTGAGTTAATTGCTGGTTTCTTTTGATGGCCACCAATGCTGCTTTCTTTAGATGGAGAATTATGGTTATTTTTAAGTCAGAAGTGGGACTCTCCAAGGAAAATAGTTCAATTTTTTTTTTACCGTATGTGTAGTTAAAACATGCTCCAGCCTTTGATTTTGAAGCTGTAGCAATGCTTATTCTCCAGTACCATTCAGTAGAAGAGCCATAGCTGATAAGCAACATGGTCTTTGCATGGTGCCCAGGGAGATCAGCTTTTTGGAACCTCTCAAAGTCACATATTACCTCAGGTATTTCTCTGGGCTGAGCTACTCTGAAATCTCTTTCTCTTAATTTTATTCCAGGTGTGAGAGAGGTGGATCTTTCTCTTATATATCACGTTCTCTGGTCTTTCTGCAAGTTTGAATGCTTCACACAGGAAACCTTCATGAGAGAAATCTTATTGTGGCTGTGATGAAAGGATTAAGTCTTTCACCGTTGTTGTACTTGTCTGTGAAGAGGGATGTCAGGAAATAACTGGCCCTTTAATTGCTCCTTTGCTTCCCTTAAGTGGAGTAAAGTTAATGACTAAAGTGTTTGGAAAGTTTTGCTACCAAACTGGCTCTCCATAAATCAGAAATTTTTAGAAGTTTCTATTCATGAGTTCATCATTTCAGGGCATTCTTACAGCAGCTCAAGGAGACTTTTTGCTCATATAAATAGAGTTTCATGATTTTAGAGTTACTTTGCATCTCCTTTTTTTTATCTTAGCCACTTCTCCTAATTTCTGGAAATATTTATCTTAAATAAAACTCATGTCTTGTGTTTGATCTCTTAATGATGCTGTAGTAATGTTGTAGCATCATTGCGGATAGCAACAACTATTTAGAAACAACAACTTTTATGTATTCCATGTGGATTTGGTGTTTTTTTCACTATTCTGCTACTACTATCCTCATCCTGTTTCCAGAGAAGCATCAGTCCGGATTAGCTGAAGAAACACTGTACCAGAGCCTCAGTTTTTGAGAACTTGCCAAAGGACTCATCTTAATTGAAAACTGTTGTAAGGTGTTAACAGCAAGCTTTTCAGAAGAACAAAGTTTTTATTTAGATCTATAAATAAGGACCATGTTTCTAGATTTGTTCAGTATCTACCACTATGAGTCCTTTTGAAGAGCTTGCCCTCTTTTCTGGCACCTAAATGAATGCTAAATCCTGGAAGAAATTCATCGCCAGTTATGTCTGCTAAAATCTTTCCGATTTAGATGATCATCTAAACTAGATAAATCAGATTAGATAATCTAGCAATGTATGATAAATAGTTAATCAAATTTACATTTCACTTCAATATTGAAATGAAAACAGGAAAACTTTGAGAGAAGATGCATGACTGACTTTTGTTCACAAACAGCATCTGCAAGAGGTGTCCATGAATTAGTGTGGGAGATAAGTCAAAAGAGTTAACAGGGTGATGTCACCAGCAGTCACCTGTGAGTATAATCTCACACTTGTCTATCACTATTAAACTATGACATGTGTACTTACTTGGTTTTGTCTTTTACTATTTTGTCATTATACAGGATGCTGTTGGACAACTATGAGATACATGGAAAGCTCAGATTCCAAATGCTTTAAGCACTGTGTAGAAGAGGTTGCTGCAGCTGTTATTTTAAGTGTAGGAAGAGATTTCATTATTAAAGGATAGTACTTACAAGTACTGATCAAGGTATGGTTTAGGCTCACGTATATTATATGCTATATAAATAGTTAGAAGTATTTTCCCCCCTGAATTTAGGATAGAAATGCAAGATAGATGAAGACAAGTTTGAAGATGCAAATAAATGCTTAGATGATGATGATGATGAGTATATTTAGCACATCTGTAATCCAATCTTTGTGATTAGTTGTGAATAGGTAGGAGACAGGAGAGGTATGGGCACTAATATGTGCTTTTTTGTAACCTTTGAAATGAGAGTTTTAGGGAAGTCAGTGGATGTGGATAAGAATGTAATACTCCAGTTATTAATAGGTTGCTCTTTTCAATCTTCAGATGTAGAATAACAGAAAGCACACAGTAAAATTATTTTCATATTTACTAGGGGAGCAATGAAAGTCAGCAATGCAGGCTGAGAAGTTACATCCTCCTTGCTCTGTATGAAATTGGAGATGAAGGGTTGGGCAGGCATAAGTTGGGAAGGAACTGACTGAAAACAAGAGTAATAAGTTTTCTAGTTGTCACAAGACCAAACCATAAGGAGTATCACAAAGATATAGCAGACCACATGCTAAAATAAATAAGATAGAAAAATACGGCATTCTTTTGATACTTTCACTAGGAACACGTTAAGACTCTGCTTCTCTGAGCAAGGGATATGGCTATTTGAATTGCTGACTTAATTGATCATGATTTTTGTGGCTTTGTTCTATCAATTTTCTAATAGTCTAGTACTCCAAGTAGGTTTACTTTGGGTACAATAAGGGTGTAGTTGTATCCTAGAATAAAACTTTCCTTTCAATTTATTTTATTAGTTTCTAACAATAAACTCTCTTGCTTACACATAAAATTTTCAGTTCAGCCCATTTGCAAAAATGACATGGAAACCAGGTGGCTGCTAGGTCATCTTGATAATAAGTCTCATATCTCAATAGACTTAGAACTTCAGCAAAATCTCATTAGCATGCAAAATGTCATTTATATTCCATATTTCCACAGAGAGCATAACAATTCCCGGTATTCAGATGCCGGGATGATGAGCCCAAGGGCTCATTTGCTGTAGTTTCTCCAGTGCATATATTGTGTTAATACGCAAGAACAAACTGCAGTTTTGAAAAGTGGCACTTACTGTGAGCAGTAAGAGTTTTAAAGACAATTAAAGCAGTTACATAAAGTACTATGTGTGATCCTAGGAAAGAGTATCTCAGGATAAGGTTTGGGAGATATATCAGCTATGTTAGAACTATTACTTTAAAGAGATGACTATCTAGAATGTTCTAATTGACTGCTATGACTTATTCTAAGTTGACGAAATGATCCTGAAATATTTTTGGTTTTCTATTATTTTACACCATTATTTAAGTAACCTCTGCAGTCTGATTTGTATTTCAGTTTTACAGTTTAAGTATCTGATGCATAATAGATTTTCAAATTTTAAACAAGTTTAAGTAGTAAAATCTGTCTCCAGGCACATTATTTCCTTCATTCTTTAGTTTCTCACCACAACTGCCCCCCTCTCCTCACCCTCAGTTGTTTGGGTTCTTTTGGGGCTTTTTGTTTTTTAATTATTTGACCTAGTTTCTCTGGCATGACCTAAATCTCCTCTGTTAACAAATACAAAAGCAACAGAGGAAATGATGACAGCTCTGTGATTCTCTGCTTGGCTGGAGACTGATCTTGCCACAGAATAGACCAACTTCAAGACTTCTCTAAAACTGTTTGTCCAAAATTTGCATTAAAAAAAATTTGACGGGAATGGGTCCAGTCTTCCCACTACACCCATCTGTTCATGCTCAACATGAAGTCCAGACATATAGTAAATCAATCCCAAAGAACCTATACAATCAAATCACCAAACCTTGGGAAAACCAGGAGAAATATTCTGATAATATTTTCTTCTGTCACTGCTTTATGAACACTTTACTTTTTTTTTTTCATATTTCTGGCCTCTTTTTTTTTAATTTTTTACTTTTTTTTTTATTATTTCAGCTTAAATCTAAGGTATATTTTAAATGACATGTCCTCCACCTGTTTTAATTAAACATATCAGTTTCTGCTAGCTTTTTGAGACACTTATTCACTGAGAGACAGCAACTTGATGACATGCTGTTTTTCCTGAGTTGAGGCCATCAGAAGGGGCAGTCCCATAGCTGAAGGCATAGTCTACGAATAAGACACAAACTCCACTTTCCAGAAATGTTCTTTCAGATTTTTGAACAAGTCTTCTCACCTTTTCCTCACCCACCCACAAGTTAAGGATAAAAAAAGAAAAAAAAAAAAAAAAAGGAATAGTGAGGGATTTAATTGCTCACTTCTTTCACTTATCTGAAACGTCAATTTGATGCATGGGTATTTATAAAGAGTGAGATTTCTGTTGACTTGTGTACCTAGCTGGAGACCATGGAAGGAGTTGGGTTTGAAAAAGATGAATGTTCAAGCTTTTTATGGAGTGTTGCAGATTAAGTGTGTAAAATGGCTGATTTCTTATTTTTTTCCAAGATACATTGAGCTGGTTCTGTGGAGGCTATTAAACAGTAATTGTACAGTATCATTATTTACAAATCCAGCCTGGCTTTGTACAAACTGTTTGTATTATATCCATGCTCATTTCTAGCTTATATTACCTTTAATAAAAAGACAGATGTCCTTAGGATGTACAAATAGAAACCCATATATTATGCTTAATGTACATATTTTAGAGTCATTATGGTATATAAAGAAATTGCACAGCAAATAAGATCTCAAGCAGGGAAGTGATTTCTCAGGAATATTGTTGGAAAACAGCATTGACTTAATGTAGGATATAGAGGAGATATGGCACCATACGCTAGAAACTCTCTATTCAGTGTTTTACTTACAGTCCCCTAGCAATTCTAGCTTTGGGATCCTGTCCCCTAAATGCCCTATCTAAATTAGATTGTACTTGTGGTAATTAGTTTTCCTAATGCAATATAGCCAGTTCTCTCTGAAATTTTCTTTTGATGCCTAGGGACACATTATGTCAAAACCTGATGAGTGCTCTAAGCTTATGTATGCAAAGATGACTTATAGTCAAGCCTACTCCTCCTCCAACCCAACACAGTGAAGAAAGGAAGGACTAGAACTATAATCTTTTTGATGTCCCCAGCAGGAATCCAAACTTATTCTTCTGCCATTATAAGATTAATGTCTTACAGTACTATGAACCATGGGCATTTATCCAGAGCCATTGAGTCTGGCAAGTGTTTCCCATTTCCATCTTTCATTTGTTCTGGTGAATCATTAACATCTGTGCTCGGGACTGGATGTATCAGCCATGTGCACTGATCACCAAAAAGTAGCTAGAGTAGAAAAGGGAAAAAAATTAAGAATTATTTTACACCCAAAAATTGCGGTTTTGGCTTGACCAAATTCATTTTGTTTATTTTGCTGAGCTGCTTAGAAAAGCAAAGTGAGATTCAAATATTTTGTTTGGGGCTTCTTGCAGTGGCATTTTCCAAACTGATAATACCTCATGTACATAAGTATATTTTGCTGTGACTAACATGCTGAAAAGAATCAATTTTCTTTGATGAAACTTGGGATTTGGGTTTTTTTTAAATTTTTTTGCTCCCTAGGGATCTTCCCATACGCCCTAAAAGGCTGGAAAAGTCTAATTAACCAAAACAGAACTGAAGTTCTGAGTCCATCCCCTGAATATGTTAAATTGTTTTGTTAAATTATTTCAGTTGAAGCTTATTTTATTATACTCCTTAAGTATAATAAAAAGACAGAGGTCCTGCACGTTAAAGCACTACACAGAGGTTAGTAGGATATTTCTCTACATGACTTCTGATGGCAATTAAATAAAAACCCAAAGGTTTTCTATCTCATAGAAAAGTATAAGATACTTTGTCAGTTGGTGAAAGTGGTAAAATCAGAATAAAGTCATCCAATTTAGGAATGTTTCAGCAGTTCCAATTAAATTTTCTCAAAGGATGATTTCTTTGAAATTATACAATACTTTGGGGTAACTTATTACATGACATTTTCTGATCAGCATGAATTTAAAAGAAAAAAAAAATAGAAATACTGGTCGTTCTTGATCTCCATTCGAGCAGAGCATCCATCCCATGGGATGCATCTCCCATAATACTCCCATACCTTGTGTATAATGAATCAGTAGTTAGATGGATGGCTGCAGGGGCCATTGCACAGGAACAGTCTGAGGGTGTGCTGCACTTGGGACTAAAGCCAGACAGAGACACTCTGGTCCTCACATACTCCTTACACTCCTCTGTGCTGGGGCAGATTTTGAGGGTCTCAACATAAACCAGATTAAAAATAGGCTTCCAGTACAAGGTCTTAACCAGCCCAGTGTTCCATGTTAGAGCATGATCTCTGAGTGAATGGCATGGGAGATGGAGACAGAAACAGGCAGTTGCTGGAACATCTTCTACAATTTTTGCTGTAGAACGAAGAGTGTTGTATCACCTTACCCTGAAAGCATTACACTTCTAGGAAATCCACCACGATGGGGAAAAAAATCAGACCTTGTACTCATTTTTCTCAAGTCTGTGCTGTGATATGAAGATAATGTTTTATCAAACTGATATGCAGTTAATGCTTTTGATGAACTGGATAAACTGAAATATTCTGGGTCGAACAGGCACAAACCACAATAGTTTCTTTTCTTGATGTAAACCAAACTTTTTTCTGATTGAAAAACCTTTAATCCGCCCCCATCCTCTCCCCCAGCTATAATTTCTGTCAAGAACTTATTGAAGTCAAAAATTCCCCACTGGTTCTAATTAAGTAATCTAAATCTCAAAATTTAATGGACACATTAAATAAAGTTTTCAGTGTTTGTGGCATCTTTGACAGATCCAGAGAGTGTGCTCCATTTTAAGTGCAGAGGTAATGCTAGAACTTGTAATACCCCTAAAATGGTAATGAACTAAAATGAACTCATTACAACATTGTTTATGGCATGCAGAAAGGAACAAACCACAAGTAAGTCAGTTAAAATGTTTAGGGTGGGTTGGTTTTTTTTTGTTTTAGTTGTTGGGGTTATTTTTAAGAGGGTCTTGGTGGTGGTGGTGGTGGTTGGTTTAGTTTGTTTTTTGGTTTGAGTATTTTTTTTTTGTTGGTTTGGTTTGGTTTGGGTGTTTTTAGGTGTCCTTTCTCCTTCGAAAAGAACAATGATTTTTCTGTGGGCATCATATAACACTGTGCCTCAAAACCTTAAAGCCAAGCAGCACATTTCCTGAAACTGGGAAACTGGGACTTCAGTACTTAAAAGAGCCCATGAAAAGGGAATATTAAAGCAATTTCTCATTTAATTTACATAGCACATTTCTGCAGCTGGAGCTCAGCTATATCAAAGCAGGAGTTTGTGGTAAATGTGATACCAAAAAGGAAGGATTAACAGTTAGAATGTGCTGGGGCTATTTGACTAGTGAGGGACCGGTGCTCTGCAGTCTGGCTATGAGTCAAAAGCCCAGCTCCCCTTTCCATGGAAGACAGACCAAAGGGTCGGAAGACAGAAAAACATCATTTTCTAACCTAGAGTTAAAATATTACCAGCTCTGGGAAGTGACTTGCACAGTTTACCTCCAAGTTTCTAGCCTCAGCTTGTCTTCTGCACAAAAGCAGGGCAAACACTTCCCTTGACACCCTCTCCATGCTCTTTGTGGTTGTACACTGATTTTAAGGCAGCCTTCCTTATCTTCATAGCATGCAACAAAGTTTCTCAAGACAGTAAACATTGTCCAGGTGGGTATTTTAAGTGGGCACTTTTATTGTGGGTGATGCTCTTCCACACATTTTTTTATTCATTGCCTCTCCTGTTCAGGGACATTTGCTCTTGCAGATTTCAAAGGCAAGGAAGCCTGGGAATGAGATGTTTAGTCTAACTTACTGCATTGAAATAGCCAATACAGTTACTGAGCACAATTTTATGCTTTTAAAGATTGTTACACAATATACAGAAAACCCTGCTGTATTTTCCACCTTCATTCTGTAGAAAAGGTATAGATTTGGCACAGCTCCATTGCAACACAGGTCCAGCTTATCCTTTGTGCCCTTTGTACTGTTAAAGAAGGGGTGACCATTTTGCATTGCAAGAATCTCCTGTCTTTAACCAAGACAAAACTTAAGCATCGAAGCTCTCTACAGGAACACAAAAAGGGGGCATTTCCTTAGGCAGTTTTTCAATCCTTAAGCAACAAATAACTTGTCAGATTTTGGACAGTGCTAAAAGAACAAAACATCAAGTTTCATACCAAAGAAGAAGCACACAAATGGAAGAGGACTAGTTTCACTTAAAGCCTTGGGTGGAAATATTGATGGTTAACATAAATAACATTGACGATTAGCTAAGCTAATAAAATCTTTGTCATTTACACCATTTTAGGCTTAGGGAGAAAAAAGAGCTTTTCCTCTTATTTCCTGGCACTTTCAGATTTGCTCAAAAACTTGGAAAAATTGTGAAGAGCTTAGCATCTTAAATTAATAAAGGCTCTGAGAGGAACACTTTGATGTAAACCCATTCAGCCCTGTCTCTACCAACACTATGATCTCTTTAATTACAGCCACAGTATGTTTTATAAATATTTGCTTACAGTTTCCCTCATGACAGCATGGGGAAAATATGGAGATAAATTTATATAATTATAGTTTAATGATCTGTATGTTAATTGAGATTTTTATCAAATAATTTTGTAGGAAGACAGGAATGCTCTAATAAAGCTGATGTATGTTTAGGCACTTAGGGTTTAAATTCTCCTACTTTGTTATATTAGGACCTTTAAGGACATGAAGACGGGGCATTAAAATATTTCTAAATGTTAGGATCTTTTTTCGTCACTTCTATTTGCAGTATTCTGGAAAAAAACTGCCTTATTTTCTTATACCAGTCTGCTTCTGAACAGTCAAAGTGCATTATGCAGTGTTTTGAAGAAGCACTTTAATTAAAGTTGATCATGAGGTCTTATACTTGCAAAACACTTGGCTCTGCTGCTATTACTCTCTGAGATGCCCTCTCCCTAATTCTACTTTGCTGAAAACAAAGCCACACTTTCTTTGTTTGGCATTTGCCTAGTTCTCGTTCCTGTCCTATTTTCCCAACTAATGTTTACTTGACAGATACTGTTACAGATATTGTTACTTACCGAATAGAGAGTTAAGAATGAGGTAGTAGAGCATGCTGCCAGAACTTCTTCTAAGATGATTTATGATAGTGTGACAGTTGCCATGTTGACTAAGCAAGCAGGAATTGAACCAAGATGTCTTATGGCCTGTGATGCCACTATTTAAGCCTTATTTGGAGGCGTAACAAACACCTCTCCGCTGTCACTTTGGTCAAGAAGACAAACATACCCTCAGAAATGCGAAAGTTAATGTTTAACTCATAAAGTGGTGTCAGAGAACAATTTTCCAGGCTTTTTTGCTGCATTTCCTAGGCCAACAAAATGTCGACAATCAGAAAGTCTGGCTACCAATCTCCTCTCCTTCACTTTTATCCATTGCGACTTTGATACCATTAGCCAACCTTGAACAAACTTGCCAAACATGGAACTTCTTTTCATGACAACAAGCTGAGTGAGAGAGGGTGACTCAAGCTTGTGCCACTCTGGAAGAGGTGGTAACTTTGCTCTCTGTTAGGCACATCTATGCAGGCTCTCACACTTCAGGTGCAGATCTGCTAGAAATCAGGTCTTGACAGGTGAGCTGTTGACAAAGTAGTTACCAATCCATGTTTTGTTGCTTTTGTCGTAATTCTTTGTGTATCCATATTTCAGATTAAACACTGAGTAAAATACAAAATGAATGCAGCTCACTGTTTTCAAAATGGTCCTCTCAAGTAATTCCTGTTTCCCTACCACTATGTTCAGGGTTTCAAACTTAAATGTATTTCTTTTCTTTGTGATTTTAACTTGCTTCCAACTTCTAAGGCCCACTTAACAATTCCTACAAACACATGTTTTGTGATTACTCATTTACTACAGGTGCTGGAAATTTTTTTTTTCTTTTTAGTATAAGAGCAGTAAATCCAAATCATAGAATTGTAGAATCAAACAGGTTGGAAAAGACCTCCAAGATCCTCAAGTCCAACCCTTGATCCAATACTGCCATGGTTACTAGACCATGGCACTAAGTGCCACATCCAGTCTCATCTTAAAAATATTCAACCTAAACCTCCTTCCTGATATTCAACCTAAACCTCCCCTGGCACAGCTTAAGGTCATGCCCTCTTGTCTTCCTGCTGGTTGCCTGGGAGAAGAGACCAACCCCCACCTGGCTACACCCTCCTTTCAGGGAGTTGTAGAGAGCGATGAGGTCTCCCCTGAGCCTTCTCTTCTCCAGGCTGAACAACCCCAGCTCCCTCAGCCTCTCCTCATAGGACTTGTGCTCAAGTCCCTTCACCAGCCTGGTTGCTCTTCTCTGCACCTGCTCCAGCACCTCAATATCCCTCCTGAACTGAGGGGCCCAGAACTGGACACAGCACTCCAGGGGTGGCCTCACCAGCGCCGAGTACAGGGGCAGAATCACCTCCCTGTTCCTGCTGCCACACTGTTCCTGATACAGGCCAGGATCCATTGGCCTTCTTGCCCACCTGGTCCCACTGCTGGCTCATGTTCAGCTTCCTGTCAATCAGCACCCCCAGGTCTCTTCCTGCCTGGCTGCTCTCCAGCCACTCTGTGCCCAGCCTGTAGCGCTGCAGGGGGTTGTTGTGGCCAAAGTGCAGGACCCGGTACTTGGCCTTGTTGAACCTCATCCCGTTGGAATCAGCCCAAATCTCCAGTCTGTCCAGGTCCCTCTGCAGAGCCCTCCTGCCTTCCAGCAGATCAACACACGCCCCCAACTTAGTGTCACCTGCAATGTTCTTGGCAAGTGCACAGAATAAAAATACAGCTCTTCCCACCTTCAAGGATAAAACCATTTGAATATATCTCTCTGGATGTGGTCCTTTCCCAGATGTGCTGCCCTTCTGGATTTGAAAGATCACAACTGGGCACAAGATGCATTGTGAGTGCTTTGAAAATTGTGTTTCAATTTGGTTCCTGTGGAGATCATGTTGTAATATTGTATCTTTTTATGTGCCACTTTCAGTTTTCCCAGAAACCTTTTGCTTTTTAGTATCTCACCTCCCAATGTGCCTCTTTTGTTCTTAGCTTTCATACATTTAAATTAAAAACCTTAGTCGACAGAGCCATAAACAGGAAATCAGAGTATTGTCCCTTCTGGGCTCTGAGATTTGCAACGTGTGAATATTCACTGAGCTCTACCAAGCCTCACAAGCCAGAGAAGACTTTATTTGAGTGCAGACTTGAGTTGCTAGCATGCACTGTTCCCATTTATAGTTGGATTTGGAAGAACCACCTTAGTCACATAAAGTACATGATGAACAGAAAGCTCATGCTCATTTTACTTCAGGTACTTTTACAGCTTTGTACATATATAAAAATAGGTTATGTACTTACATTATGCATAGAAGTCATCCATAAATAACCTTCTCATTTGCTTAAGATCCCCCATGTAATACACACATCTCTCTCTTTTGCATATAGCTTTTGTAATCCATGCCTTGGGTATTATCCTATATCTGATTTTAATGAGCATCTTTCAAGTTAAATATCTTTTTTTTCTACATTATTTTCCTCAGTGATTTGCTCTTTTTTTGATAAGATAAGTTTTCTCTTCCAGGTGCAATGTATAGCTATCTCATGTTAGATTGTAGCTGAGAGTCTTTGGCTTTCATTTCTTGTGATTACCTTTTTTTACCTGCTTTTGTATAGTCTATTCCGTGCTCTGTCATATGGTAAGCGGTCAGCCTGATGTAAAACATGCAATCACCAAATAAACTGGTAGTTAAAACCAGGAAAATCAATGTTGCACTTAGTTATTTGTACCCTCATTTAACCCTATCTGATATTCCATTAGGTTCTGATTGAAGCTTCCAGCAAGTGTGGATGCTTGGAAAACAGGAAACAATTAACAGAGAGTAATACTGCATTCTTCTCCACAATGAAAATACAGTCTCATCACTGCAAAATAATGTTACTTACTATTGGTATTCCACCTCAGCTGACAAAAACAATGCTCAGTGGCATTAGACAAAATTAAATGTCATAAAGGTTCTAAAGTTCAGTACCTTAGAAAGGTATTTTTGAATGGGCATGCTAGTCCATAATATATAATTTTTTGTCTTTCTTTATATCAGCCTACTGACCAGTGGTGGAAGAAAGATAATGGCATAGAGTAAATATCAATGTGATATCCTAAAGATAATTCCTGTTTAATCAAATTTAATTTAGGTGTAACAAGTTAAACTGTTCTTCCTGTACTGAAATCAGCAGCAGAGTTTCCAATGCGATCATGGGCAAAGCAGCTGAGTCAATTAGTGAAAACCATAATTTTTAGGTTAAAAAAGAGAACTCAGACTATGATAGTGTCCCATGACTAAATATAGGGAAAAACTAAACCTTTCTGTCTTCTTTGTACTATTGCAGAGTGGTGAAATTCTCAGAGCATGAAAGGATAGATCTGAGTATGAAAGCATATTTTCTGAGTGAAGTATGTTAGTTTTATGAATCTAAATATAGAGGGTGGACAGACTACACAAGAGTCAAAAACTCCTAAATTCATTACGAGATAATTATAATCACCAGGAGTATAAAATTGCTGCTTCTGTAAGTCAAAAGAGTCCTGACCTGTGCAAGAAAGAAATAAAACTTTTTCAGAAAGTCTTCTTATTCACTGACTGGAGCTCCTAATGTAGGCAGAAGGATGTGCTCTCTTGTGTTAAAATGGATTTCCTACATAGAAGGTAAATATGTATAGAAAGTAAGATATTGAGAATCTGCAAATTTTTTGACAAGCCAGGATCTGAAAAATTAGCTGCAGAAACTGAATGTAAACAAAAACCATTCCACTCCAAAATTGGCTTTATGAAGGGAGCCAGATTGTATTCCAGAGCCTTTCAGATTTTTTTCTCACTTTTCTCCTTGACATGCATTGGCTGATACCAGGAAGCATAGAGCAAATTCATCTTGTTCTTCTCTTCCTCCTCTTCAGAGCAAGAATTAGTTGTCAAGAAGTTTTGTTCTTTTACACTGACTCTTGCATCTCCTTATTTGTAACTGGTTTCACAGTGAGTGTTATAGTAAAGCTCATGTAGGTTACTTGACAGAGTTTTGTGGGGAGGCATTAGCCTTTTGATTGCAAAGCAACCTGTAAAGAAGGTACTGTAACTTTGCACAGCTTCTTACACAGGGAAAAATAGTATGGAGAAGGCCATAAAATCAGAATTGATGAGTGTGAGAAACTCCCTTTTAATCTAGAGGGAGGGTGGTTACTCCACAAACTAATGGTCTTCCCTTTTGTGCTCTCAACAGCCACTTCTCTTCTACCGACAAGAGAGGGAAACCAGGACTGCTTCTGGACACTTATTGCTGTCCCCATTCATTTTTTTATGCTGTGGGAAATCAGGTGAGAAGCTCTTGTCCTTCCCATTAAGTGCAGAATTTGTCTGCCTGGGGCTAAGTGGAGAGATGTTGCATTGAACACACCCTGCTGCACCAATCCATTGCACTCAGGGAGGGCTGTGGAATTGTATCCCTTTGAAATAAAAACTTTTTTCCCTCTCTACTGACATGGGGTTTTTCCAGCCCTAACAGCATGGATCACTAGTGGGTTTGGTGTGAGCTGCTAGTTAGCAAACAGTTAGAGAGAATTATTTACCTTGAGGGAAACTCAATTAAAAATCCTTTCAAATCAAAAAGCACGTTCTCTAGCACTCCAATTTTTTTAATCTTTAGTCATAAAATTAAAAAAAAAAAAAAGATGAAAAGCTAAAGGGGAAATATGGAGATGGTGAAGAAAATTATTTGATGGCCCTAATGAGTCATATCACTGCTTCACTTACCATCTTTTCCAGTTTCTTATTAACAGACAAATGAACATACACACAGGAACATTTCCTCATGCTGGTTTACAGCAGAGCTCAAGGTTCAGCTGCTTATGATCCCTCAACCAATCATCTCCTCTGCCTTTGGATAAGTAACTCCTCAGGATGCTATTGCAATGCTTGGATATTTGACCATTTCCAAAAATAACCTCTTTTAAATGTCCCTGAGTTTTTAAATTAATCATTTCAAACTATGAATCACTGAAATGTGCTACCAGGGGAAAACAATAGCCCCAGTCATGGTTAAATTTATGACCAAAAAGCTATAAACCCAAGGCTTGTAGAAAGAGAATTCTAATTTGGTGAAGTACTTCAAACTCAAAATGGAGAGCGAGGACAAGAGCTGCCTCTGAGCAGCTTCTCATCAGGCCTGCTGTCTGTGGTTTGGGCTGTTGAGCTGCAAAGCCATCCTGTGCTGCTCTTAGGAAAAGCAAATCTTCAGCCTTCTCTCCCACATGGTGTTCACCAGAGCAAAGGTGGGAGACTCACCTCTCCCGGGAAGCATTCAGATCTTGTTTATTTCCTAGCACAAGAAACCAGTACCGACACTGATGGCCATAGCTTGGACATGTTTTTCAGGCATGGTCTTATGTTGTATCTTCTGCTGGCATTGCCTGCTATATCTGTAGAGCGTAATTTGCCATAAGTAAGGCCAATGAGAAATTGCCTCTCCAAAACAATATTCTTTTGCAATACCACCATGAGTTGGTAACAACCTGGTAGTGTCAGTTTTAATGAGATTGTTGACATCTTCAAATGGACAAGTAAAATAAAATAGCTTTCTTGGCTACAAAAATTGCTATGAATTACGTCAAAGAAGCTCTATAGTCTCCAAGGCCATGGCAGACCATTTGAATTTCTGCTATGTGCCACTGTCCTTCAGCTTCATCAGTCAGTTGCAGGTAAAGGCAGAGAAATCTAATCCTATTTAATTATTGTTTTAAATGTGCATGTGTTTTTCTCAGGAGAAACATATTACAGTGTACTTGCCCTACAGCATACAGCCAAGACATAGAGTTTTATAATTCTTTTTATCATCTCTTCTTTAGATCACAAAAAAAAATATTCTTCTATTAATTGTCTAGTTTGTCTCTCTAATGGTTTTGCATCCCCTCCCAGCCATAGCGGGACTATCTGCCCTGTTCCTAATTCTTTTAGTAACCAGCTATATTTTTGTACATTGTTACATACAGGTTATGTTACAGTCTTTTCAAGCACTGCAATTCTTTTTGTCCTGGTATTCTGTAGACCTTCTTTAAATGTCCCTAAATGACATCATCACGTTTTTAAAGTGTACAGAATTCTAAGTGTACAGAATGCTAATTTGTCTGTAAGCATATTTTATAAATACATACCTGTGAGTGGAGGAATGTTTTTTTCTTTCATGATTACACATTTCTCATATATGATTTCATATTACATTTAGAGGGACCTGAAGGCCCACTGTGTTAATGACTGGTAGTGGGTACTAGTAAATTCTAAGGAATGTGCAATCAGAAAAGACCAAAGCTTTTAATACACTTTATATAAGTGTGTGGTTACTGAAATAACATATGATTTAGTTGAAAGTGCAATTACTACTTGATTGAATGGCATATCTGATTTTATCTGTCTTTAAGTAAATGTTAAGAAATCTGGAAAGTAACTTAATAAATGGGGTTAGGATCACTGAACTGTTTTAGACAAAACTGGATGGAATGTTAGATTAAAGCAAAAGTTTTCAGTCACACTGTTTACTAGCTGGAAAATCAACTTTTGCATGACCTAAACAATCTCCCAGTGGGGAACTAAGTTCAGAAAAAAATTCCTTCAGGAAAATTGAGGACCTCATAATATTCTTTTTCATATTTCATGCAGCATTTTCAAAGTGAAAACATTTTCTCTTTTCAAATCCACATTTTTGATCACGATAAACAAAATTAAAATTTAAGAAACAGATACCCAGTGCCAACAGAAAAGTGCAGCTTTAAATTCTAAAAAAAATGTTTTTACATTTTCTTTAATCTAGTGATGAACTGGAGAAGGAAATAGTATAGTTCAGAGCACCTTATCTGTACTAGGTTTTATTGTTGCTGGCTGGTTTATGGTTTCAGTCAGTAGCTCCAAACAATCAATTATTTCTGCAGTTCCATCTTTCCAAGTGCTATGATGAAAAATGGCTAAACATTTTTGAGATTTTCATTAATTATTCCTACAACTCTGGACTTCTGTGTTCACACACAACTTTAAAATAGCAGAAGAAAAGCTGACTGTCTTGCTTTTATGTATGGAACTAGAAGGATAAGTCTGGGAAACTCATGGGCGGACCTATTTTTACTAGGTAGAAAGAACTTGTCAAAGCTGCAAGACCTTTAGAGAAGTATTCAAAAGGCCTCATCCTGCTCTGACTGATTCCTGAGCTTCCCACTTATTAGGATTCCAACAACCTTCGATGAACATCTTTCATTTAAACAAAAATAATCTCCTCCCTTTCACCTCTCCTAAAAGGAATTAGCTGTAGTGAAAAATATAGTTAGCTTAGCTTTGGGGTTTTTTTTTGGCAGGAAGTTCAGATTAATTATTCCATGTGTTTTATCATATTCCTCAGGAACAGAAATGCTATTTTAGAAAAGCTTTCTTGATTCTGAAATGATAAAAAAAGTTGTTACAACAAGAAATCTGTTTCTATAATCTTCTTTTTGTGTTTATGTCCTACTAGATTTGGCCACCTGAAAGAAGAGGGAGAGAAAAAATCAGTAGCAGGAATTCATCGTACAGTTTCCTTGTCAACCTATTCAGAAATTAGCTGTCAGCTTACAAACAAACAAAACCAAAAAAAAAAAAAAAAAAAGAAAAAAAAAAAACACACAAAACCAAAACCACCAAAAAATACCCACAACCAACCAAAACCAGCATACATGCATGCTAGCACAAAAAAACCCAAAAACACTAGAAGAGCTTATCTGGGACTTTGTTGTTTATATCCTCGTGGCTGTGAATCTGTAGAAGTGAAAAGTATTTTGACATTTCATGGTATAGTGACTGTGTCTACATAGTCCTGTAAAGACATCCCCAGCAGCATATTCAAGGCCAAAGGCCTCAACCGTCTGTCTGCTGTGAAATTCTGGGAACTGTAATGCAAGCACATCACCTGGCATGCTGGGAGTCCACAGAGGATGTTTTTAGTGCACCATGCCCCTGTTGAGCTGGCAGTAGGAGCTGGTGTGAAGAGCATGGCTGAAGCTGGCTGAGAACAGCCCCTACTCCTCCATCCTAGGGCTGTGCACTTCCAGAGCACAGCCACGGAGCACTGTCCATATCCCCTTGTGAAACCTTGGGCTGTACCACCCTTTGCCTTACTGGGCAACCCTACAGCAGTGGTGACACCAGGATTTCTCTGCTAAAACTGTGCCTTTTGCAGGCACCTTTCCTACTGCCCTCACCACAGAACAAACATGTCCCACCCACACGTAGCTTCTGAACTTGTTTTACAGCTACTGCCCATGAGTGGCAATCTACCCTAAAGAGCTCGCTGCTTGCAAGGGTGACTGGTACATTTTTGAAGGCTTATTTTTTCTATGCAGACGGTCTTTGAACAGAGGTCAGGTTTTCTCAGGGATCAAAATCTCGGTGTGTGATCCCAGGGTTACATAGGGCACCCCATGTGCCTTTTTGCAGGTGTGCCCATGCAGTTTATATCATCTTCATCCTATTCAGCCTCTTTGCATGGCCATGACTGCTGTCATATCAACCTTGCCTCTCTCCCTTCTCATCCTCATCAGCAGACTCCAAACCACATAGTCTTAATAGTTTCAAATAGTTTTGCTTCTGGTAAAGAGCTACAGAACCATGATGGTCTTCCCTGACGTGAGCAGTTCCTCTTTGTTTAAACTGGCAATTTTTTTTAGGTTTTCCTTTCATGGCTTAATGACATTTTATGGTTTAATTGTTTTAAAACAATGGGTTTAAAGTGCCTGTATCTCTTGTCTGTTTTTGTCAGTGGTTCTTAGGCTGTTTATCTTTTTTAATCTAATCTGAGCCGAAGTTAGGTGGTCCTCATATTCCAGGCCAGATTCTGAAAATTGGTTTAACTCACAGTAAGTATTTAGGCATGAGGATAAGAGGATGGATTTTCAAAGAGCTCAAGAATTTGGGTTGGGTAGATGTTTAAAATTCCACCACCAATGCTACAGCAGCAAGATGTTGAGAGTTCTTTAGTTTTCAAAACAATACACAAACAAAAAATAAGTTATTTGTCTTGGTAAGGGAAGAAAGAATTTGAAAAATCATCCTATATTTGCAGACACTAGTTCCTGGAAATGGTACTGCAAATACTCTTTGATTGATTGTTCAATATATTCAGTCAAAACTCAGTTTTCTTCCTCTTACAAATAGAGAATTGCAAGTCTTATGTATTCTGCTAACAGAGAAAGTTTATATGCCTTTGTTAACAAGTTTTATAGGTTTTATTTTTTAGAATTTGAGTAAAACTCCTTTTGCAATCCAAAAAAAGTATTCAGGCCACTACTAGAATTATTGGAGGGCAATGTCTGGTTAGCTTTGTTTGGTTTTGTTTTTGTTTTTTTTTCAATTTCTTGATGTTACAGTGGTTTGTGATATATTTTCCTTGTAAGTAAAGACATAATCATCATACCAGCTTTTTTCCAGGCCTTGTAATTCTATTATAAAGCTACCATGCTCATAAAGGTGTCAGTGCCTATTGGTAATGAGCAACAATCAGTACTGATTGTTGAAAAATTGTGTAGTAAAATCACCTTCCCCTTCTTCTTCCTACCTTTTTATTTTGCTTTCAAAGTCTCCTTCTCTTTCCAAATATTCTACTTGGGCTGAATAGTTGCTGGGGCTCAGGGAATACCAGAAGTACTGAGGCTGGCCTACAAGGTTGGATGGATCTCTAACTTGTCACTGGGAGGACAAGGCTTTAGCATAAGCCACCCCCAGGGTACAGGATTAGATTCACACTTGGGTTCATAGACCAAAAAGGTCCTGGTAGAGGGCTACATGGTTAAGGAAAACCTGTGCAAGTATTGATGCTGGCTGGAAAGGATGACTCACTTCTTTCCAAGCATGATGTGCCACAGTCTAATATTGTTTGCAGCATTTCCTGAGAGACCCCTTGGTCTCAGATTTAATTTATAGACTCGTGGGTATTATGCCAACCTTAAAATAAAAATCAAGAGAACGGTTCTTCAATTCCACTTACAGAGAGGAAGGTTTCAGTTTTGTATTGAGGAAATGCATTATATCCATAAAGTGGTAGCATTAAGAAAAGGTCTCCATCAAGCAACTAAAATGTCCTGTATGCATCTGGGAAGGAATGAGGACTGAGGGAATGGAGAGAAAATATAGAAAATTGAATCAGAAGACTGTAAGAACAGAAATGAGCACCATTTTTTGTCTGTTTTTGGTAATATAAAGAGATAATCTTGAAATCCCTAAGTTCTTTCCATCTTTCCCCCATTCTCCTTAAGGAGAATTAGTTCTCACATGCCCTGTTAGAGACTTTGTTCTGTTTCTTTGTAGTCTCTGACACATTCAGGACCCCTGCCTTTCATTCTTCAGCCATTTTTCAGGAATCTTTCTGTAGAGACATCCTCACAGAAACACTCTAAGAAGTCTGCTACTCAGCACAGAAGGAAAGCATTTCAAAATGGGATCAAAGCTGTAGTGAACATTTGCCTCAAGCAAAATTAAGTCAGGTAGACTAGAACTAAAACAATCACAGGGATGCAGACACATGGTGAGTAGATGCAGCATTGCTATTTTATCATAAAATCTTCTACACTTCCAAGTGTAATGTAGAAAAAAACATGAGCTACTCAGCACTACCATTCCCTACTCTCTCATGGCAGATTAACACCATGTGCTGGCCCAGGACTCCCCTGGTGTCATCCAGGTACACATACATAGAAAACCACTCAGAGTGAATGCAATGCATGCTGGATTTATCAGATATATGAAGTTGATTCCGCAGTGAATGCATCTGTGTTTCTATCAAAATTTAGTCTGATGGACATTTAGGTTTAGGTTTAGTTGTCCTGGGGCAAGCCTCTCTCACCCAGAGCATCCAGTCTCTGTATATGTGTGATGTGCACATGGTTGATGCCTGTAGAAGAGTTGTCCAGGCCTCTGGATTTTGGGGGAGTCCACTCAGTGGACTCCAATGGACCACAAAATCTCAGGGGAGTAGCTAAATACCTCATCTCTTCCTGAACTGAATGTATGAGGGACAAGACATCACGGCAGAAAAATGCAGAATCGTAGTAAGTTTACACTGGAAGAAAGAGGTTCACCATTTAATAAACCCACATTTGATATCTTCAGTATCAGTCTGATTTCAGAGGGATTTTTAAATTCTTTATATATTTTTTTTGTATTTTTAAGTTCCACTGCTGCCTTCTGTCCCATATTTGTTTTTAACCAAAACTATTGCTATAAGAATTTTGTGCAGAGTGCCCAGCAAGTTAGCACAGGTGAATCATGCTGAGCTTCAGCTGCAGTTAATAAGAGGGCTTTTCACAGCAACAGGAATCCTTGCATGCTTGTGCAGCTCCACTTAGGAGCCTGTGAACTGGATGGTGGCTTTTAAGCCAGAGCTCTGGTGTCTAATTCCTCACAGGCAGTGCAAGGGCAATACTTTTATCTCCATTAGAAGTGCTCTCCTCATCCTGTGTGTGGACCTGTTGTGTGGGTGTTGAAAAGGGGAGAAAGTCCTGTTGCTTTTTCAGACTTCCTTAAGCATCCTGCTTCCCCTTTATGGGAGTAAGATTGAAAGAGTAGTTTCTGAATGACCTAAAATGCAGTGATTGCTCTTGTCTGACCTGCTCAACTGGCTGCTTGCAGGGAGGGAAAGTGTGCAACTGAGAGATGTCAGAAGGGTAGATGAGGTGGTTTTTTCTTTTTTTAGTTGGCAGTTTAGAGGCATAATAGCATTTGCTCATATATCTTTCTGAATGATCTTTAAAAACTTCATCATTGGTCAGCCCTGGAGAAAAAGACTTGCACAGTTTCACTGAAATGTATATACACAATGTTTTAATTGTGCAGCAAAGGAGGGAAAAGTATGCATTAATACTGACTTTTACCACCTCTAACCCTCATGACTATATATAAGGAGATGCTAGCATTTGAGAGCAATTGAGCTTATATTGGTCATACTCAAAATATACAACAGTAGTAGTTGTTTCAAAGATTCCCATTCTTATATGTTCCAGCAGTACTTGAAATGACTCAAAGTTCAATGTAAATGTTATGTGCTGGCTGCTCTATGTTGATATTAGTCTGGCATATTTTCCAGTAGCAAAGTAAATAACTACCAGGTGGGAAGTAGCTATTTTGTTAGTAAACAGCATACAGTGCCAATTCATCCAATGTAAAACTATTGGATTTGCATGTCTAGGCAGCCCATATACTCCATGAGGTCATGGCCTCATAAATTCTAATAATTCGGCTAGGGTAAGGGTGGTTTCAAGTGGCTGGAAACCTGGAACAATGCAGGAAGAGACATGCTTCCACCTCACATTTGCCAGTGATCAAATTAGCTGTAGTATAATAACATTGAAAACAAGGGCTCAGATGAACAACAGGCATACCATAGTCTCATACTCTTTGCCGTGAGAGTGGAGTTTCCTATCCATCCCAATGAGGATAATTGACTGGAAGAAGAACTTGAGACAGGCATTACAAACTGAACTTGGTACTGCGAATCTGTCTCTGTAAATTGGTGCAGACCAGCTTGTCACATAAGAAAAAGTAGTTTAGTTTGGCAGCATCCTTAGAAAAATTTTCCTAGCAAACCCTGTAGTAGAGCTGGATTTGGCTAAATAGTTGGTCTCTAACCTTCCTCCAAGCCCCTTGAGAAGAAAGTGAGGATCTGGCTTTTCATGCATGTGTATGAATACCTGAGAGGAGGAGATGGAGACTGGAGCCTGTCTGCCTGGAGGGCCACCAGTCAAGTGCACTCTGTGAGCGCAAGGAGGGAGACCTGACTGTTGAGAGTAGAATGATGAGCCCTTTTGAATTAATTCACGATGTTCCAGATAACATTAACAGAGGTGCTTCAGCCCCTGAACTTCTTGCTACTTAATGACAAAAGGATCGAAAGCATCAGCAAATTTGAAGAGCACCCAGAGTCCAAAGAGTCACTCGTATTGAGTTGACATTTGCCCAAATATGAGACATAAGGACAGAGGAAGGGTGTAATGGGGTAGCAGTAAGGTTCAAAAGAAATACATCAATTAAGATTTCTCCTTCCCTAATAGGACCAATGGGGGTGAATTTCCTTTTTCTTGAAGATGCGGCTTTCCAGAATCTGTGACACGCTCTTAACAGTTGGACTGGATGATCTTAGAGGTCCTTTCCAACTTAGACAATTCTATGATTCTTAGGCTGTGACTTTTTAAGACTGCTTCTTTTTCCTTCCATCTGTCATGCAGGCATCAGATGAAAGTGTAGCTGCTGTGAGCTTGAAAGTAAAGATTCCTTTACCTTAAAAGTACTATTTCTCACTCCCCTTTGCCACTTTCTGAATCACTGCAACACACAAAACTGCTAACCTTAACTCTCCTCCTTCTAATTAGGCAACAACATTAAAACTCTTTATTAATGCCAGCCCTCCCAGGTGGCTGCAGATATATATACTTTCACAGAGTAATTGCTTTCTGGTCCTCATTTTAATTTGAGTCCGTGGGGGGCCTGTGGAATTCCGCTGCCTTCATCTCCCACTGGCTCATTGTGCCCATGACACAAATTTGGACACAGGGAACTACTTTCCAGATCTGCATCTGAAAGAAAATCTCAGTGAGGGGAAAAAAACCCAACAATATAGCTGAGATATAAGAGGAATTAGACTGGAAGAAAACCAAGACTTTCACTTCGGTTCCTTTTTTTACTGGGAGAATAAAAACACAAACCAAATTAATGAAAAAGCTTTCCAGCATTTCACTTGTCTGGCTTGTAACTAGGTTAACCAGATCCTGAAGGAACTTAAAGACCATTTAAGGCTAGGCTAAATGGTCAGGTTAAATAACACCTGTTTTGCGGAAATGACAGTTTCATGGGTCCTTGGAGTCTCAGACAAAGAGTGTGACCCAAATATGAAAGGAACTGCATCTCCTAATTCAGATTTTGTCAACTTTAGCTTCAGAAAAAATGTTTTAGTTTTATTGAAAGTTCATAATTGGTTGTAAATGAACCCTGTTCAAGGAGCCAAAAGAGATTTTGCCAGAAGAAAACCTTTTAGTCAGAGGAACTCCAACAAACCAACAGGTTGGAAGAAGAATATCTGTTCAAGCTTGAATACACAGAATATAGTTAGGAGGGGTTTATGCTTAGAGAGAATGCTTGGGTTTATGCTTAGAGTTTTTAAGATATGTGATTTAGCTAGAAATTTCAAATTAAATGAATAGTAGTAAAATGGTAATAGTATTGTTTTTATACGCCTTCAGAGTTCATATGTGCTAATGTGGATAAACTAATTCATATGCATCCAAGCTATTGTTTCAGGCAGTAACTGCAGACACTTCTACTCTGTAAAGAGTTCCAATTAATATTTTCTAAATTATAGTCATAATCATAATGACTGCAAACTGTAATTTTTTTTAAAAAGTTTGCAGATACAACAGCATGAAAAGAAATTCTGTCTCATTTCTACATTTTAAAATAAGTTTTATTCATTCTTTTTGTATTAAAACAGAAATAACTTCATAAAGTTACAGGTATATAATTGCCTCTTTTGGAGATTTTTTTCAACATCTCACAGTTTTGTCAGTTTTCAATTTATTCCTCTAGAACTTAATATCAATCCTTAATTTTTGTTATTCTTTTTTCTCAGTAAGTCTAGATACTGGAGAAGAGTTTCACAGCAACCCAAAAATTCCCCAATGCCGTACACACACAGACAGACAAGGCTCTGCCCCTGAGTGTCAGTCTGTGGTAATTGTGGTACTAATGTTTTGCTTCTTGTCTCAGACAAAAGGCTGATTACTGTTGCTGGCTCTGCGCACAGTTGGATGTTTCTAGAGAGGACAGTAGCTCCTCATCACATCTGTCTAATTAGGCTGATTAGATCACAGCGATGAGACAACTCGATTGAGAGGTGTGCCTGGCTCAGTGTCCTTATTTCTAACTGCTTTTGCTTTGTGTTAAATGAGCCTTTGCTGAGGCCCTTTGTGAGCCACTCTTCCAGCTAGAAGCAAAGATGCATGACCAAAGTAATGCCGAAGAAGTAAAACCTGTCTTGCTGACATGCTGCGGGTGAGCTATTCCACAAATATACTGAGGTCTTAGTTTTACGTTGTGGCTGCATTGAGAGAAAGAAATGGCCATGGAGTTCACAGATTAAGGATTTGGGAAGACCTTCACTTAATAGTGATCTAACCATGGAGATTACTGAAGGTTGATGGAACTCATTTTCCATTTAAAGGTAGTTTGGCCATCCCACATTGCTTTATATCTGTATCGTAGAAGGTATATAAAAAAAAAAGCACAACTTGTTACAGAGGCTGTGAGCCTACAGCAGATGTAGTTTTAGGCCCCAGTTCTTGCAGCCCTTTCGTAACTCAGTGATCCCTTTCAATTCTCCTCCAGGGACTGATACATTTGCTTAGGACCACTGACCTCAGAAATGCAGCATCCAGTGTTGCAGACTTTTATAGTAGAAGCAGCATGAAAATGCGAGGATGGTAATGATGAGTTACACTGGAGCAGCAAGAAGGATGAGACAGGGTTGTGCTTGGAACGAGCTGTCTGGCTTCTGGGCTAAAAGATCAAAAGGAGAACAGGGGAGAGAAGGGGGTTGCTTGGCGTGAGGCAAAATTCACATGCTGGTTGGTCTTTTACGCCTGAAACTTAGAGATGTTTAGATGCATGAAATTTATTCATTCCGTAGTGGTGGCCCAGGAGCTAATTCTCTGCTGGCTGTAATTTTTGTAATCAAAACAATTATTTCAGCACACCACACCTAGAAAAGCATTTGCAACATTCATATATATACCTCTGTGTGTGTGTGCATATTTAAAATGTGCATATATGTAAAATTGAATTTTGAACTCTCTCCTAAATGTGCAATTGCTCTTCTCTCAAAGAAACCATAACTTTTACATTACAGCCTTCAAATTATCCATTGAATTTGACAGTGACAGCAGTCACAGAAATGCTGCAATTTTTAATATGGGCTGTGAATTTAATATGGGCAAATGTTCATTTTTTGTTGACCGTTGTAAAGACAATGTCTCTAAGTGTCTGGAAACCTCAAACTATCAGGTGCTCTACCGGGTTCAATTTTTGTTACAGTTAAGTAACGGTTAATGTCAAGTGCATCAAAATTTGCAGAAATCATGTTCCTCTAAAACAGATGAACCACCTGACAGATTTACATCAAAATCACAGACACTTTTTGCAGTTTCATTTGATTGCATGTGAGAGTGTTTCATAATCTGATGTTCTGCTGTGCAAATTTAGAGTTGCTGCCATTAGCTTTGAAAGCACTGCAGTAAATCCAGCATCCGTGTATCTGACCCAGCAAAACCAAACTCCACATTCCTTGTCAAGATCTGAGTTCTTAATATTCTGCTTTTTAACCTTTCTTTATTCCTAAGGGATTAGGAAAAAAAAAATCAAATTGTTTCATTTTGAAAGGCAAGGAAGATGTTACAGCTGCAGCACTGAGCAACACTTGATCCATTTTCCATTTCAAATATGCATCGGTATGTACAGCTGAAATCCAAGAAGAATTTTGCATTCAGAATTAAAAGCTCATTTGAACACAGTATACTCAATGCATTCCCTATAGAAAGACCATTGCTTATGAGTAGTTGTCTAAAAAAAGCCTTACTTCAGACACAATAGATAAAAAAGCAAAGCATTTCCACAAGCACACTCCTGTCTTCTTTCATGTATACTCATGGCTGGATCAAGCTGTAGTGACTCACAGGTTTGATAGGCTTTGTCCACACCACAAATTATAAACACCAGAGAGATTTGTCTGAGGAGATGAGATAGACTGTGCACAACTATTGCAGTCAAAGGCCAAGGTAGAGTGTGGGTGGGAAAGTGTATTTTGCACTGATCTAAGAGTGAGCGAGTTAGGAGATATGTTTGGTGTTTCAATGAGTAATAAAGGTATTAGCCTTCAGAATGTATTACCTAATGTCTTCATGACTACATGACTTAAGGCTTTACAACTGAAAAGCTGGGCTTAGAAAAGGCTCAACAGTCTTTGATAGGATACTTTACATTGTTGAATTAGAATTTCAAGGAGTAAAAAGCCACTTGTTTCTCTTTAGTTTGAATAACAGACCTTCATGCAAAAACAGCCAATGAGTCTATGGTGGATAGGTGTTCATTTCTAATGAATAGGAAACAGTTTTTCCTATCACCTCCATCAGCTATTCACTGGCCAAACACCAGCTTTGTCCTAACCAGGTTCTGAAATCTACTTGCTGTCCAATCCTGAATGGTGCCAACACAGGCATACAGGTTTTGTGTAGACAAATCACCCTATAACTCTATGCTCTTTCCTTCCCCACCTGGGGAGGAATGGAACATCCTCTGTCCATGGCTCAAAGGAGCACGTTCACATACACTCAGAACCTGTCCCCCAAGAAGCCTTACTGTTGATGGCTCTCTTCCAGGTCTGCAGTGAGTCTTTACTAAAGGCCAAGGCATAAGCAATGCTCTCACTGAGCAGCAATTCACCGCCTCCACCTTGGGAAAACTTATCCAGCTGATTACAATACTAAGATGGCAACCATGCTTATTTACATCTGACAAAAAATCCCAATAGAGATTATAGCGTGGCATAATCTGAGTGAAAAAAATATTAGGTTAAATTTGTTGAATAATCCTGAAAAAGCATTTGTTGGATAAGGCCCCCGATATCAAAGCTACTATTATGGGGAATATATAAATTATTTACATGTCCAGGACTGATGGTGGAATAAGAGATGATAACTAAGGTGACAAATTAAATCAGAAAATCTTGAATTAACATATAACATTTGAAGGAAATTAATAGGAACCCCTGAGGCTGAAATAGGGACATGGCTTTTAAACTGTGCTGAAATGCATTGGAATAGTTACAGTTCTTTATGGGACAGACTATACAGAAAAATACAGAAAGTAGGAATGTGTGTGCTAAAAACAGGGACTGTCCTTTGTGCATCGGAATGTCTGACAGCTAAGATGAAATGGTTCGGCTTTGTCGTTTAAAATAGTGACTGATATTTTGTCAAGTTGTTCCCTCATGGGTAGATTCTTACAAAATGAGAGCGATGATTCCATTAATTTGTGTCTCCTCTGTGGTCCCAGGTGATGTAGTTAATATAGTTTCTGTAATGTCAAGTTAATACTTGTTCCTCCTTTTGGTAAATTCTCTATAAACTTGCCCTCAGCTCATGTTATACCCTCTGGTAGCAGAGAAGTTGGAGGCTGGGAAAAGAGACTTTAGGCATGATTGAAAAAAAAGTTATAAGATCTACATAATGAAACTTCCATATGCGTCTTCAGATGCAACTTGGGTTATGGCTCATCTGCTTTCCAATGGGGTCCAACCCAATACCTGGGCATTTCACAGAATTTTCCTCTTCTTCCATTCATATTTATTTCCACCTTCTCTGTGGAGATCACAGCCCCATAGCATCTCAACTCAAGAGGACGACAAGGTGCTTCAGCTGGAAACAGTCGGATAAAGTTGCCAAATGCAAATGTACTGTTGACTTGGATAATGCTTCCCAAGAGGAAGCATTATACCTGGTCCTCAGTCCAGGGAACCTCTAGGTGGAAGACGGAAAGAAGCCTTGTAATATTCCTCATCAGAATTTCTTGAATTAAATGAAACAATCTGGACACGTATGCAGAGAAAATGTATTTTCAGGAAGAAATTTCACTTAAAGTTAATTTGTGTTTTAAATATTAATCACAATTGATAAGCTTAACTAGTTAACAGAGCAGTTATTTATATTCTTCAATGTCTTATGGAATTTATGAGTCATTTTCTCAGGGTTAAAATGAATACTGGTGTAAAACTCTATTTCACAAAATAATTCTGTATTTTTCCAGGGATGCTTCTATCATAGTGACCAAATGAAAAAATAATCAGTGTAATTTGGTACAGTCAGATGGTGCAAAAAGCACTGGAAAAAGGTAAGCACTTGAAAGTAATAAGTCCAAGGATTATTTTTTTCTATTTTTTTTTTTTTAATTCCGCTTGGAAAAAAATCCCCAAACAATATAGTTAAAACATAGTCAGAACTGATGCTCATGTCTCCAGCTAACATTTCAATGAGTGAAAACTTCAGGCAAGTTTGGCCATATTCCAGGTTTTTTCAGTTCTGTGCCCTTTTAGGAATTTTAATTTTTTCTTGGATAATTAGATCTCTGACATTAGATGCATATAATTAACAGGGAAAATGTCTTGCATGCTGACTATAATAGCACTGTCTGATCTGTTTGCCAGATAACTGTTATGACCTGGATTTTTTGAATCATTTTATTCCCACAGATAGCAGCCTAACTGGTTTGCAGGGGTGAAATTCTGGGACGTTTTTCTGCTTTCAGTCGTCCCAGGATTTTGCATGCATCCTCAAAATCTCCCTTTAAGATAATCCTCTTTCAAAATATTTGTTCTTTTGATAGTTGAATGTGAATGACTCTGCCTTGTCAGTGGAATAACAGGACCAAAACTTCATGTGCGAAGCTGAATTGTTCAGAGAAATGTTTCTTAGAATTGGTACAGAAGCTTTTCCTGTAATTTTCAAAATGTGCCTCTCTGGGTGGGAGGGAGATGTGTTCTCTTTAAACTAAAATATTAGCTTTATCTGTCTGTTGTTAACCAAAGTTCAGTACTTGGGTGTCATTCATGTCTTTTGGAAAATTGTACCCAAGTCTTTTTTAATAGCCTATTTACCAGCTGCCAAGCAAACACCACCTAACAATAAAGGACCAGAAAAAATTGTTTGCAGCTGCTTGCTACCATGACTTCATGCTACTTACCACTTACTTTTTGCATTTAGATCTCAGATAATATTTTGGTTCACTAAAATAAAGCTTTCGACCCTGATTTTTTAAGGAGTAACATGTACGTGAGGTAACTGAAGCCAGACCCATATTGCTTCTTGTTTTTGTTTTTGAGCTTAGGGTCCGGAAGTAATTTTTAGGTGCCTAATAATAATAAAAAATAAATTCATAAAATAATAATTAAAAAAAGGTAAATAGAACTAAACTGTTTTGGACCAAAGTGGTGTTAGGATTTTCAGCTAAGTGCTTGATTATGGTCCAAGTTTTCAGTCCAGGTCAAAGGAAGGCAGCTTTCACAGAAGAGAAAATTGCATTAAGCACTTCTGAAAGATCCCATAATGATCTGAGAATAGGGTACTACAGTTCATGGATAAATGGCTTTTAAGACATATTGCAAACATCCTTATAATTTCACTGGAAGCAATGGATTAAAAAAATAGATTTGAAAGAACCCAAAACCTTTACCAACTATCTGCAGTTAAACCTCTCCACAGCTCTCCACATTTTTTGCTTTTCTGTGTGGAACATAAAAATAGATTTCCTTCACAAAGCTCACATTAGAGGGTCACTCAAATACACAGCAGACATTTTTATCTAAATCGGAACATTCTCTACACTACTACTTTTGATGCATAGAGTCCTTACTGCACTAATTTTTTCCCTATCTTTTCTGAGTGTGACTCCCTGTCCTTGTCTATCATTCAACATGGCTATGATACATGAAGCTATTACTGTGCTACATATGCAGCATATGAAGGTGTAACTTCGTAGGTGAAACGTAACTACTGAATAGATTCCACCTTTTTATTTCAGTGTCTTTGCTTAAGCTTTCAGTGTTGAAAGCCATATGTGACCATACCACTGTAGCTTTTTTTTTAAAAAAAAGGTTTTATACTTCTTCTTCCAGTTTCTAGTAATCAGTGCAGAACAGCATTCTGTTTATCATAATGGAATGATAAGAGAGGAACAGCAAAGGGAAAATTTTCATGATAAAATTTTTCAACACAGTCAAAATATTGCACGCATTAGATTTACAGTGTCACTGGGATTGAGTAGACACATATTCACTGTTTAAAATGATTGTTTGTTTTACTGCAATACCTAAGACCAAACAGAATCCCAACCTATCTGCTAAGTGCTGTACAAACTCAAAATAGAAAAACAATACCTAGCTTGAAGAGCTCACAATTTGCATACAGATTTTCTATGTTTGCAGGAGTTCATATCGGAGGGCTGATCGCACCCCTTTGTGAAGATAATATCCTCTGTATTCCAGCTTGATTACTAGTGGTTTCCTTTTCATATTTTCCCATGAATCAAAGTCTTTTTTCTGACAGAAGTTATCTTCTCCTAATATCTCATTTCTTGAATGTTGAATGATTGTGTGCACTGCAGAGTCTGCTGGATTTCCTTGTGTTTGGCCTTCCAGAGGAATGCCCTAGTTTGAAACAACCCCTTACATTAGGATTACATTTAGGAGATGATGGCTGTACCTTCTACTATAAACTCCTGCTGTCTTTAATTGTAGGTCTGTTGAGTTTACATATGGCCAACTACCTGTGTTCAGTTCTCTTAGTTCTGTTTTTGGCTAAATTTCAACCATTGCGCAGCTCATTGCTCAGTAGTATTTTCTTTCCTCATGGTCAATGTAAAGAGGTTAATAAGATGCAGAACTATTATGGAATACAAAATGAAAACAGAATTTTGAAATTATAGAGAGATATATTAGCTAAACAATCATTCATGTAACTTTAAGTATCTCAGTTATTTTATCAATATCGATGGAATTGCATAAATCTACAACATACTTCGCTACTCTGCTTATTCAAAGTCTGAAATCATATAGGTCAGTTGTTAGGCATGTGAATTTGATATAACCCTTTCCATGGAAACAGCAGGAGAGATCCAGCTCTTACTGGGTCTGGTGTGCAATCCCATTCTGCCTGAACACTTCAGACAGTCTGAGACATCAGAATGACAATTATTGAGTGGTATTACAGCAGGTGGTATGACTAACAAACACAGGGAAACCTTGAGTGATTTTTTTCTTGATTCCAATGAAGAATATAAATAGTTATGAATGTGGAAGGTAAAAACACTCATACTTTGGACAATTCTCCCTCATTCTCCTTTTATTTCTCCTATTTTCTGACATTTGTACTTCTAAAATCTTTACTGTCTTTGCTAGTAAAATCATTTGTTCTTGCAGCTGAGCTTGTCTCCTTTGAATAATAAGAGGATGTGATACCCAACTATCAAAAGAAGCAGTGACTCCAGGATGCTCTGTATTGAGATTTCAAATGGATGTAAGTGATCAAATTCTCTCCTACGGCTTTAAGCAATGAGGTAAAACAACTGTATGCAATGGAGCACAATAAAAAGTAGGTGTTATTTCTCTGAAGAAATAGGTTTTCAAGCCTCTCAACTACAATGCTTAGTGGTTTAAACACTGCTTGTAGAGTTAAGAGTAAGAACTGATTTTTTTTATGCAAATTAACCTTAATACTTTAAATTGATATATTTCATAGGCTCATGGGATAGTGATAGTCTTGTCTTTACCAAGAAAAAAAATTATCTTCCTGTTATCATTTTGCACTGAACTATAAGACTTTTTATTGTTTTAAATAAAACAATGCAAATCATTACAAATAACCTCTTGCAGTGTTTTTACAGTTTAGTTTTTGCTCAACTAAAACTTTATTTTCATTTCTATTTTGAATTGGTAACTGTGTAGAGACCTAACAACCCAGCTACCATCAATATCTTTCAGATTTTGCATCTTATCAATATTTAAGGAACAAACCCAACATATTTGGTCTGCAAGATGTTCACTTTCTCATCAGATTTATAACAGGTTGAACATTTACTTTCTTTATTCTTGTTTGAGAGCTGTGATAGATCATTATACTAAGTGACATAGTTGTGGGCAACCCTCACCATGCACACTTCTATTCCAGTTGACACATGCACTGATCTGATAGAGTGAAATCTTAATCTTGATAATAATAATTTCTGCTATTTCTACAAAGCCTTTCATCCTATAGCATCCAAAGGCATTTGAAAGATTTGCTGTACGCTATTGAATTCTACCAAACTCTGCAGAAAAGTCCCCTTTCCTGACTAAGGTCATTAGTACACTGAGAAATCCTTTTGTCCTCCAACGCAAAATATGTTAGTGTAACAGCTGCAGGTTTGCAGTCGACAGTGACGTTCATTTTGAATTCAGCATGCATGTTTGTAGCCAAATATTACAGTGACAAGCATACTGTAAATACCTAAGACAGGGAAGACTGTGCATGCGCAGCCTTTTAAAAATTGGTGTATACCCATAAGATATCTACAGGAAAAAAAAAAACCAAACATATACGTACATACATACATATATGTATATGTACACTTGTGTTCACCACCAGCTATGGTGGGAATGTTTGCCAGATCTTATTCTGGATTCTATTTACAGTCTAAGCAAAACATTTCTCTCAATGCATTTTCACTGACATTAGTTAAGAAATAGCTCGCGATGACGGTATTCAATTCCAGAGTAAATGGAAAAAAAAGGAACCTGAAACAAATCCAATAAAGCTCTGCAAGCTGTAATACCCAGCTCACGCCTGGAAAGGCTAACAACCAGACAAAGGAATTTAAGGGGCAATTCAGGTTAAGGAAGGTCTAGGGAAGAAAGAAGTGATTGAAACCCCCTTCTATCAAAAACGTTACAGAAAAAAACAAGTAAGCCCAAGATCCAGCGTGGGGAATTGTGGGGAATTGCTCCCACCACACCCTGGAAAATGCTAGGGATTAGACCTGACTGAGATGGTATGATTATATGAGACCCTTCTGAGTGGTACTAAGAGCCACAAGGAAGACTCTTAACAACTATCCAAGGAAACAGAAGTGAGTAAACCAGAGTCTAGAAAGAGTAGGGGAGATTATGTTAATTTTCATAACTGTATTATCTCTTTAAATATTTGCTGATGGATACCCTGAAAGGATTTAGTACACATGGCTAAATCACCACTCCAGCAACCCACTGAACCAGTTCAGGTCATTCCTGTTACAGTCATATTGGACCAAATCAGTAAATAGCTATTAAAAGGCAGGAATTTCTAGGACCATCTGTGAGTTGCAGGAAATGGTGCTTCTGGTTCTATGGGCCTCTTCTTTTTATATCGCACTCCTATAAAAAGTGAGAAGGAATCTTATTGCCAGCAGAGATGTAAAATCAGGTCAGGACTGTCACTGGTTATTTAAAGGTATTGCAATGCTTTTTGTAAGACTGAACATATTACATGCTCTATCTTGGCTAAATTCCATCTTTTATAATTACATCCTCTTCTCTCCTTCTCAAACATTTCTTACTGTTACAAGAGGATGCAGCATTTTTCTTTTTCCTAGTCTAGATGTCTGTGTAGCAGTGTTTCAATCCCATCATGATCTCTCTGAAAGACAGATTCAAGTTGCCCAAGATGCAACATGATCTCTGCCTCACTCCCTGTGGCGTTGTTGCGGATGGAGGGAAAGATGGTTTTGAAATCAGTACTCAGGCAGAGGTTCCGTTTTTATCCCCACTTAAGTACAAGCACAAATCTGATGGTTTGGCTCCCTCCATGCTTACTCATTTGCTACACTCCCTGAAGCTGTGGGAGGCTTAATACTTTAACTCTAAAAAGTACTTCAAGATAATTTTATTCAAAATGCAAACCACCATTTTGTACTGGGAATGCTTTCAGAGCGTTGACCAGATTGTGCTTCCAGCTTGATGAGCTGATGATTGTAGCCCTTAGATGGCATTTAGATAAGCAGAATCCACAGGGGTTTGTTAGTTTGTTGTGTTAGCTGCTCAATGGACTGCCAAGATTGTACTGAAAGCAAACAAGGGGTGTGGGACTATAAACAAAAAAACCCAGCCACTTGATACTATTTTAATATAATTTTCTCTGTGTGTACAATGTTTGCTGGAGATAAGAGCTCACATGCCTGTCACTTGGAAACACAGAATAATACTCCACTAGAGCAATGGTCCTTAGAGTCTAGTAGCCAACTGTGGGTGAAGCAGATATTTGAGAGAAAACCCCACTAAAGACATCCACCAGTACGTCTGGCAAAATGCACCATACCAAAAGTAAAAGCCCCATCACAGATGGCACTAAGTACATATCCTATTGCCAGTTTGCACAATGGCAAAATCTAATCAACAAAGAAACACAAAACTAATTCTCACCTGAAAAAACACTCACAAATTGGGCTGAGGGACTTGGGGAAAGGCTGATCAAGTTTCACTGCAAGTGGCAGAACTGCAACCTTTTCTCCATGTCTAATAGTCTTCTGTGGCTCTCAGTCTTCATCCTCTTGCAAGTTGGACTCTCGGTAGACTTAATGCCTCTTTCCTTCAAGATTCTGCTTTAGAGGCAACCAGGCTGCAGCAACCAGACTGATTCCTCACTGCTTTGTTCATTTTTAGAGAGTGGAACATCGTAATTTAAACCAGTGTCATCTCATAGCGGTATCGTCTCTATATGTCCCCTTAAACCCTCTTTGCTCAGGAGCATGCTCACATGCACCAAGCAGTGATTAATGATACCTTTATCTTCCTTTTTCCTTTTGACGTGTAATTTTTGCTCTAGTAAATACCTGGGAGTCTAAACAGGAAAAACATATTTGATAAGCCCTGATTTCATATCTTTCCTTTAGTGAAATCCAGCCATATACGTGTACATCTTTGGAGGAAAGGTGCTCTAATATTTCAGAGAAATGTCTGTACCAAAAAAAAAAAAAAAAAAAAAAAAGGAAGTAAAAAACGCGGCATGGGTCAGATCCCCTACATCAGCTTAATCCTACCACTGTGGAGCTCTAGAGCAGGTAGGTCTGGACAGTACAGCAAGTGTGTATTTATGTATTTCTGTTGTCAGGAGCCTCTGGGATGCTCTTATGATGCTGCTTCAGCCAGAGGAACTGCTGGAACTCCAGCACAGAGGGATGCTCTATACCATTACATTTATGTGTGGGACCAGAGAATGGGAGGGAAGGAGGGTAAACAAGGCATAGAACCCATGCAAGTCAGCATCAGACCACCGAGCAGTGGAATGCTTGGCAGTGACTCCAAGCAATATACAAATGCCTTAACAGAGTGAAACAACTTCAGCTGGGGGCTGAGAATTGGCACTCATGTTTTATTCATCCAAATTGTTTTTCCCCACTCCAGAAATCTACACTCATCTCTACACTACAGAAGCTGTTCAATTTCCTCTTGTTTAGCTGGAGTGCTGCAGTGCTCACATTTCCACCGAGTACCTTCACTTAGAGACTGATCAGTAGTAATCACAAGTCCAACTTCTCAGGAGTGAAGCGTGGGAGAGAGATGTAGGTTCATCTAATTCGATCAGTCTGTTTTGTTATACTGAATATTCGATCTTCAACAGCCAGCTCCTGTGGAAGGAAATAAAAATATGAGAAATTCAGTTTCTTTTTTGTTTTGCTTTTTTTGGTAAAATTTTAGGTTTGAGTCATCTTTCCCAGGCTAATTGTCAAGCAACTGACAGATCCGTCGTGGTTGACAAGTGAGTAATTGGGAGAAGAGAGGGAGTGCAGCAGGTGTCAGTACTAATTCGGTAAAACAACTTAAAAAAAATGAGTAAAGAGTGGCATGATAGTCACTTACACAGTCATGACGTTACAAGCTCTTCGTACACAATGTGTGCGGGATTTTACAACACTTAGAGCATTAACTGTTAACCAGCCACTCCACGTTCCATTTCAAAGGTAACCTACAAGTTCACCGTAAGAAGGTGCTTTTGAGCCTCTTAATAGGAAAGACAGGTTCACAACACTGCTGGGGGACCAAACAGAATGTGGCTTCATGATTCTCATCTGTCAGATTGCTGGGAACACAGAACAGTCCTTGCAGGGGACTGACCCCATGTCCTGGCCACGGCTTGGCTCTTCTAGGCTGGACCGTCAAGGAAGGATACCCCTACCAGAGTTGGAGCATTCAGTTGCTGTTGCCCTGCCAAGATCTCCATTGCCCATAGCTGCCCTAATTCTCCCAAACTGTGACTCTGACCAATCCCTGCTCATTGATAAGGGGATGATTTCACAGCAGAGCCCAAATCTCACTTGCTGAGTGGAAGAAATGAGCTTTGCTCCAGGAGAATTCCTTTGACTCTTAAGAGAACACTCTAAGACTGCTATATTTTAGAAAGCAAACCCTTGGAAATATATTCTTTTACTTATCTGCCAAATCTGCCCCTCTGAGCTCTGTATTTCCTTGCTTCAATCTCAGTTGTCACTGCCACTGCCTCAATAAGCAAGCAGTGTTCTCATTTTGATCCCTGTAATGATGTTGGTGACTACAGGCCAAATAATAGGTTCTGCTGGCAGAGCCCTAGGACACTCTTTTGCTCTGAAGTAGCTGTAAAAATAGCATTGCAGAATTTCATCTGTATTGTCTGCTAAAGAATTTGCTATCTTATATGCTCTGTTTCAAACACAGAAAGATTTTTCCACATCTAGATGTCAGTCCTGAAAATTCACTGGATATTCAAAGAAAAGATTATTTTTTCTTCCTTGCTTCTGCATAGTTATTAATAATACAGAGGCTGCAGGGCAATTTCTGCTCTGGTTTTCATCTGTATAACCCCTACTATCTTGTGAACTTGCCTTCGCTTTCATACACATTATTTGAGTTGGAGGGGGTCTGCAAGGCAGTTCAAAGTAGCAGTTGTGTTTCTATGGGATGGGGCTGGAAGGGAATCTGGTGTCCTCTCCCAGAGCTACAAGGTACTAAGCTCATTTCTGACTCAGATCTCAGCAAATCAACTCCCAACACCTGTAGAGATTAACTAAGCAATTATTTTTTATGTCTCACTTCCCAGGACGAAAGTATTGCTATTAGAAACAAGTTTGAGTTGTTTTTTTCTGTTTTCTTTAAATGAAGGAGTCATTTCCACCAGCTGTATGGGATGGCTCCAGCTCAGCAAAGCATATCGGGTGGGAAGCAGATCCTCTCAGCCTTTCACTCTCTTTACTCCCTCTTGCTCTCCTGTGAAAACAAGGGTCAGTTTATTTTGTGAAATAAATCTCCTCCTGCCTCCTTGGGAAGGGAAAACAGCAGTTCAAACCCACAGCTATTGCAGCAGAGGCAAACTCTGCTTCTCCTTGCTGCTGCTCCTGTTCTTGCCAGAAGTGGGATAGCTGGAGAGGTCAGCCTGCTGTCCTATGGCAAGGAGAGGCTGGAGAGTATGAGGTGTGGGCAGGAGAAGACGTGTGGGGGCTCTGGGGGTGCTGTTCCTGCTGGGAGTGTGTCTCCTGCCCCTTTTCCAACGGCCTCTCTCCCTGCTGATGGACGTTGCCGCACTCTATGCCGAACTCCGGCTGGTGGATGGCACAACTCTGCATGTTCATATCTGTTC